>JASVER010000034.1:491851-602577 GCA_030449065.1 Oceanodroma leucorhoa
AGTCCTCTCTCCTTGACACATCAGATTTGTTTGTGACAGCCTTGTCACAGCAGGCTGGTCCTCTTTGGTAACCCGAGACACTGCTACAGCAACGATAGAGATGCAGAATTTTTAGCGGAAAACAAGGCTGCAYGGTGCCACTCTGTGGAGGAAGTATCTCAACTTGCCAACTACGGTTACCTTCATACTTCATTGGAAATTAGGTGGTGTGTCCCAGGCAATTGTTTCCATTGTAAAACGTCTTTCTGAACTTCATGTAGGAGGGCGCTCAGCCACGGTCTGATCTTTGCTAAAAACACTAGTGGGGATGTCATGGGAATGCAGCATATTGGCAGCAAAGCCAGTGTAGAGAGTCTCGATGTTCCTCAGCCCTGTGTTGCAGTTCACCCTCCTTCCATTGTGCTGACACAACGGATGGCGGCTTATTTTTAACCTGGATCATTTCTACACAGCCCCCATAAACAGTTCTGATGGGAATGATCGAGGAAGAGAGGAACTATATGGAGGCTTTCCAGCTGGCTTTGCCACCATGTCATGTAACTATACCCTCAAAGCTAACACAGACCCGTCTTGACATAAGCAGTGTCAAATCTGTGAAAAATTATTTCCACACAGAAATTCAGACTCAGCTTCTTGTGGGATGCTCAAGAACATATCAAGTCATGATTATGCAATGCACTCTCTGTACTGTGCATGTAACCACGTAAGTCAGCACTACCATTTTCTTCCTGCATCATTTCAGTGTGGTTCATATGGTACTGTTCAGAGAAAATTTACTGCCAATCAAACAACACAACTCTACTTTCCATCAAGCACGCAACATTCCATGRAGGTCACTGTTTTCCTCGTTATTATTTATTATTATTTTTGGAGTGGTTACAAATGTAAACAACTGTTTCTGGAGTAAATCAAACATGTTATCTATGAACACTGCAATGGACCCAATGCAAGCAACAAGCAAAGCGACCTACCTTATCAGATAACTTCAATTCCGGATCTGTTTTAATTAGCTCCCAGTTTCCATAACCATGCTCGTAAATTCCCACTAACAAGCGAGAATCCTCCTCCACTCCCCAGTCTACATCAAAATGGGCAGCTTTGACACGGCACGTCAGGCGGTACCTGAAGGCATTTCAAACATGAGCTACTTTTAATGCTGCAGAGGATAAAGTAAAACCYACATATCTAGGCCATTCTCTTTACACTACAAAATCCAAATTCCCTGAGCCTCTTTCTGCATTGCCTACTTAGCCAAACTCACTTCTTCCTTTCCTCTGGGTCCGTGGGAATGGATTTATGCAGCATTTCAAACTCCTCTTCATGCTGGATGATGGATTTCACGTTGACTTGGACACCAGAAATCTTGATAGTAGGACCTCTTCTTTTTCCAGGTCCTTTCCCTGGAACACAGGGGAACACAGCAACTAAGATAACTCTTACAGAACTAAGTGCCTCTGTAAAAATGTCTAGACACACAGAGATCAAGACCTTGTCCCCAAYCTCTTATTTAAACGTAAGGCTGTCTGCTAAGGCAGGCCCAAAATATAAGTTTTCTTTCACTAACTCACTTATATCTGCAATCCAAACACCTCCCAGTATCATTTTCTTAAAAATACATCCAAGTACGCTGGAGCTGTTGCTTCAGTAGTTTTGTTCAGCTGCAACAGGCAGAGACCCAGYGGGAAATCCAGCCCAGACCCCTGCATCTCCAAACCAACAGCACAGAACAGCCATACATAGAGTGGTTGATGGCAGCTCCGGGAAGTGCTAATTGTGGATCCAGCTTTACCATGGAGTACAGAGCACCAGTTTGATTCCCAATTCTAGGAGCAGTTRAAATATGATCTGCTTTGCCTTGTGGCCCAGCATTAAATAAGCTGATGACTTCAGCCTCTCCCCACRAAAACTCATGTTCAGCAGAAGCCAACAAACTCAAATGGCACTTTCCAGTTTGAGCAGAAGGTTTCTCTCTGTTGGTGAGAGCTGCCTGGCAGAGATGGGATGGTTTAAGYGTGTGCTTGTTCTTTGTTTTTAAGTCACAATGTGGCATGCCTCCTTGTCCAGCAAGGTTTTCTCACCAGCTCCATGGAACACCCCCAAAAACATCATAACAGCAGCACACAACCCTCTTGCTTACCTTCACCTGGATTTTCTTTCAGCTGCTCCTCGTATTCTTGCATTGCTGACACACAGCTGTTGTGGATGAGTTCCCCTAACCGTTTCAGATCAGCCACAGACTTATCCACCAGCTCAGCATCCCGGGCAATACACTCCAGCCTGGGAAAGAGGAAAAAAGAATTGCAAGTTTTGTATTTGATACCRCATATCTGCTCCCAGTCACTTCCAGAGCAATGGTTTCATAGCTTTTAGTAGTCAGTGCTGTATAGGTATGAATGTACGAAACATTCACGAGTGGAGYTCATGCAGGAAACAACACAGTTTTAGTCTTTTTTTAGGTCTAACAACTGCAGTACAGTGCTAATGTACTAAAACTGATCCAATCCTTTGGATTTTTTAGTATTAAAGCAAAGGTGAGAACTGTCTATCTTGGGCACAACAGGCACCCTCTGTGAGAGTCCAGTGTTCCYGCATGCCTTCCCAGTTCCATATTAACTCCATTTGATGGTCAAAAGCTGCCATCTGCTGTCCCTTTTGCCTGGCTGAAGTTAGTAATGTCAAGGCCCATACGCAAGCCTTGTGTTCCACAACAGAAGAGTACAACCAGCTGAAAAAACACAGTCATACATACATACATATGCAGGGATCCCTGCCTCAGCTCGGGCTACAGCTTTCCGGACCCAGCACGTGTGCCCATCTCCCTCCCTCCCTCTCTCCCGCTGGGGCACAGCACTTGTGCAGGGCTCTGCAGACCCATGCTCGAGGACGGTGCGTGCCTCTCCCCGCTTCCCTTCAAGAGGGATATGGCAGCGAAAGATGCTCTGAATTCACTCTTGAAACTAATAGGCATAGAGAAGCTTGGCAAGCGTTTTGGGTGGCATTTGCTGTTCAGACAGCTGCTCCCTCTCCTTTCTAGGCMGAGTGGAAATGCCCCAAGGGCCAGTCTCTGCCAGCAGGATGATGCCGTGAACAGCCCAGCACCACTGCGGCTCTAGCTGCTTTTTGGCCAGCATTCACCACTGCCCACCAACTGAGACTCGAGGGACCGTATGGCAGCGCTCGGGCTACTGATCACACGACGGCAAGGCTTTGTGCTGTCCGTGGAGGTTGTATCAAACACCCATAGCAATGTGTGTATGGCCGTGCTTAGAAACACAACGTTCCCCCTGTGATAACCCTCTGGAGCAGGGCCAGGTTAGGACTTACCGTTCAAGAGGGAGTCCAAACTTCTTGTAAGCCTTGANCCAAAACAGAAACTAAACCAACTGCCATAAATAATGGGTCCAATATCACAAATATGCTTGAATATATTGATTACAGCCTGCCACGTTATCAACCTTGCATTCCACGCTGATTAGCTAAGCATCACTCAGGACTGGGAAGCCTAATCCATTAGCCCCCACAAAGAGTTTTGTGACCTCGGCTGGAGAAGAACACAACATTATTAYGAATGTTGGATGTTTCACTGATGAAGAAAAGAAAAAAAGGAGTCATAACTGTAGTGTAAAAAAATAAAAATTGAAAGAAAGCATTGGCTCACACCATGTTGGTAATTATTAACTTCATTTTTCCAAGGAGAAAAGAGGCATTAAATCAATGTCATTAGCAATTGTAACACTCAGGCTATAAGTGTAACAACCCATCACAGAAGAGCCAAATGTTGTGCAATCCATCACAGAGATTTGCCGACAAGGATTGCTATTTATTTTTATGTCTTATTTTTATTGTGAAAATCACTGCCATGGCTAACACACAACTTTAGGGCAAGAGTCAGACGCCATTGCTGCAATTGAACAGTGCCTTGTGCTGGGAGTAGACCCAATGGCTTCAACTACAGATTATTTTATAAATGAGTTAATTTGTTCCCTTCTTTTTCGTGCTCTTTCAGCTTCTTTCTGCTACATCACAATAACCCAAACAGCTGCTATAGTTCACATCACAACATCTCCTTYCTCCTCTATGGTTTCAGGTTGGATATGGAGCAGCTCCCACAATCCGAAAAGTATGACCATCTCCTGTTTAAAAATACATCAACTCAGACACAGAGAGAGTGTCAAGGAAAACTCACATCCCCCTCTTTTCCATCTTTGGAATGTTGGCTGAACATCTGGGCAGACCCATAAGACAAAGATCTTTGGGAAAGGCTCAAGAGTTAGAAGACATGAGAAGAAAATAATGTTCTGGAATTCAGCCCCCAGCTGACTTCAGGAACACAGTGCAGAAGAGAATATACAACCGCTGGGATCAACAGGACCAGAGCTTCTCATGGGGTTATTTTGCCAGAGCTTGCCTTTCACTTAAAGCTTAAATCAGCAGGACTACTGCCAGAAAAATGTCAGGAAGGCCAGAGTCCTTGGCTTCTCTAGCTCTCTATCCCATGGCACCTAAGACCTCACGTGTAATATAGAATTAGCTCAATCCACCTGGCCCAGGAAGGGCAGTTACAACAAGAATTAATTTTAAGAAGGTACCAGCTGCACTGCAGCCTGACTAAAGACAATCCAGTCCATTTTGCACAGACCTGAATGTTCAGGTCATCAGCTGGGAGCAAACTGAATTATACAAAGGTGCAGAAGCTGGCCCAGCGAACCAGCTCTACCTAAACCACTGATGTGTTTACAGGTGAACAACTCCTGGATTAATCTGGGGCTTTCTCCACCTGCGTGAGATTTCTGTATTTGTTTTCTGAACTGTCTTTTGTGCTCGGCACTGACCTCCTGATTTCAGCATCGGTAAATCCTTCCACAGTATCTTTTCTAACACTTCGAGGACGTCCCCTGCGCTTTGGTCTCTTCTCGTCATCAGTATCATCAGTCTCGCTTTCTGATCCAGATGATCTCTGAAGCCTTCTCTTAGTTTCTGCATCTGATTCACTGTCATTTGTCTGAGCCTGTATGTACCAGAAAAACAACAGTACAATTAACAACTGCTGATCTGCCAACCTCTTCAGTCCCTCCCATGCACTGCCACTATTTCACATTCAAACTGTAAAGCACCTTGGCATCTCTTCCTGAAGATGCAGAAGCCCATGTAATCAACCCAGAAAGGCTGCAAACCTTTTGCAGTCTCCAGCTAGCTAAGGCTCTGGTGATCATCCTCCCTTTAGAGCCTTCTAGTCAGCAGTTTCACAACTGCATTTGGATTTACTAAGTGGATGAGGTGCTTCAGGACATGGTTTAGTGGGCATTTGTACTGGGTTGATGGTTGGACTCGATGATCTTAGAGGTCTTTTCCAACCTTAATGATTCTATGATTCTATGATTCTATAAGATACGTTAAAACACATTGATTACCGTGGTTTTGTGCCACGGTCCCTTAAGCTGTTTTGAAAACCAGGACTCCTCAGAAATGAATCTGGAATCATCCGATATGACTTATCCTTCTCTCTAGTTTGCACTTTAATGTTTTTCCCCAGCTTATCCCAGAGAACAGTCCATAACCACTTAAAGAGTTTCCTTGCACAGTCGGCTTTCGGTCAGATTGGGGTAGATCCCATCACGTAAAAAAGAACTTGGGAAGACACCATCTCTTTTGCCTGCAACAGCCACATTTAGGCAAGAACAGCCCAGGGAGCTAGAGAGCCCAAGGAAAAGAATCAGYCAGAAAATGGCATAACTGCAGTAAAATCTGCATCATACAGTTGGATATTTTGCCCTGTGCTCACTAGAGGTTCTCTTTATTTTATCTGTTAAGACGAGTTGTACCAAATCCAATACGGGCCCTCACACTGCATTACAAACCATGGGCCCGATGCATGATGCCAGCAAGAGGTCAGTGTGCTACCTCTGTGCTTTACTCCTAACCAACTTTGGAGGAGGGAAAGAAGCACTCAGATGGCAAGAAGGCTTCCTTTGAGTGTTGCCTTTGCCAGCTCTTGCCTCCTGCCTCTCAGCTCCTTGAGATGGGCCATACCTTTTTAGTCGAGCTCCGGATTCGAGGCAGCATGTAGATTTCCTCCAATTCCTTCTGCCTTTCTTCCTCCTCCACCTTTTTCCTCTGCTCCTCTGGAATGATATCATCCCAGTCCTTCTGGGACCGCTCGTCCAGCTCTGTCTCCTCCTCCTCCATGGTTGCAAAGTTGGCCACCTTTTACAAGCAAAGGAACACTTTAAGAAATTCCCTCCCCTGGCAGAAATACCCCAGAGCTGTCCGCTAAGCCTCAACTCCTTCCCCACAGGAATTTTGCCAGCATTTCCGTAACTGCTTTATAATTGATCCCTATGTCACTACATTCCTGGTTCCTTGCCACGTCTTTGGGCTAACAGCTTTTGAGGAAGTACGTGCAGTTTAAGAAGTACTGCTGAGCCCCTGTAAGTTATTGGTTTTGTTTCCAAATTTGGTAAATTCTGCATTTTATTCACAGCCTTCAAAACCGCTTACTTGAAATGAAATTAATACCTACATATCTCCCCAGCTACCAAACCCAGACAACCCCTCAGCAAACTGCTTTGTACAGGTCACTTCTCACCGGGCCTGATTAGTCCTGTCTGTTACTGACCTTAACACCGTGGCAAGATGCGGGGAGCCACTACAGAGCGGCTGGGGGTCCATACCTTGAACTGGGAGAGGAGCTCGTCGGTGGCACTGGTGGACACTTCATTCTCTCGTGTTTCAGCCAGACGCAAAATCTCATCAATGTCCATCTCCTACCAGTCAGAAAGAAAGAGTGATAAAGCRAAGGGTGTCAAGCACAGCAGGAAATAAGAGGCTTTGAGAACAGACTCATGGGGTGCAATAGCTAAATACACACTGTGCTGATATTAGCTAAATAAAGTGCAAATATCTGCAGGGTGTTATCACCAAGGGCAGGGATGAACTATCTCAAGTGGTGCAAAAGAGTACAAATAAGGGTGGTAAGACAGAAGAAAAGGAACATCAAGGCTGAGCAGCAGGGAAAATTTCCAGACAGCAAGATGTATTAACTGTGGACTGTTTCCCTCGGGGAAGCTCTGCTACTCGGGCCATTAAGAGAATTGGTCAAAGCACTCAATACTCAAAGCGCGACCTACTCAACTTCACTGTGTTGACTCCTGCCTCTCTATGAGAACAACCAAAAAAGGATGCTGAAGAGGTTCTCAGAGGAGGCAGGGAGAGGAGCTTTCAACAGGCTGTGCTTTAACTAGCTAATGAATCATTGGGAGCCAAGGAACGCTCTTGGTGATCATTACCATTTAATCTCAAACAACAAGGTTCTTTTCAACCCCTAATTCCCCAACCCCAGAGCTCTCTTCAGCTTCTCTGGACTCACACGTGCCCTATTCACCGACCTGCTCTCATGCACAGGGCAAGTACAAAGAGGGAGCAAACACACACGATCCCCCATGCAGACCTGCAGAGGACTCCAAACAGCTATATGATTTCAATTCCAAACTACCTGAGGCTCCGACTCTTCCCCTTCAAGCTCCTTGAAGAGATCTTCAGCTCCAAACTTCAGAATAGCTGTCAGCTCCTCTTTGTTGAAAGGATTTGAGCTGCAAGAACAAACGAGAAGGCAAATGTGTTTTGAGCTGGTAAGTCAGCACTGCTACAGCACAAAACCATACCAAAGTTTTTCCTAATTAAAGCAAGAAGTCAGTCTTCTACCCAGCACTATAAAAAGCTTTTTTATTCATCTCTCTCCTGCTCTAGCACAGACAACTACTGTAAAGGGAACAACCTCTATCTACTCGGGGGAAATGGGGAGAAGCTGAGGTCACTGCCAAACTGCAGCTGTTCCACCACCACCACCAGGTTCCCTCAGACCAGGATGATCTCTGGGAGGAAGACAGAAGGAAAAACAGGTAATGCATTAAAACTAGTTTTTTTGTTTCTGATCATCTTTATCCTACGTGTCCAAATTAATGGTTGCATAAGCCAAATCAGTGGAAGCTGCCATTATTTATTAGCCTTCTGCCATGTACGCTATCAAATAAATATTGGGAAATACCAGCAGGTGAAGCTGGTTATGCCACATGCTGTACCTGACACCTCCGCCTCCTCACACAATCACTTACTTGGATCGCCCAGAGTTGTTGTCCAGAACAGTCCGGCCAGTGGTGTCCATACGCTGGATCACCAGATGATCCAGCACCATTTTCTTCTTAGCCCTCTCAATGATCTCCTCCTCTACYGTACCCTTTGTGACCAGGCGGTAAATATTCACCTGAAGGGCAAAAAAAGAACAGAGATATTTCCTGGACCTGAACATGCTCTTCTGACACAGCAACGCRTCACTCAGTTGTTTCGCAGGAGACTGGTCTGCTGACTTTGTCTCTTCATATACAGATGTGTTTTTATAGAAGAAAAACAAGAACATTCTTTTTATATCTCAGGGAAACCAGTTAAAATCAGGTTGGTTAACACAGATCTTGTAGTGTGCCTAAGCACAGAGTAAAAATCTTCTGAAACAATCACTCTAAATCCAAACTAGCATCAAACCTTTCACATATCTAATAAAACCCTAGTAAAGGTGGATGTTCTACTTTCTAAGTTTTTCAGGGCAAGAAAGAACAGAGTTCACGAGGCTGAGAACTGCAATGCCACTGGTTGGGTTCTTGGTTTTGAGCCATCCCAGAACCCAAAGCCAACAGAAAGACCTAGCATCTGGCAAATTTGGGCTGATTTTTTGTTTCCTGGCTTTCAAATGAGCTTCCCTTGGKCTGGCAGTACTCTCTGGAGTCAGGACTGAGGGCAAAAAGACCATGTTTTCAGCAGCTCTGGTGGAAGCCCATTTAGATGCACACACTGAAGCCACAGAGAAAAAGACCCAGGTAGCTCTTCTGACCTGCTTCTTTTGTCCAATCCGGTGAGCCCGAGCCTGAGCCTGAAGATCATTTTGGGGGTTCCAGTCCGAGTCAAAGATAACAACAGTATCAGCAGAGGCCAGATTAATTCCCAGCCCTCCAGCTCGTGTTGACAACAAGAAACAGAAGTCCTGAGGCAGGGGGGGAAAAAAAAAGCATCCATGAGTTAGCCAGCCTGTAACTGTGGACATAAAATAGCAATAACGTCAAAACTATGCAAGGAAAGGGGGGGGSCTCTGTTGCAATCGTGCTTCTTAAAGCAGAAAAAGGATTTCCATCCCTCACACCCTGCTCACACAGGCTAAGTACCACTGATYGTTAAGCCAAGGCACAAGGTGAGGCGGTGCTGGCAGGAGTGAAAGGTGTGCTRTTCCAGGAAGGGCTTGGCATGCATCGCTATGGGAGAGCAACGCGAACCGCTCAGGGCAAGGGCACCTTGGAGTTGCTTTTGAAGGTCAGACACGCTGCCCACCAGACTCCTACAAAGGCAGCGGGCAAACACGTGCTTTTTGTTGCCTGAAGCCTGCTGGGGGTGAGATCAGCAGCTAACACAGACTGTTTGAGTCACTGCCCAAGGGCACAGGATGCCAGGTTAGAGCCAGGATGCCTGAGCCCCCATGGATGCCYCCAGGAGAGGGGAAAGGGCAGCTTCTATGGGCATTCCTGCTCCTTTCCCACCCACACTGCTGTCTCCTTCTCACTTTTATTTGTTAATTTTCCCATGACCATGAAGCATCTAGCTGTATCTCCTGTGTCAGCCAAGAGTCACCCTCCAGTCCAGGCTTCTGGGGTGAGGAAAGGCATTTCTCACGGCTGGGCTGACTGTGGCACAAAACAAGTGCCTTGCACCAGTCACTGTGAGTCAGCAAGCCCAGACGAGAGGCTTGAGATGCCTTCTCCTATTACGCTGGAGACTTTCACCTCCAACACCAGACTCCACTGCCTGCCGACACTTAAAATCCCCCTTTTGCCTCTGCCATTTCATATCCAAAAMCAGTTTCAGACTGGAGGAATCATTTAGCAACCATCTCATTCCCCAGACCAYGGGGAGAGAATTGCTAAATTCTGGCTCTTCCCAGCCTCTTCGGGACTTTCTGGCGATGTGACGTGCAGCCCTGTTCTTTGGATGTGGGAGATTTAAAATAAGCAATATGGCTAGTTGCAAAACCTGCTGTATCTGTGTTTTAAAAGTATCTGGGGTCCTGTAAAAAGAAATGAACGGAACTAAYCCCCTCCTGGCAGTCACAACCTGCAGCTCAGCCACAAATGCCCGCTGCTCGGGCAGCCCACCCGGACCCTCCTGAGGCAGGACAGCCCCAGCTGCGGTACCTCAGAGCCGTCAGCGTTGAAGTGGTCCAGCGCCTGCTTTCGGATCTCCCCTTTGATCGAGCCGTCCAAGCGCTGGAAAAATCAACAATAGTGATAAAAGAAAGAAGGTAAAGGAGCCCTGAGGAACTGCTGCACCTATGTTCTGGGAGCCCTACAGCCCCCTTCTCTGCCTGCAGCATTTAATCATTAAAAATAACCGCCAATTAAAAATAACCGCACTGCCTTAGCCCGCTGTGTCGCAAGGGCAGGAGGGGGGAATGCTGAGGCACTAGTCACACAGCGGGTGACACCGCAGCTCCCGTTACAGGCTCCCAGCCAGGGTCTCTGCATTTGCTATCCTCTCCTCRGGGTTTATCACAGGACGAAGGCCAAAGCAGGGGCCTGTCAGAGGAGGCATTTTGCAGAGATGGGGCCGCACTGAAATGAAGGGACTTCCCAGTTCCCTCCAGWAGATTTCAGTAAGTGCAACCTGTAATCCTAGCCACCAGCCTATGGGAAACTCAGTGACTCCCATTGCCCAGGCTCCCTCTGCATTTTCTTGAATTTTCAAGTGAACCCTACTGTTTTCCATGCTGATGTTTCTCACCTGAAAAGGGTAGTGTTTGATAGTCAGGTACTCTGCCAAGATGTCCAGCATCCTCACCATTTGGGAGAAGATCAGCACTCTGTTGCCTCTCTCCCGCAGCCTGGTCAGCAGCTTGTCCAAGAGAATTAGCTTTCCACTGCTCCTGATCAAAGACTGAAGAAGTAACCGTCATTCCAGCTGATGCTTTCCAAYCTTACCCTTACGTACACTACACAGAGACATGCAGAGACCTGGATCTTTTGGGGTCATGCTTCTCCCATACATCTCTAATCAAATCATCTGGATTTACACAGCAGAGGCCACACACAAAATGAATTATCCAAGATAGGTCTTATATTGCATGCACCTCCCACTCTAGGTGGTCACAAAACTTTGCCTACAGTGGAAGAGGAGGGCAGGAGATTCAGTGGCTCAGCTGCGAGGACTATTTCTAATGGAGAAACAGCAGAAGCTAATACTTCACCAGATCTTATCTGGGTAGGAAGACAAAAGAAAGGGGGAGGTTAAGGAATAACAATGGTAACCAAAGAGACTGCCCACCTGCAGTGTCTCAAGGCCATTCTCTCTCTCATTTTCCTCAGGAGGTTTGATAAGGTAGCAGTGGTTGCAGCACTTTTTCAACTCCATCACAATGTTCAGGAAACCAGATGTGCTCCCCCTGGTTCCCTTTGAAAGAGCTTTGTAGTTTCTTGTCAAAATCCACCTGCAGGCAGGAAAACAAAAAGTCCAGATCATTTCACAGTGCAGACTGGGCATCCCACAGCTGGGAGGAATAACACCTTCAGGGACATCTTGTTCAGGCGTCAGTCTCCATCTCTCTTCACTTCTTCTACAGGATACTTGCTTTTTCCTCACTAGAAACCCTGATCTTACTTTCCTCCTGATATTATTACAGATTAACATTAAACAGCACCACAATTTTGTGGGGTGTTTTATTTCCCCCCCAAAAAAAACATTGCCCCTGTCCAGCAAAACTGGCCAGCTGAACTGTATCACACTCACACTAAAAAAGCACCTCCAGAGTACTACAGAGGAAAAGATAACCACAAGACCCTACCTCAGATTCCTACCGTGAAGCCCCTGCTGCTACAGGTGATGGCTGTCACACTGCATTCTGAAGGACAAAGTATCCTGAAACATATTCCCAAGGCACATAGAAAGATGTGCCCATTTCTACTGGCACTCCCAGTAACTTAATAAATGACTCACTTGTAATACTGTTTCTGCAAAGCAGACATTTCTACACGGAGGATCTGCTCCACTTTGGCTGGCAAAGATTTCTCCACGTCCTTCTTCACTCTGCGTAGGAGAAATGGCTCCAGGACTTTGTGAAGGCTCTGGTAGCCATTCTCTCTACCTTTTCCGTGATCCTCTTCAAAATCCTCCCAGAACTCAAATCTAGCAACAGAAACGAGGAGCAGAGAGGGGTCAGAATACCTCTTGTCTTACCACACCGAACATCATCTACCAGATATGCTCCTGCTGCACAATAAGACAGGAGATCATCCATTTGATGGAGATACAGTGGAGGATAAAAGGTTCATTCTGCACTGGCTAACTAAACAGACTGGTGGTAAAGCTAGAAGCTCTCTGGGCATAGCTGCCTTCCTAACGTCTTACCTTTGAGCTCCACGCTGACTCCCAGGACCCAAAATCCCAGGTTTTCCAGTATTCTGCTCTGCTGTCTCTGCTGGCGTTTACCTGGCAGCAGTTTCTGAACTTTCCACAGTGCCCTCCCTTAGGCAGGGCTTTGACAACTGGACTATGTTTTACACTGCTCTGAAGGGTTTTTTTTGATGGCTGCTTCCTCCAACAGCTCCTTTGAAATGCGGAGATCTGCTCTTCTCCTCCACCTGGGAGACCCTGAATCTTTCCTTCACTCTTTCTGTGATCCAGCAAAAAGAATTTGGGGGACAGTTCTTTTTGCAGTCAGACATAATTCTGGTGAGTTTTGGGGCTTGCTTGTCTTAGCCCATTTTGTTTTAAAGAAAACAAAGCATTTGTTATAATGCAAACACGTGAACTATCGGCTAGACAGCACCGTCCTTTAGCAACACTCCTAGAGATTGCCATAAAATGGTTGGCAAGGGTGGCTGAACCACAATGTACTGGAAACCTCAGAAATGGTCGAGATGATTGCTTAAAACAAGTTTAGCTTTTTAGAGATGGCTCTAAGACAGCAGACAGATTTGAAAGACATGTATTAGGTTTCCCCATTCAGTTTGCTGCCAGAAATACTCCTTGTGTTAGTCATTTAACCTCTGATTTTCTCCACCAATGTTCCCCTTTCACTGCTCTAACTCCACTGAGTTTAATTCAGGGATTTCTGCCATTCTGCACTCCCTTGAGTCTATTTAACGGACAAGAATGGAAACAGAGGTATTTTTTGAAAGACCAAGAGGAGACTTACTTCTCTGGCATGATGAAATGCAGCAGGGACCAGAGCTCTTTGAGTGAATTTTGAAGCGGGGTGCCGGTGATCAGCAGCCTGTGGTTGGACTTGAAATCAATCAACGTTTTGTACAGCAAAGAGTCATCATTTTTCAACCGATGGGCTTCATCCACGCCTAGAAAGGCCCAGTTAATACTTCCCAAAACAGCCTGGAGGAAAAGAGGAAAAAAAAACAGGCCCCAAGGAGACGCTGGGTCAGACAAGACCCACCACCTTGCACATGCTTCTCTCCCCATGGCCAGAAAGCACTGCAGCATGTGCTTTCCAGGGTGCCCTGCCCCAGCCCTAGACTAGTTTCACCTCCACGGAAAGGAAAGGTGAAAATTAGCCACGCTGTATAGCACTCCTGCCATATCTAAATAGTCTTTCAGCAAGTAAACCTATTTTAATCCGCCTTTTCTTTACCCGGAAAGCACAGTCCTCCCCCAGCCCCCTACTCCTCCCTTTCTCCATGCCCGTGGGGCCCCACTGGAGCAGCAGCAGGAAAGCAGACAAACAAGTCTATAAAGTTAAGGTAACCTGAGAGTTTTGATTTTTTTTTTTTTTGCGTTAGTATTAAGCTTCTTGTTTTCTGCTAGGACTCAGGGATACACTGACAGGGCTGATGAGCATTTCCTAAGCAGACAGATTTCTCCTAAGTGTAAAAATCCACCTATTATTAACGCTGTGGCCAGCGGTTCAGTGTAATGTTTCGTCCTCTTAACTAGCCTAAATTAAACCAGGTAAAATCCAGCTACTGCCCTGCCCAGTGTCTTACAAGTATAAAGAATAACACAACTGCCACAGTAAAAGAGTGAAGACACTGCAATGGGTGTCCCACATTCCCTCTGCACTACTGGCAAGCAAAAGCAAACTAGCTATATGTTCTCCATCACCACAGAGGAAAGAGGTGAAACCCACTAGTTGGGGACTGGCTTCCCCTTCTGCAAGCAAAAGAAAGTTTAAATAAAAAAAATCCTTGGACTATTACCCACCTTATCCTTGAGGAGGATCTCGTATGTTGTGATAAGTGCATTGAATTTCAACCTTTTAGACTGAGAGTGGATCCACTCATATTCACGTATCTGTGAGAGGAGACAAATGTTAACTTCAACCAAAGTTACCGAAAGGAAAGAGTTAACAAGTATTATTTTAGTATACTATAGCCAGAGACTCCAACCAAGTCCAAAACCGCTGTTATTCAAGGTGCCATTTGATGAGCTCAGGGTGCCCAAGGAACAGCTTGTTTTAGTGCACATGCGGTTCAACTGCTCTTGCACAGGTAACAAAATAAGGTCAAAACCATTTGCTGTTGTGATATTACCCCTCATCTGCCAAATGAATGAATCATCTCACTAGTGACACCACTAGACTCAACATTTGTGYGCTTCGTTGCCAGAATAATTCAGAACACAGGAGGCAAGCACTTTTACACTGCTATACTCCTTACTGCAGCATGTTTCAGCCCAGTGCAGCAGCGGTTTCCAGACCCTCAGAGGGAAGCCAGTACTCCTGTGCTCACTCTAAGAGGGGAAATAAGGCAGAAAAGCCCCCGCAGCAGTGAATTATGCCCAAGTGCTCAGCTACACCAGCTCCAGCTGCCTGCATTACTGCCAGGACTATCCGTCTGCCTCTCCTGCAGAATGTGTCACACGTTACACGGAACCTGCTGCTTTGCACCCAGCGTTTCTACCCAACACCACACCCTTTGCTTTCTGATTACACACCATGTTCCTGCTCATGAGGTCTCCGATGTAAACCACCACATTTATCTCAGGTGCCCACACTTCAAACTCTCTCTGCCACGAGGTGAGAGTGGACAAGGGCACTACCACCAGGAAAGGGCCATACAGCTGGTGCTGGTGGAAGAGGTACGACAGGAATGATATCGTCTGAATCGTCTTGCCCAGGCCCATTTCATCAGCCAGGATCACGCTGTTGTTCCTGAAAAGGAATAGAACAAATATAAATCCTGTCTGAGTGTGTGTTTCCGCCACTACTAATTTACTGTGCGCCCGCATGAATAGCAATCCACGACAGGGACAGAAAGGGGGCAGTGCAAAAACATTTATCTGAACACTTCCAAGTGGATCCCAGGGATATCCAGACTGTACGTGGCACAGTAACTTGCAAAAAGGAACAGACTATGATCACTCCACACTGGCAAGCAAGGCCAAAGGCAAAGGGAGAGGGGAGTCAGTGGCCTAATTTTAGAAGGACATTTCTCAAAGACTTCAACAAGTGTGTAAGCATGCCAAGCCAGAAACCTTTTTTTTCAGTTAGGGCAATGGAAAATCGGGACTGATAGGCACTAGGCTCACACAGCAGCCAAGTGTAGCATGTGAACAGGCCCAGACAGGGAAAATGCTTTTTGTTTTTGCACAAGGTTTCTTAAGTTCATGCTCTAGATAGTTCCTGCTTGCGGTGTCTGCAATGCAGCTGGGCGTGATAACATTTGAAATCCTTCAAGCTGCAGAAGCAGGATGGGTAAAGACCTCGCTTGAAAACAAGAGGGCCAGATCCTACTGGGACAAAAATCAGGAGACAAAATGAACGCCACATAGCATCTTTACATACTTGCACCACGAGTGAGCGAGCCAGTTGAGGCCCTCCAGCTGGTAATCTCGCAGCTCCAGGTTCTCACCGCCAATGTAAGAAGGCTGTTTCTTCAAGGCAACAAACCTTGGTCTCTGCTTCAATACCTGGAAAAGAAGATGCTGTAAGCCCACCGAAGAAAAAGACAAAGTAAGGTTGAAAATTCAGCAATGAATGTGTATCTGTTCATTGGTTGAAGTCCGTCCACATTTTCCTAGCCCATGCTTATGTCTGCAGTTCAGAAACCACTCCGCAGCGCTATGTTTTGCCTGCTGTCCTCTGGTTCTGACGACCAGGGCTGTGAGTCCCCCCCAGGAGTACAGTAAGCTGTACGTAATGCACACCAGATGGAACAAGCTCCACTTTCTTTTTTGTCCTCTTGCTTTTTCTCCCATTATCTCTGTCCCTCTCCTCCACTGTATCAGCATCTTGCAGGTTTTCTCTTTTCCCAGGTGTGCTGTTTTTTCATCCAACTGATATTAAAACTTTGCATTTCTGCAGCAGCTCCTTCTGAGGAGCAAGCACTTTGCAAGGATTAATTAAGCCTCCCACTCCCCAGGGGGACATAACGTTCTCACTGTGCACAGAGTAAATGAAACCAAAAAGGGGTTCACATCTCTGCCTAAAGTACAATACGGGAACAGCAAACAACCATTCAAACACTGGTGGGAGGATGGGAAAATGTTCTCTGACATTCATCCTGACAAAACTTCACATTCCTACTGCTTGCATCAGCACCCAGCCCGGAGACACCCAGCAACAGGAGAGAAGAGAAGCAAGCAAACCTTGCAGTCCCGGGTAGGAATCGTTTTGGAGTTGTTACGATTGTTGAAGCTGTCAATGCAGTGCTGAAATTTCTTGCTTATCAGAGCCTCGTCTTCCCAGCTGCACTCAGCATAGGGCAGCCCCATCCACTTACACAGGTATTCGGGGTCATTCGAGGATGTTTTGCGACTGTTTGCTGCAAAATATGCAAAAAAGCCCAAACCTCAGCAGCTGTGGTTCTGTGGCTGAACCACAAGCGTGGTTCACAGGGGCAGTCTGAACCACCCGTACAACCACAAGACGGGTCTCAGCTAGTAGCAAAAGTTTAGAGGGACCAAAAAAATGCTCTTTTACCTGGGAAATCTGAATGTCCTGTTGCAGACTTGCTGGTTTTCACAGCTGTGTTTGGAGACAGAAGGGAAGGAAGGGTTTGGAGGGCTGGCAGCCAGCAGAGGGAGCAGGGCAGGCAGGCTATCACTGCCACACACCACAGGCGTTTTTATAGGAATTGTATGGGAAATAGGTTAAACAGCTCTCCAAGCCAATTCCCAAAGCAACTGGATGCCGGCACCTCTGACTAACATTACTGTGATATTACCGAAGTGCTCAGTAAGTCCTGTTTTTACTTTTAATAAGTAATCATGAAAATCTAACCCGTGAGCTGCCTTGCAGCCTAACCACATCCTCAACCACGCCACGGGAAGTGGTCCTCACAAAAACCAGGCCTGTACTGCTGCTTTGGATGCAAAAGCCTTGCACCCAAAGGGCTGAAGTCAAAGAACTTCAGCAGCAGCAACTTCAACATCCTCTTGGGAACTAGTATATCATCCCGTACTCCAGGCAAGGAAAGTGATTGATTTGTATTGCTTGTAAATACAGATCTGTAAACCTGCATTTCTACTGTTCAAATCCCTGAATTTCACACACTGAAATACACTTAACACCAGGGTTTTTTTCTCCAGAGATACTGGAGAACAGGGAGGAAAAGAGCGCCATACACTCATTCTGCTATCGCTATAGAGATGGAAGTTCCCACACCCTACTTCACCCCTTACAAAAGTGCTGGGTTCACTTACCAATTACTCTCTCCACTATTTGATACTGTTTGTTCAGCTCTGAAGCTAGCTCTTGTTGGCAGTTGAAATATTCTACATCTTCAGGTGATACCTTGCCCAGCCTAGATGCAAAAAAATCCAAAACAAAAACCCACTATAATGCTTCTGTCATAATGCTCATGGAGGCCACATATAGAAATTCTACTTTCCTATACGGTTCTGTCATTCAGACAAGTCACTGAAGCAGACTACTGCTTATATGACACGTTTCTTAAAGCTTCCTGTAATTATAAATCATTACTGAGAAGCAGATGTCATAGATGTTCATACTGTCTCCCTGAAATGACGCTTTATTCTGCTGCAAGAATCGGTCTCAAAACCAGAATCAGAGATGGAAGCTGCTACTCCAGCTTTATCACTTTGGAAACACATAGCTCCACTTAAGAGTTCCTGGGGAGGTCGGACATAAACCGATGCAAAAACTTGCATACAGACAAGCCCACAACTAACAAGGGTTAATAAGGCTGCAAGCCCTCATCTCACCTCCTGGGCCAGGTGAATCTGTGCACCATTTATTTGTTGTCAGCTACCCCAATTCTTAAGCCTGGGAAGTGGCAATATTGTGAATTTCATGCCTCTTCCTCTGTCTTTCAACACCATGGCCAAAGACATCATTTCTCCAAGGGGGGATGTTTTGTACACCAAAACCAATTGCTTTGGATGAAACATGCTTTGCAAGAAGAAATCAAGTGTTTTCAGTCATGACTCTGCAAACCTCTGGCTACAAAAGATTCGCCCAAGGCCAAATCACTGGTTGAAGTAAAGCATACCATTGCTTGATCTCCTCCTCTTTTTTCTTGAAGTTTTCTAGCTTTTTCAGGCCCTTCACTTTCTGCTGCTGCAGGGACTCTTCACTCTCCCATGTGCTATGGATGTATGACCAGCCTTTCCATTTGATCAGGTATTGAACTTCTCCCTCATCTTTTTCAGGATCAAAGTCAGCGCTTGGGTTGCCATTGGCTTCAGTTGCATACACTGTGGTGGAAGCACCAGTGGCTGCAAAAGAAATCAGGCTGCAGTCGATACCTTTGTTACCAAGCACTGGACATGAACTGCATTAGAGCAGAAAGTTGTTTTTCTAACACATCTTTTGTGACAGCACAAAGAATGTCCTACAGATTCTGCAACCCAATAAAACAGGCACACAGAAGTTTTCCATACAACAGAATCTTTTTAAATCTATCATAAATGCTTTTTCTTTAAGTATAATTCAAAGGTCTCTTGAAAATGTTCACGACCATTCAGTTTCACAAAAACACTTTTGTAAGGCTATGAGAACAAAACATCGGCTTTATTTTCATTATGGCTTTGTCAATGGAGCTAAGAAAACTGACTCTACTGGAAGATCTATTTTATATTTCAAAGAAGAGAAAAGGAAGAATTGCAGAACAATGAATGCAGCTTTAAAATGCGTGCACGCTAAATGAAAGCTGCCAAAACTTGACATTTTAGGTTTTTCAATACTAGATTTTACAAAAGCTGCTAGAAGACATAAAYAAGAGGCATAGAGTAAAGGGTGAAGAGCACTGAAACCCTTGGCTCCACTTTGAAGTTTCAAAAGCATTGCACCAGCTCAAGAGAAACTGTGAGTGCACATGATTGACATCAGAAATAAAGGCTTTCTCCAGAACTACGCACCTCCTTTTTTTCCAAGCCTGATGTCCAAGACTTTCTCAATAGTTTCACTGTTGTCTTGCTGTTCATCAGCTCCTTCCCCAGTCATCTCTATCAGGTCATCAGAATCCGTCTCAAAATCATCATCTTCTTTGTAACTGAACAAGATCAAAACCAAACTGATAAAAAGCCCTTGACTCTTGCCAGTCCAGAAACACACAGAATGGCATGGACCGGAGGCAAGCCTTCTCGAGCGCTTATCCTGGGATTCAGTGCATGTCCAGCACATGCATTTCTTAAGTTAGCCATTCAGTATTTTTTCCTGAGACAYTCAGATAGCTACACTTTATCAGGTTAATGTTCTATCTTGTCCATATACCTTTTCTGACCATGGCCAACACCAGATGCTTCATGAGGAGGTGCAACAATCCCTGCAGCAGAAGCAAGACCATCAACAGAGMAAGTCTCCTCTATCCGGTGAAAGATTATTTTATGTTTAACAACGGAGGTTGCAGAGCATCGAAAGGTTGCATGGGTGCCTACACTGCCCTAGAAACTACACTTCTCATCTCTGATGAACATTTAACGACCAAAAAAATATTCTTCAGGTGGCTTATTATTCTTCAGTCCCTTATTAGGACTGCCAAAAGGYGAGAAGGTATGTTAGGGAATGGATAATGCTTTACCTCCACCATGTCTCAACGCTCTGTCCCAAGGCATGACCTACCAGCCACTCTCAATTGGTCCAATCTAGCACAGTTAATTTTACTCATTTTAATCTAYTATTTGCAAATCTTAATCTCATCTGAGAATGCTTTAGAAACATCATGCAAACCTCTTCACATTTCTCTAAGAGGGAGTGGTAAATATTCCCTCCTTTACAGATGGCAAAACAAGGTAAAGAGAAGTCAGATGTTTGCAGCATGAACCCGTCAAAAGAACCACTTCTCAGCCAATGCATATCTGTGCAGCGGAGCAGGGTCTCTCTGCAGGACCACACAGGGAGTCAGGCCCCTCTGGTGCCCCCTCTTCCCCAGCCAGCCAGTTCTCATCATCAAGCAACCCCACACTTCTTGATACCTGACATTTTTGGCTGCTCTTCGTCGAGTTTGTCTCTTGGGGGTCTCATCATCTTCGTCGTCATCATCATCTTCAGATGAGTCYGGTTTCTTTCTCTTCTTCCCACGCTGGGGTTTGTGAGGCTTTTTAACACTGGTTTTGGTCACTGTTCTAAAATAAGAATTAATAGAAAGCCATAATACAGCATGTTTTACATAAACATCCATTTTAGTAAGTCTTTAAGAAAGCATGAATCTCAAATATTAGACTCCTAGGGATTTAGTCTGCTCTAACTACCATGGCAACCACTGCATCACTCAGCGGAGTATGAAAAGGGTAGACGAGAGAGTAACTAGGTCCTAGGTTTAGTAGGTCGTAAACAAGGGTAATATTGCAGGAAAAAAAAAAAAAAACATTCTTCAGCGGCAAATAGAGATTACATCTTCACCAGCACAGCCAGAAAAGACATATGCAGAAAAAGAGACAGAATGAACCAACCACTCCTTACCTCCTTTGGGCAGGTCTTCTTGCTTTAACTTTCTTCGGTTCAGGCTCACTCTCTCCACTGGTGCATTGCTCTCCTCCATCTTCATCCTCTTCTTCACCAGAGACCTCTCTTTTCCATTTATTTCTATGGTCAGAGATGTAGGTCATGAAGGGCAATCATATTTCCACACAAATGTTTGGCTAAGCAGACATCCAAGTCATCTAGGTTAATACTAGCAGGCCATAAGTACAAGAAAAAGTTCAGAACTGCACTCTTGGTTGTTCAGTGCAATGCACGAGGGATTTTATGGCATGATTCTCTGCTTTTAGAAAGAGGCCTCAGTCACCTAGGTTTTAGTTCACGTAGGGGCAGTATATCTTGAGTGAGAGTGGCTCTTAACACATACTACAACAGTGCTTGTGGCAGAGCTGTACATCCTACAACTGGGTGGGCAAGTTCTTCAATTTATTTTAATTTCATTTCCACTTCTGCATTTCTGAAAAGAGCTGGAAAAATCTTAAGAGATTTTCTGCTCACTTGATCTTAGGGAGTACAAGCCACAACATGCACAGTTACATGATCTCCTTATAGTCCAGAAAATGGAGCAAGTCTCCTGCCATCTAAATTCAGGCAACTAAAGTTTCCAAGTGTGAAGCCAAATCACACCRTACCATTAGTGGAAGGAAGCACGTTCTCTGTGGGCAATTCAGAGCAAAGCTGCAGCTCCGAATGCCCTCTGAAGGAGCCCCTCCTCTCTCCAASGGGTATGTGGGGAGTCCACAGAGATTATTCCCCTTGCCCAGGAGAGGTCCATACYATCACAGTCCTCCCTGTGCTTATTACCCTCCATCCTGTTCTGCACTGGTGTGTACAACTGAATGAAAAATTAAGAGACATGAAACAGGAGAAAGAGAGATGGATCATGTGGCTGTGTTTAAGTTTTCTCCAGCAGGCAGCTTGTGGTTCCCTTCAGTTCATTTTAGTGTTTGGAAAAACTAGAAGGTACGTATTAGATGGAAAAGGCAGTAARTTATGACTGTAAGTGAACTCAGTTATGGTGATCAGACATCCAAAATATCCTTTATGGAAGGTCTTTTGTTGTAGCAGAGGGTTATGAAAGATWAAGGAGGATAATTTGGCATTTTATTCTCTATTAATCAAAAAGGGGAGAGGAGCAGGGATTAAACTGTTTTAAGTATCTCTGATGGAGAATAAGTAACCTGATGAAGAAATGAAAGACTGACAACAGAAAGTGAACCTGACTTKCTCAGAATCTGTCACAGGCAAAGTGGGAAAACATAAACGAAAGAAAAGTTGGAAAATTGCATCCATCTGTAGATCCATATTCATACTGCAACTTTAGTCAGCCAAAGTATTATTACTGGAAATACAAAATAATTTATTTTACAAGCTCTCCATGTTGACAATGCCTATCGAACAATGCAATACTACTGTTCTGAAAAATAAAAAATGACAAAGTACCACCATTCGAAACCCTTTCCCTAGAAACTTACGTTTTTTTCATTTGCTTCTGGCCTCTTCTTTTTGGGCTCTCATTTTCAGATTCACTACTTGCCTTTAATTGAAAAGAAAGAAAATCAGGTTGTAGGCTTCACTCTGAACTGCCTCCTCAAAGAGGCAACCGAAACCCACGCGCGCGGTCTGAGCTCAGGCACAGCTCGACTGCTCTGTCACTGCAGCGCTGGCAGGATGCTTTGGTGCGATGGGGCTGCCAAAGAGCAGCCAGTTCCCCGGCACCATTCCCTCTGCGCTGCCTCGGCTGCAGGGTTAACGCCGCTATGCTCTCAGCACGAAGAAGGTAACTCTGCAGAAAGGCTGGAGAGCTCTACTACAACATCTGTTCTGGAGTCCCCGAGCTTGGGAGGTGCAAGGCTGCGACCCACCTACCCCTCAGCATCAACAGCAAATCCCTGGCAGATGCCGTCCCAGCAGTGGCAGTGGCCAGGCAGACCTGCAGCGCCTGCAATACCCCATGGATTACAACACCACGGGATGAATTTAACCCACCAAAACTTGCAAAACGTACCCCAGAGAGAGAGAGGGCAGCTCAGCTGCTGCTACCTCTGCCTATGGGGCAAGGTGAGCATTGCTCCTGCCTGATGCTCGAGAATCAGGCAGCAGCGTGACTTTGTGCTTTGTGGACAGCACTTTCAGGGCCTGCCGCAGTGCTAAGGYTCAGCTATTTTACAAGGCTTTTAACTGAAAGTGCAGTGGCTGAATGTACTTTCGTGAGCGCCCATACTTGCCACTTCAGCCGGAATCCTGCAATATTTGGGGGCGTTCAGGCTTAGTTTCTGTGACTGCAGAAACTTTCGCAGCCACACAAATGCATTATGATCCCTGCCTTCATTARAGAAACTTCCTATAAGGAAGGAAATTCTTAAAAAAATACAGTATTCTCATCACAAGAGTGTCCTTGCTTTCCTGAGTCGCTGGGTCAGAGCCATGCCCTGCTGTTTCCTTCCTCCTAATCCTCCAGACTCCACCAGTGAAGGCTCTCTGGCTAAATATATCTAGAGATATTCTAACTACTTGATGTACTATTTTAAATGTGGGCGTCATTAACTCCTACAGACCAAGATAGCTAAAAAGAAAAAAAAAAATTTTTTTAGGCTTACCACAGATTACCACACAAATAGCACCCCTCAACCAACAGATGACTTCATCTTATACACTTGCCCCAGAAAACACAAATCGGCAGGGAGAAAACTAAAGAAACCAATGTGAGATTTCTGAAGGAGAATTAAAATGATAGAAGTAGTCTCCCAGACTGCTTGCTCTACACACTTATTGGAAATCTTCTGTTTCGTACTGCTTTTTGCTGCAGTATTCAGCTTTAGCTCTAGGTAATGTCTTCCATCACCACGGGTACCTCAGTTTGCATCTCCTGGTACACYCACCACCCTCCTAGCGACAGCTAGTAAAGCTTACAACCGAGAGCTGTTCACACAGGAGTTCTGTGAAATGGCGTGAGCCACAATATGAAAAGGTCAAGGCTCTGGAGAGCCGTGGCCCACCCCTCTGCTTGCTTTCTGCATCCTTGATTTCCATTTTCCAGCTTCCCTTCCACCAACAGAAATTTCCTTCTCGCTTGTGTCAGTGTTTCCATTAAAATATACTGAAATACTGGATGCCATGTTAGACCAAGAGCTTTGCTGAATTTCACTGTGGTTTGGTGTCAGATTTACACGTGACGCAATAACACCTTTTGCACYGTATCTTACTACGAACATGTGTTCATCCACCTGTTTCGCGGCCCTGCATGAAATCCCTGTCTCATAGACCAAGCATCCAGCAAGCGACTGGTGAACACCACGGAAAGCCCTAACTACCCTTGCAACATAAGCCAAGCATTCCACAGATTTCAGTTTCGACAGAGCAAAGTTTAAAAGTCCTCAATTTTCTTTTTCTCTTTTAATATCATATCCGCTTTCTGAAGCATGCCAATTTTGGCATGCTTTTTGAGAGCTGTCCCTGAATGCATGTTTACTTTTTGCTGTCTTTTGGCAAACCACAAGAGAGGTGGATTTTTCTTCTGCTCTACGTCAGAAAAGATCAGATTTGGAGAAAACCAAATACAACCTTTGGCTCTTTGAAACTAACCTCCCTTCTTTGCCAAAATCCCRTTTTCCAAGTTTCTAGTGTCCATTTTCCTAATGCCTCTGCTCTCCCCCTGCTCTGTTGCTGTCTCTACAAATCTGATGCTCATCCCCTAATGACCTGTCTTTTCCTCACCTCTTTCTGCCTTGAAAAATTTAACTTGTGACTGCAGTTCCACCGCCTTCAGTTATGTTTTTCAAAGACACCATTGTCTTTTTTGGATGCGTGTCAAGCCCAGCTCTATCTCCTCTGACACAGCCAGTCCCCAGCCTGAGTCATCCGCCTGCCTTGTGCTCCCACATCCTCCCTGCCGAGCGCCGGGAAGCGCCGTGCCTGCGGCCCCGCGCGCAGCCTCCGCTGACTCAGCCTCTGCTCCCCGCTCCCTCGCCTACCACCGACCCGCGTCTCCTCCTCACCAACTCCTCCTGGCACCCTGACCCTGGGGTGCCAGGCTCCAGCCCCTGGCTGAAAGCTGCTTTCTACCATTTTATACAGAAATAATAATAATTTAAAAAAAAAAAAAAAAACATAAGCACATTTTAGCAACATCTTCATTCTGCTTAAATCCACGTTTCAGGACCCAGCTGCAAAACTCTATCCAGACTTGCTCAAATCAGCCCAAGGGTGAGATTTGCACCTCTGTGGCACAAACATAGCTTGTGCTTGTAACACGCCGTTATCAACATCAACCCACAGGCTCAGGCTGGTGGTAAATTCCTCGGTTAAGGAAGCGCAGATGATAACCAGAGAGCTGGGAGCACRCCAGGTCCTGAGCACGCACCTGAGGTCCCGTCTGCACTCCCGCCTGCCACCCGTCGTCATCAGAAAGCAGACCGGTTGGGAAATCGCATGCAACTTGAATTTTAATACCGTCACCTCCCTGAATGACACAAGCTAAGCTGACAAAATCCATCCCCAGTCCCCACCAGGGCTTTTGTCAGCCCAGCAAGAGATGCCGGGTGCACACTCCTCACTCTCAGAGCCTGAGTACAAGCACTGGCAAAACTCTGCCGGGCTCAGGCTGCCCCTTGGGGTGCTGTTGCTGTGGCCAAGGGGAAAGATGACTTGTCCTCCCCAGTTCCCCTTTCCACTGCCAAACATTAGAAACATGCTCAACTTATTCCGGCACCACTACTTCCAACCGGACTAAGAACTGGCCTCTTTACAATTTGCTTTCCCCACCTCCAGCTGAAGGGACCAGCCTTCCCTCTCCATGCCTCACTGACGCCTCCCATCTAATTTATTCTTTCTCTCTCCCAGCACKTAAGAATGTGCACACTTTTACTAGATTAATTATGCTGTATATTGCCCTGGAGCAGTGCTGTACAAAATGTARCGATGCTGCCTACGTAGCACCAAGCAGGGCAACACAGCAGCAGCTTTAAAGTTCTGGTCCTACAGATTGTCCGCAAGTGTCCTCACTGCTGGCCCAGGGCAGGAGAAGCAGAGACTCAAGGCCATTGGCATGGTCCAGGAGGGCCTCTTGAGCTCATACTGCCTAGTAGGAGAGATGAACACTTGCTTAAACAGAGGCAAGAAATATTTCAGACTAAAGTCAAAGGGAGGATTTGCTCATTTCAGGCTTAACAGGGGCCAAGCTCTAGCACTCCAGAAAAGCTGGAGAATCTCACCTCGCCAGGTTAGTTCTCTCTCCCAGTGATACCGGTAGTGTTTGAACTTTCAGCAAAGATGTGAGGCAAAGCATTAACCAAAATGCAAATGAGCAGAATTTTTTTTCAGTAATAAAACCAACTGTATTTTGGGAACACCTCTGGTGCATGACTTGYGGCCCCTCTCTCACAGAAAAGATGCACCGTGCCATTTATTACTAACTCCGATCTCAAACCATCCTTTTTATAGCAAAAAGATGGTGTCTGTTTTGGGCACATTTATTTCTCGACTGCCCCAGAATACTCTGAAAAGCACCTGGCTCTGTATGTCTCACTTCCCCTGGCTGAAACCTGAAGCTGATTTATTGACTGCAAAGAAAACGGATGGGCAAGTACTGTTTTTACTAAAAAACCCTCACATGTGCTCTCATTCCTGGAGACAGCTCTAGTCCTCTGACCAGCTCTGTACCCCTATGCAAAACTGCACTTTCGCTTCCTGATCTTTCAGGCCACGTCTCAGCATTGATCGCAAGTTACCACCCTCTCCGATTGCAGCTCCAGCGGCCTCCGGGCAGTTCCCAGRGGCAATCATTTCTAACACAGAAATAACCCTGCTCAACTGCTGGTCTCAGAGGACAGACTAGTGATTGAACATTGCCCCAAAAACTGAACCACCTCCGCCTACGCGCCATCTCCCCCGACCAGGGTGAGTCACGGGGAGGTGTGATGGCTGATTCTTGTTCTGCACTCTGAGCCTGCCACGCTGCCGGGGCGATGCTGTTTGCTAATACCGCAGAGAAGCGTTAGGGAAGAAGGCAATTAAAAGCCCCTAGACACTGTGCTRGAAGTCCCAAGCAGCAAGCGACAAGAGCAGGTCACTGGCGACAGGATTAACCCTGTAAAGGTAAAAAGCGATCTTAAGAGGTGTCAAGCGCCTTGGGTTTCTGCCAGCTCCAGCAGCAGCAAGGAATGCTCAGCACCATGCAGGCTCGAGCTATGCTATCTCCTCTCTCCTGGCGTTTAGGTCTTCCAAAAGCAAGACTTTCCATCTCCTCCTGCTCTTTGCGAGGCCCCAGCACTGTGCTCCTGACACGTCACACCCTCCATCGGACTCTGCTGCAGATGGGAGTTGCCCTACAGGGACCAGTGAGTGTTGCTTTGGGGAGAGAGGGAGGAAAGGGGTGGTCCAATTTTGTGAACTTTGGCTTTGCGTTTCACAGGCAGTGGGGTCATTTGGAGGCCTTTTTTTTTTTGTTTTTTACAATATTTTGTGGTATAGCAAAGTTTTTACATCTCGGATTTTTTTTTTTTTTTTTATTTTGTGGTATAGCAAAGTTTTTACATCTCGGATTTTTTTTTTTTTTTTAAACTTTATCGTACCTTAAGTAGTAGGAAATAAAGATATCGAAAAAGAAAACAACATTTGCAAAACCACGTAATATTGTAAAACAAAAAAAGATGGGACTTACCTGAGCCCCTAACAGGGCACTCGGGTCTGCAGCGGAGGTCTGTGGTGGGTGTGACATCGCCAGCACAGTGCATGCCGGGGCATCGCACAGAGAGGCGGCCAGTGAGCCTGGGCTTTGCCGAACTTGAAAAGGAAAACAAAAGCTAAGTCAATGACGTGCCCCAAGCCCCTTCCTAACCTGCTGCTATGCGGGACATCCAGCACAGGAGTCTGGGGGGGGCAGGTGGTGGCACTGGGGGTGCCGCAAGGCTCAACGATAGCGCACCAGAGCAAGGAGCCAGAGACCTGCGTTTGCTGCGTGACTTGGACCCCTCGAGCATCCAAACACGCCTTTCGGCGGCAAAGCACAAACAGCCTGACCATCGGAGAGCACCACTGGGATGAAAATCTGGCTATTTATCTTCAGATTCCCAACCGCATGTTTTTGTAGCTAGCTCTACGCCCCAAGCTTTACTTTTGGTCTAAGCCTCTCTTTGGTTTTCTTTCCCCTCTTCTATAGCTGCCCAACCTTCCTGAAGACCTGCAGGTGAAAAGCTCTATGCAGAACACCTGTTAGATGCAAATGAAGGTGGCATCTAATTYCTACATCTTCAGAAAAAAACCAAATGTTCTGAAAAAGGAACAATTAGAAGGTTTGTCTGCCAGGCTCTGACCACTGTCACCTCCAACTGAAGCATAAAAGACTCCCCAATATGAAACCAAAGAAAAATGATGGTTCATAAAGCTGAATACACACAAATGCATTTATCAGCGTGATCCATTCCGGGATGGGCAACAACAATGACTGTTTTGTTGTTGTGAGGTGCTTCTGGGAAGTTTCCTTTATTCCTGGTTGGATTTGTGTTGTGTTTTGGTTTTTGTTGGTGTTTGGTTTGTTGTTTTGGTTTTTGTTTTTGTTTTTGTTTTTTTTTTCTTTTTACACAGTCTCATTCTCTCCAGGACGTTTCTACAGCAGAGCATGACTTGCATTAGGCCCCATTCCAGCAATCAGATCAGTGCATGCAGATCTCAGCCCACGCAGTGTCCCGCTGACTCCAGAGGTCTCAGGCCAAGCGGATCCAGCTGCAGGACTGGGACCTTAACTGTGAGCTCCAACATCCACACACCAAGCTAGGACTCGGTGTTTACAAGGCAATGCAGATGAGACCTGCCTTTGCTCTTTGGGTTTGGTTGTTTTTATATGTTCAGTAATCCCTCAACCTTTTTTTTTTTTCTCCTTACCTCATCTTTTATATTAAATCGCGACGGTTCTTGTCTGCTTCGGTTTGACCTCCTAACCCCATAAACATCAGGATATTCTTCCCACATCTGCAAAATAAACAGACCATCAGAAGGCCTGCTTCACCCCCAGTTATTTCTGACATTTTAGAGAAGTTTCATGGTGAATGTTTTATTAAAAAAAAAAATCAACATAAAACCATTAGGGAATTAGCAACCAGTAGACGGACACTTTAAAAAACTGGCTGAAAAGGATTAGGATTATGATTATCCTGGGGTATTTGGTAACACTCTAAAGCAGCATGTTTTATCTCAGCGTTATCTTTATAGTGGTCCTTCTTTCCACCAGGGTACAAATTACTCTCCAGCTCACTTAGGCTGAAGGACAGAGCGTTGAGATAGCCAGCCTCTGCAAGCAATCATGCTGAAGATAAGGAGGCAACACCTTGCACGTGGAATGAATGGACCTACGAACACAAAGGGACAATTCACTGTCGCTAACAGCTTCCACCACAATTCCTTTCCGTAGGGAAAACCCCACCAGCCGCCTGGCGAGCCCGGTGACGAAACATCGACAGCAGCAACTTCAAAAGTGAATTCTGTGGCCCAGCCTGGATGGCAAATGGRCCAGGGCACCCTGTCCTTTGGCGAGGCAAGGTGGCAGGACTGCCGGTTCTTCTCCTGAATGCACTGATGCGAATGCGGTTTGGCAGCGCAGGACATCTGGATGTGCAGAGCCGACTACTGGGAACGGTTGTGCTCTATTTGCTGTAACCAGGCCCTAAGTAGTTTAATACACTGTGTATAACAGCATGCATTTCTTCTTGCTGGATGGACAGGAGGAGAAGGGGGAGACAAGAACTGATGCCCTGACCGACATGAATGCAGAGCTGTTTTGGTGACACAGGACACCAGAAGATTTACAGGGCAGATACAAACCACCAACATGCCTTTCAAACACCTACACCAACAATCCCTCTCTCCCTCAGCAGAGCTTATCCTCTTACAGTTTTCTAAATCTATTCATTCTCCTTCTGCTTCTCTCTCCCTCCAGTCCTCAAATGTCTCTGCAAGCCACTGGCAGGAAAAGGAAATCAAAATACACTGCCAGATGCAGCAGCGACTTGGGATTGAGAGCATGATGAATACAAGGCTGCAGCCCAGCAATTTTTCTGCTACTGTTAAAGGAGTAATGGGATAACACTGCAATGGACAGACTGTGAAGGTGTTTATCTGTTGGGCATACGAGTACAGAGATAAATTCACACGTAAGAAAAACTCAAAATACTCCCCAACCGTTTGAAGAACTTGTCTTTTCACCTTTTAAATGGCACAGTTTTTGGATGAGGGATCGACTCCCATGACAAATCTGAATAGCACCTAATGCAAATTAACCTCACCTTCATGGGTGTATCTAGACAGAAATACAAAATAAACAATAATATAATAATTAATTGCATTGGTTATTCAAGCGGAACAGGTATCAACACGCCTAGGTTAGACTTAGCTAAGGAAAACACCCATCAACAGAGAAATTAAGGAAGGGAGAGGCTTTCTTATTAGAGGGTGCCCTGACCTTTTCATGTTTCATCCATGTTAACAATCACCGTGCATATGGATGCGCTACCTCATAGGATAATTTTAATGTTTATTGTTAGGGACATGCTCTTAGAAGCCCACAGAGGAAGAGAAAGCTTCCTTCAGTCCCCACTTATCAACAATAAAACAGAAGTTTGAATATTGTGTTACCACAACTGCCTTACGAATGCATCCTTCCTCGCCAGTCTGAACACAGATTTAGCCACGACCTGAGYCGACAGCCTAGAGATTTGCGAGAGGGAGAAGCTGGTAACAAAATCCTTCACTTCTTCCTTGCAGGTAGGCGGGGAGCGCACCCGTAAAGCACTGTCCTTCTCAGTCTTTACATACATAGCAACTTTCTCCATAAAACTCACTCTCATGAGCAAGCTGTGCAAAGTGCAAACCACAGCGAAGAAGAACAGAATAGTTACACACCACAAACAAGCAAACAAAAAAAATAATAACTGACCTAACCTGATTTTCCTCCCTCCAAGTAAACTCGGTTCACCGAGTTCCTGTCTCCAAATGGGTATTTGGGCTCCTCTTTCTCACCTCACAGCACACTGTGTTACTCAGGTGCCTCCATCCCTCGGGTAAAGCAGGCACAGCTTCTGCACTGGGCAGGTGCTCGCCAACCAGAGGGACACCGCATGCACTAAACACCTGCAATCCCTTTTCCTCCTGTGCAGCAACAGGTAGAGGGCAAACCTGRCTATTTGAGGGGGGTACTGCTAGGGGGTAGCTGGGGARCTGCAGAAAAAAACAACAAAGAACCACTGTTCTGGACATAATAAAAGTTAAATAGCTTTTTCCCTCCTCCTGTTTRTTTTTTTTCTTTACTATTTTCAAAGAGGAAGACAGTGATGGAACCAAACCAAAGTGGCCCAAATCCTAGACAGGCATTCTCCTGATTATATATCATGTGGGGAAGCTTTACTACTTCTGAGGGAGAGGAGAGTCAGGAGAGAGGAGTGAAAAGACRGAGGGAGAGGATGAAATGACAGGGTCATGTATTGATGACAGGCACCTGCCCCTCTTTCACAGCAGTCAGCCCCACTGCTACCTATGTGGTGCCAAAGGGTTGTCCCATCAAACACACAAGCTCCTGCTCACAAGGATGACACCATCAGGGCACAAGTACACAGACCAAACAGCCAACGAGTGACTTGGGGACACCAGAGGTTGGAGGCTGCTTGGTCAATGTGCAAAGTGGCAGGGAAGTTGAAGACAACTTCATTAAGGTCCTGCTTTCTGCCCTTTTGTAGCAGGTACAGGGGTAATAACATGGCTATGCAGAGCAGCGGGGGCAATACCTTTTTAACATCTGCTATCCTTTCCTTCTTAGAGGCTGGTTTTTCTTTGGTTTCAGGAGGGGTCTGCTGGGATTTCGAACCCGTTGATTCACTTTCGGATTCAGACTGACTTTCAGAGGACTCCGAGCTGCTGTTTGACTCGCTGCCCTGCTCGCTTTCAGACTGGCTTCCAGAGTCAGAGCCAGAGGCTTCTTCGGATGCTGAGTGACTGATGGTAGAGAAAGAAGAGATTACATTTTAACTGTACTGTCACAGCTTTCAAATACGCAGCAAGCAAACCTGAGCCATGTCCAAGCTACAATGATAGGCTTGGAATAGCCTAAACGCAAGCGTGAACTGCATTGTCCCAAAYGGACACCCTGCACTGGCATGTTGAAGCAGAAACAACTCCTTCTCACYGAACTCCAGGGCAGGAGTGCAGGCTCCAAACCACTGTACAGTATCTCCTGTTCATCAGCCAAAACCAAAAGAGTAGTGGTGCCATGAAGAGAAGCATTAGCAATACCAGCAGCACAGGTCCTCCAGGGAGGATCTGGCTTGCTCAGAGCAAGCAAGAGTAAGATATATTGGGAACTGGAGTGTCCAGAGACCATCCTGCTATATTAAAGATAAGCAGTTGCTCCGGCGTGGCTCTTCACTACACCTTAGTATGGCCGGTGGCCCAAAAATCCAACATCCAATTTCTGAAAGAGGTCAGCACCAAATACTGTATGCATAATACTATGTATTATAGTAAATATCATGGTTTTTGCAAAAATAATAAATTCAGCAACAGACCAGCAGAAAGGAGCTTATACAGGCATGTGTCTGGGGYAGTATCTGTTTAAAGGATTACACCAGCGCTGTGCAGACTGCATTTCTCAAGTAGCCAATAATGGGAGAGTAGAACATCAAATAGGTGTATTTCTCTTTTTTTTTTTCCCCCTTTACATTAAAATGGATTAATATACAGAATATTCACCTAAATGCAGGCTCCTCAAAAAACTAAGGAGAGGTCAAGCTATTTTAGGTGGCCAGATTACTCAAATACCTTTGCCCAATCACTCCAACATCTATTTTTCATTTTAAATCCAATTAAAGAAAACAGAAACCTCATTGCAACACATAACATACACGCTAGTAAGGCATCATTATAAATCCCACTCTGTCACAAACCAAAATGCAGTGCGGCAATAACAATACTACAAATGTTTTGAACAAGGAGCATCTCTTTCCAAGTCAGCTCCTGATCCGCAGCTAGATGCTTTCGTAGTATTTAAGGGCATGCTGCAGATACAACATCATGAAAAGAAGAGTCAGGAAAACTTTGCAGAGGGAAACCGTATTTTTAATTTTTCTTCTTCTGTACAAAACCACAAAAATAACATGACACATCAAAGGCTCTGCTCCGATTTCACAATTCAAGAAAGAAATAATACAAAGACAAAAAGCAAAAGCACGTGTACGATTACATACAATTCCACAGAAACCAACGCATGCTATAGAGATGGGATCACGAGAGTCAGCTACTATTCATAGGTACATCCACATACAAATAGGGCTAATTTACACCATGGAAATAAGTTTTCCACCCTCAGATAAAAAATTCTGAAGATATCTGTGAAATCTAAGGCGGCTATAGCTCGTGCATCAGCAGAGCTGCTCCTGCCTCCCCGCGCAGCGGCTCAGCTCCCGGCTGCCGTCTCCCGGGGAGCGGGCAGAGGGCAGCAGCCGAGCGCCGCGGGAACCTGCTCCAGAAATCCCTCCAGCGCAGGGCGCGCAGCCAGGCTCCCAGCCGCCATTTTACAGCCATCCCTCTTCCACCATCTTGCGATTTCATTGCGGTGGCGGCTGCTGCTCTGGGTCTGTCGCAAGTCCTAAAATGGAAGGGTGCAGCATGCTCAGGGAGAAAAGAGCGAGCGGTGAGCAAGAGTTTCTAAGGCTGGGCTAACAGGAACAGAGCCTTTTCAGGAAGGAGCGGAGGGTGAGCCGTCACCGATGGTTGCTGGTTTCACCCCAGCTTGGTTTCGAAGGAGACAGGGGTATCGCATCGATCCCTCCTAGCAGGGCTGGAAAATCAAGTTGAACTACCACCCTTCCAGGCCGCTCGGTCGCTCCTGCCTGTCCCACTCCCACCCGCGACAACCAAAGGCACGGCCCCGCACACAGCCGTCTCGCTACACCCCGCTGCCGTCCCTYCCTCTACGTTTTCTGCAACTTCCAGTCCCCGCTTCTCCACCACGGCCCTCCACCGCTGTGCTCTCCTGCCACGGCCCACTGCCGGCGCCATCCACCGCGTCCCTCCCCGCTCGCCCGCCGCCCCGCAGCTCTCCGCACGGCATCTCGCTGAGCACGTCCCCGGCCCTGCTGACATCTGCTCCCAACGCCCCGCTCAACCACACTGCTTTGCAGCCAAGTCTGCAAAGAGCGAGTGATGAAACTTCTCCGCTGGAGAATTTTCAGAGTTCCAGGGTTTTTTCAAGAAAACCAAGGGAATTTTATGAGGAAGCATTGCCACACCACTCAAACGATGCTCCAGCAGCTCTGGGGACAGCCGGTTTCCACGGGCAGGGCTCGGCAGGACACCGTCCCGCAGGGCTTCCTGTGGGGAGCGGGACTCGACCTCTGCGGAAGCATGGGATCTGGAGGCATCCAAACCTCTACTGTCACAATGCAAAGTGGCAACACCAGGCTCTGGCTGAGTCAAGTTGGCGTCCCGTGTTCCATGGGGACGCACGAAAGAGGAAGACACTTTTCTTCAATCAGATTTACTAGCAATAGCTGGAAGAAATTATAACAACCCAGGCTAGACTGAGGCCAGACAGCTTTGGCAGTACTTGTTTAAAGGCAGAACAGTAATTACTGGCCTCCTCCCACTCTGGAGCAATTTGTTTCTCAAGGCCCTAAGCTTTATTTCAAGGACACAGGGACACAGCCTTTCTGCACATCAATAGCCATAATTCACGTGCTTTATCCACAACATTATCTGGACACTATAATTATTTTTTTTTTTTTTTTTCCCCAAGATGTGAACTGTATCATCTGAAAAGAGGGCGACTTCTCTAGTGGCAGAGACAGATGACATACACCTCTGCATGCATAGGTATGCACGCGCTTGCCCCACTAAGGAAAGAAATGTAGATGCAAAGTGATATGTTCTTTTGAAGGCTGTTGCAAATAATTTTTTTTTAATAAACAACCTGTTATCAAGGCAAAAGGATATGTCCTTGTCTTTATTTCTACATTGATAGAACCAAAAAAGAGAACTGAAAAGGCTAATATCATAAAACAATCCTTTCTAACTATCACCAAGACAATCAGGAAGGATTTCTACCTGTCAACAGGGTATAAAGGATTAGYAACGTTAGATGTCAAGTCAGGCGTTACACTGTACATAACTGGAGATTTAAGRCCTCTTTTCAGAAGCTATTTTTGGAGTATGCCCTGCTTTAATGCCCCTAGGTTAACATCCAAACAAGACTTACTTTCAGTTAAACTATCAAGTGGGGGATAAGCTATAATTGTGCAAAATCATGAYTCAACCAGTACACCCCCCTCCAAATTCAGCAGAGAAACACCCATGAAGATCAAGAAAGCTACAGCTGGACTGTTAGTAACTCCCTTGAAGTGAGAAACTCCTATAAAAACTGAGATCTGCTAAGACTCAGCCAAGTATGTTCCCCTGGTTTCTAAGAAATACTTCAGGCTATACTTCTGTTTTAATTAAGAGCCTGCTCCTGACTTGAGGGGGAAGAAAACCAAATCATCCCTTACCAAGAAGGACACATTCCTTCCAAGAAATAAGTAGCTGAACCGCAGCGATAAGACCCTTTACAATCAGGCATCTAAGTTTACAAGGCAATTACAGCGTGCCTGAAGCCTCCGGCCTTAGCGTTTAATATTTCACATATGACTTCATTTTATAGGGGATTGTCTTTGCTAACAGCAACAAAGCATTTTATAAGCTCTCAACAAGTACAAACAGTAGGTATGTTTCTAGAAGGTGCAAGACAAGCTGAAAAAACGACCCAATACGCGTTTCTGGAACCAAGAGCTGACAGGTAATGGCTTTAACTGGGACCATTCTGGCCCAGACTTTAAAATTTAGCTTTTGATGGACAGAACATKAATTCAGCCAGGGAGATAAAGGAGGATTAATGACCCAAGACCCTCCCCACAAGCCAAGCTCCTCCTAGCTTTAAGAACTGGTGTGAACGTTTTGAATCTAAACAAGTTTGAATGCAAACAGCAATGTTCCGCTGGGCTTCACAAGCTCAGCAGGGACTCAGCACCAGCGAAACCACCCCATRCAGGCTCGAGAAGGTCCCTGGCACAAAATCCCAAGGCTGGATAGTATCAGGGGCTGGATAAATATCAGAAACCAAGTTTATCATTGCCCTCCGGCAAACGTACGCTTAACCTTTACACATTGTTGGACACAACTTCACATGTCCTGTGGATAACTGACACCCAGGTGTCCATCCACGTCTCGGCTCGCTGCCACCAAAAGGCCAAAGGCAGGTAGYTGGGAAACACCCCCTCCCCTCTCCCACCCATCCTCACTCCACAGCCCATGTTCCCAGTACTCACCTGGTGCTTACGCCAGCACTGACCGGGTTGCCGTACCCCTCCATGAGCCACACATCAGAAGACTAGCCCAGACAAACAGCAAAATCAGTCTCTGCTGGCTTAGCGAGTAAGATAAGGACCAAACCTTTACAGGAACCAGGAACAGTGGAAGTATACGATGTCTGGTAGCACAGACGAGTTGCRGAGGAGAAAAGGGGCAAGCAAGACCCCAATTTTGGGGCAGCAGCAAGCCAGCTGCTAGCCAGCCGCTCCGTTTGGCCACCCCTGGGTCCTCAACACCCCTCTGTGGCAGAGCCAAGCACAACTGTCTGCGAACGGCTCAAACATTCTAATGCCGTGGCAACCTCCAAACATAYACGAGTGGGCCGGAACCCCAGGTCAGCCCACCGGACCTGCTGCCATATGGCACCACCGACCCACAACACAGCAGCGGGCAGCCAAGCTGTGACTCTCTGAAGCGAACAGGATGGCTTCTCCAGACCAGGTGTATCTGTCAGATCCAGCTCTACCAGTAAAAGAGGCTTCTCAGCCCCTGCAGTTCTTCAGCAAGGGCTGCCGGCYTCACCCGTCCACTGGTGGCACCAACTCCAGATTTACTCTAAAGCACAAATCAGCAAAGCCAGTGGAGACCACCAATTTAAAACTATTTAAACAGATGCGTCTTCCTAAAGTGACCTACACACAAACTGTTGTACATGCAAAGGGACAGTGACAAACCACAGAATATACTAACACACCGACCCAGCTGGATACTGTGCTGCTGTTTAACATTTCCTCTGAATATTTGATCTATAAATGTGATGTTCCCTGTTGTTATATATAAACATACATGAAATGCCTACATATATTGCAAACAAAAGCATGCACCATCAGTTAATGTTAATGCACGCACCCAAGTCACACGGTAGCTGTAAAAAAGCACCAAACCACATCAAATTTCACCACTAGGTTAAACAAGTCAGGGATAACACAAGACATTYTGGCCATAGATGATCTGATGAAGAGAGGGTTAACATTTGATAAAGAGGGGATCATATGTGGACCACAGAGGACTGAGAACAACTTCACGGGATCTATCCCTTGCCTTGGGAAAAAAATACAAGCAAATGCTATAGTAAGCATAGCCAAGGCCACACAGACAGTACACGGAGCTTGCAGGAGAGCTGAGTGAATGACACTCAGATTGTGATACTGAAGATAAATTCATTCCTAGCTTTTCGAGTTCCCTTTATTTTATTCTGAAAGGCTATTAAAAAGAGTGATTGGTGCTTGCCTGTCTCCCAAGGCAAAGATTTTCTGAGTGATAAGAGTTGAGAAGGGTCAGTCAATGCAAGAGCTCTTCCCARTGTATTTCCTGCAAGCAAAGCGGGGAAGGGAGGGAAGAAAAATATTCCAGCCACTCTACTATCCGTACCCACGTGCAGCAAGGATTTCTAACAACAATCTGTCTCAAAGCAGGAACTTAAACTGGAATATACTAARTGCAGCCAGGCTCTTCATACCGTTTAGAAGTGAGTCTCAAACAACTTTGAATGCTCACAATATAATTTGGCCAACTCTGGGCAGGCTTTCAAGGGGCACAACAAACACTCCCAAGGCTACAGGGTTGCCCCTGCCAGATAACAAACATGTCCTTGAAAAGCCAGAAAAACATTTCCCCAACCTCATTTTGTGGCCGGCAACTATTTTCTTAAACAGGCAAGTGAGAAGAGTYACCATGGAGAATACACACATTTTCCACATGTGACTGCAATCCTTGCTTGGAAAAGATGGGTGTTAATTACATTTACACAGCACTAGGCACAATAGGGCCATGGTGCTACTGTAACAACTGAGGGATTATGCACTCAGCAGGTATCCTATCTAAATAACCATCTGAATTGGGTTGTGCCTGGGTTTCCARCCTGGCTCAAAGGAGGGGAAGGGGAGGAGGCAGAAGGAAATCTTCACACACATTCTGGCCACCGCTACTTGCCCCAGCACAGGACTCCCAAATGCCAAAGGCAAAGCAATCCTGAGCACACAGTGAGCTAAATATATCCCTCGCCGCTCTGCTGCGGCTCCCCGTAAAGCACATTGGGCTATCTTGAATGACAAGTATTTTCCAAAAGTGTGGGGTTTTTTTTTTTCCCTCCACTACAAAGAGACCACATTATGCTTGCATAAGCAAGCAAAACGAGCAGTTCATTCATGATTGGGAGAGCTGGYGCGCTAGCTCTCTGATCTTTGAGCCAGAGGCTGAAAATGCCTGGGATGTTTAGTGGGAAAATAAAAAAAAGAAAAGAAAAAAAAAACAGCACAGGGACAAAAGGAGTCAAAATCTGTCTGCTTGATTAAGGAGCGCCATTGAGAATCTCCAAAGGCAGCATCCTTCCCCTTCCCTGCTCAGAAAGGGAAGGACAATTGCAGTTCTCAGGGTYTGAAAAGGGCCCATCCCTCCCTCCCTGGGAAGGCGGCAGAGCGTTTCAGTGCTCCGCATCCACCACCCGCGGGAGGACCCGGGCKGGCTCCTGGCAGCACCCACTGGCAATGAAAGGAGCCCAGGGACACACACCTCCCCGTAAGGCCGAGACGGCACGCAGGGGTTAACTCCCTGTGCCCCTCTGCCATTCCAGCCCCAGCTTCTGCTTTGTCACAGCAGGGGACAGCCAGGCTAAAGCTCAATGGCAGCACAAAGGGAACTCCGCACACCCGCAGCATCAGACTTTTTGTAAAGGACATGTAGATGCATGAAGGGGGGGGGACTGGAGCGCACAGACACAATTTTGGTTTAAATTAGTACAGAAAGGGTGGTTGTTTTATCTCCCTTAACATTTGCAAACTTCCTTAAAGACCTAACAGATTAAAGAAATGCAGTAATATGGAAATTTAGGACCCAAAACCATTACCAAGAACACGAAGATGCACAAATTCCTTCCTGGTTCCAGATGACCTGCAGTTCAGAAGAGGGGAGCSTGACCTGGCCTGAGGGTTTTATTCCAAGCGACTGTTAAAAGCTGTTTTTAACCAAGAGATTTAAGGCTCATCATTAAGCCTCCCTTCTACAGACAGCACATGGCATTCAAAGCTCTCAACTGGTGACAACTCTGTAGTTAAGAGCAGAGGTTCCTCCCCATGAAAGAGATGCAGATGACTCCTATAATTAATATACTAGCAATTCTATTAAGTCATCTATACCTAGCAATAAAACTTGCAAGAAAAATAGAAACACAACTTTTTCCTAAGGAGCCAGGTATTGTGGAGTCAGTGGATTCTTGACATTGCAACACATTTGTTCATAGCCGGGGTAAAGGTTCGTGAGCAATGAAGTGTTCAGCATCCCGTCTGTGAAGCACCCGGTGCTTGGCAAACATACTCCACAGAAGCCCTGCCAAGACGAAACGCCATGCGAGCGTTACCAGCACGATACCAGATGGGAATCTGAGATCACTGTTTCAAATTTTTTATTTTTTTAACCTTAGAAGTCAAGGCCAGAAAGACACGCATACTACAGAGATTATCTCAGCCCACAGGTAAATATAAAGCAAGTTGTACATTGAAAATCGTAATTTAGCAGCACTGCTGCACAAGCAGTGATGTAGTAAGAGCTACTGCTCATTTGGAAAGACCCATCAACATTTTGCTTCTTATTATATGCAAAAGACACTCCCTGCTCCAAGAAAAGGAGGCATTAACAGCATGACAGACTTACAAAAGCTTCACGCAAGTCACTAGATGTGCATTTTTCATCTAGTCTTTTTTGCTTTCATTTCAAGGATCCTTTACAGGATATAAAGGCAGACTTTACAAGCACACCACCACCTGTTGAAAGAGCATCTTCAAATGGCATTTTAGCAAGTCTTTCAATAAAAACACACCAGAAAAATTTATGTAAGACACCATGTCAGTAGAACAGTACATCCTTTGCTAGAAGGCTGCTTATATCTAATTATGGTAATCCAGGCCATCCCCTCCTCCCCGTGCCACTCTGTTTGTATTTATTTTCCTTGAAGGAGAGGAGAGAGAACGCATAACAGAATCTTTCTCCATCCATTATCACCACCTTCCTGAGCTGGATTTCAGCTAGGGGCAACGGGAGATTTAGAAGCACGTCTCCATCTTCAGAACTTAACAGCCTCATTTAACATTGCAATTCCTGCTGGAACTGTCATCTGCAACACGAAACAAGAAAACAAGACACGGTGGACATACACACCTCCAGGTTATGTACCAGGAGATGCAATTTCAGCATAAACTGCCAAACCCACCCAAAGTAGGTTTACTTTAGCTGTCTTGAGTTCAAAAGAAGCAAGGCCACGGCATCAGAAGCTTCAGTTCAGTCACTACACCCCTGCTCACAGTCCCAGGTATGTAACCACATGGCTAGTCTCACTGCATCTGCCGCCAGTACCCTCATCTGCTCCTTAAAACTAGCAGTAGTAAACCTGAATAAAGAGACATGCCAGTATAAAAATTCCTCAAGAGGCAGGCTTAGCAACTCAGTAACCTGCTAATTGTATGAACAGCTTTCTGAGACGAGTGGTGAAAAATGAAAAAAAAAAGATGAGAACTGGTTTCTCCCTATACACAGTTGGAGAGGTTAAAATTAAACATCACTGCCTTCCTGGCCCTCGCCCTGAGCCCCCTCAAAGCTCTAACACAACGTTAACAGTAGAAGTGTTTGTTTTAATGCAAATGCCAAGTGTGGTTACTGCAGCCCAAATGCGGACAGCCACGCTGCTCCCACGACACACACGTGAGATCCCTGTTCTCCGCAGTGCCATCCCCCACGAGCGGCCGGGGTATGACCCTATGGCACTGCAACACGACATTATTTCTGAGCCGTGGGAGAGTTCAGCTTCAGCTCATATAGGAAATGGGGGAAGGTGCAGATAAGGGCAACTGTTGCCCTCAAAGTACAGCAGGTGAAACATCAACCCAACAGAAAGCGGAACAGGCTCTAATCTACAATCTCAGCCACGTCAACTTCTCTTGGCTGAAGGCACTAATAAATTTAGGCAGGAGGGATGTGGGAGCATGCGTGCATGCACGTGCACACAAGTATAGCAATGCTCCGGCAGCAGCACACGCTGTGTGCCACAGAAGCATTTTTGCAGGGTTACAGAATTACCCAGGAGAGCTTTTTATTCCTATTTTTCCATTTTTATTCAGCAAAACAGTCATGCATTTAAAGAATACATAAAATTTGATTAATTAGCTTAAAACATTTAACTAAAAAGAATATTCCAGGAGAGATTAAATTTCAGCTAAATGTAGCTTCTTGCAGTTGGTGAGCCTTTTTCGTAGCACTGTAAATACTGTATCCATTCCTGGCAGCAATCACAAAACAGGAAACAGAGAAGTTGAAAGTCTCAGAATTGTGCATTCGTAATTAGATGAGACATTTCCTTCTAATGTGAAACAGAAGTAACAAAGCAAAACAAGAACAATCTCCTTTGTGCTGCACACAGACTACATCATTATTCATATGAATTCCTTGCACATTATCCTTGTGTCCTGTACCGACCAAGCATTTTCCCTTTTCAAAAAAGCCTCCATACAGTTTCATAAAGGGTTAAAGCTTAAAAAGAAAAAAAAAAAATATCCTTGCTCGTTAAAGAATCCAGCAGCGCAAATGAAACTGAAAGACTCAGTACATGCACGATGGCCGCCAACAGCTAAAAAATAACGCATCAGCCTGGATGAAAAGTTGAAACCCATAGTTGGAGGCATTTTAATAAATGTGTTTAACGTTTCCACTCAGCTTAAAGAAAATCAGTTGCAAAATGCATGCTGAAAGCAAGAGTGAGTTTTAGTGATTTAAGAATGCTGAAAGCCATGCTATAAAAAAATGCCAGATGTTCCAGGAATACTACGATATTCTGCAATTCCTTTTGAAGTTAAAAAAAAAAAAAAAAAGAAAAAAGAAAAAAGCTGCACCAAAAATAACCCTGGTCCTTTTCAAGTCACTTGCTTCTCAAAATAGCCTGTGCTATTAAAAAAAAAAAAATAATAAAATAGAAGCCCACGCCCGCCAGATGAGAGGAAGCRAGGGAAGGCAGCGGCAGCCACACGCTCCACGGCCACGCTCCCAGTAGAGCCCAGTCCAGCCCAGCAGAGCCGGGGCAGGCGTGCCGGGGCAGGCGTGGGAGAGGCCGAGCGGCGCGCGCAGCCATCACGCGCAGGCACGGCTCTGCCTCCGCACGAGCCGCCTGTTACCAAGCGAGCGCAGCCAATCGCCGTCCCCGGCGAGCACAAGATGGCCTTTGAACTCCCCACCAGCAACTTCCTGCTGTTTTTAGAGTACACACAGTGCAATGCAGTATGTCTGTCAGCTATGCGGCACAAAGGAACAGCCATTTTGTGACTGAACTGGACCCGCACCAAAATGCCAGGCGGTGCAGCTTTCCCCTCTCCTTTCACGGGGAATCGGGGCTTCCCGAGCGCTACCGAAACGAGAAAAGGATGCCCTCTGCTTTCATCAGCAGCCAAGGAGGGCAATTTTTGTTTAATGTCTCTGTTTCTCTCCTCCCCAGCCCCCCCCAAATCCTCTTTCGTATGTAACTACATCTTCATAAAATGGCTGCCACGTAAAACAAGGGTGTTCTGCTCTGTGAAGGCTGCAGCACACGCTGCAGAGCACGCTGCCTCTGTAAGGTGGCCACTGAGCAAAAAAACCCACCRTTTCAGACCTCAGACTTCCAGCTCTCCGAATAGACAACAGTCTGAGATCTAACCCACCACAACGTTTTTTTTCCCAAAAAAAAAAGTGATGTTTTAGTGCTAGAGAAGCCAAGAGCTGGATACAGATGCAAGGGTTCGTTCAGCCCGGCAGCTTCGGTAGCAGAAACCATTCCCACACCAGGGTATTTAGGAGGCACAAGAGCAACTGCAGCATATGCAGGCCAGGGGAAACTAGAGGAACAACGTATCCACCGCGTGTTACTTGCTATCCCCTACAAAACTCACTCCTGGACTTCAGGGGGACCCCAGCCTGCCTCTCACCTCTGAAGTTCACATTAGGGTTGCACCATGGATGTACCCCTCTCACACCTCCTGCCCTTCAGAAATGCAGCATAGAAGATGCTAGAAAACACACCAGGATTTTGTTCAATTATTTAATGCAAGTCCCAGACACACAGGTGGTGGTTATTAGTAACTGCAGCATCCCAACTTTTATCCTAGATGGAGAAAGTTGCATGAAATCAATCAGCTTCAAGTTTGGAAAGATTTACTGTCCATATACAAAGGACAGGTGTTGCTGTTCACCTAGAAAGGCACCAAGTACACCCCTCAGCTTACAAACTGTAAACAGTTAACACCATTTCTCTTCCCAAGAATAATCATCTGTTTTGGGACAATTCTCAGGTATTTTTGTTTATTCAGCATATGCCTTTGCACTTTGTTAGGACTGGAAAGGTAGGAGTCAATTCCAGACATATTCCCCAGTTAGGACACTACGGTGGTGTACAGGAATTGTATTTTCTTCTGCTTTAACACCTTTCTCTAGTCCTGCATTTTTGCTTCTCCAGCCCAGGTGAATGGCACCGGCCACATCTACCTTTTCCACCCATCTCCATCACCCAGGCCTCCCACCAGGGTTGATGTAACAGGGCTTCACGTATTTCCACGGATGCCGAGCTGGTCTCACAACCAGGGAGAAAGCTGGCCAGCAGCACGTGAAGTGCAGACATCAGTGCATTTCTGGGCTACAGTAAAGCAAAGTGGTGGCTTTACTTCCTAGAAATCATTTCCCCTACAACTTCAAGTCAACCTCAGGAAGTAAAGCCCATTTTACGACATTCAGCTGACTCACAGCTCAGAAAAAAGCTCAACAGGGCTCACTTACAAATATCCTGTGCTCAATTGTTCCCACTCTTCAGGTGAGTGGATGTTATCCACAGCAAGTTTATTTTGAGAAAAAATTGTGAAGGGGGAGAAGGGTAACATCACCCAACAGGTGTTACATGTAAATTGATCAATTATGATAAATAACCTTTCAATGAAAACACCAAAAGCACACATGAGACTATGCAAATACAATACCCCTAAGGACAAAAAAAACCCCAGAGGTCGTCTTCCTGTGGAACTACTGCTAGGTGTCTCCAATTTCATCTCCTATTTAGCATAATATTTCTAAAACCAATAAAATATCTTAATTTAGATTTCCTGAACAAATTACACTTATTATTTCTCTTGCTGATAATCTGCACTTTAAAAAAAAGTGTAAAGACTAAAATAAGATGAATCGTAAGTAATTTTTTAAAAAATTGACTTTTTAAGCAATATTGTGTGCAGTATTTACAGCAATATAAAGATAGCGTGGTTTGAAAGTCTGATGTGTTTTTAAACTGCATTATTATAAAAGCTCTGTATAGGTGCTATATGTAATGATTCAACAGTCCCCGAGGCTAATTTAGTTAATAATAATTTCAAATTAAACAAACTTACCCATATCCATTTTACGATTTAAAATTTGACTGCAATTTTAATACATCCAGAATACTATACAAGTTTATGCTAGAAGGTTACAGTCATTTGATAATATATATATATTCCCACAGTATTTCAAGTTTGTGTGTTTAAGGAAGGTTAAATACTGGACATCAAGAATACTATTCAAACACCTGCAAACATCACATAGAGCACATGTGATACACCAGACAGATCAGAATTCTTTTTTATTAACGTTGGTTAAAAATTACTGAAGACAACACCAGAGAAAAATAAACAGGTCACGATTCAATTAAAATTAACAAAACGCAAAACTCAAGTGTATTTACAAACTAGAAAACAAAAATGCATATAGTTTAATTTCCAGTTTTCGAAAAATCTGACCCTTCAAATACAAAATGAGCAATTCAGAAATTATACTTCTGCATTCCTAGCAAACAAACATTTCCAGTATTTCATACTTCTTCCACATCAAGGTTAAGTTTATAAAAATCTGTAAAGAATCTCATTACTCAACAAAAGTAAATAAAAACACTCTGAGCAAAAATACATTAAACATACAAGCAAGGCATTTGGAGCCTCTTGTTAACAGTCCCAGTGTATATTTTATGATACGAAATGCTATCACCAGCAGGAGAAACTCTGGTTAAATTGTATAAAAATATTCTAAAATACCTAAACAGTATCAAAGTTCTACAAGCTCAAATAAAATTTGAAGTAAGGGGTATCAGACAAACAGGCACTTTCCAGTTTATATTTCAAAATGAGCTTTTTTTCATTCATGTAACTTTTTCTTGTGTCTATTTACTATAATTTACTACTACACCAGGCTTCTGTATGGCCCTCAGTTAAAGTTTAGACTTCTGAGATTCTTCAAAGAAAAATTTGCCTTGTATGTAAAATGGTGCAATGCAGCAATGGCTAAACCGACAAGGTCGTTTTTCACAGCACAAAAAACCTAAAAACTGAAATTCAAAAGCTGGAAAAACATAATACAGAGGAAAGGGCTCCCCTGAATAAAGGTACAGTACCTTTTGACTATGACATGGGCCCTTAAGTCACAACACAACTTTCAGAAATTGCTACCAAAAAAAATTAGGGTGTGGCATGCTAACAATCTCAAGGTCATTCCTTAAAAAGGAAGCAAAATCAGTAAAATGTTTTGTATTAAGCACTGACAGTAACCCAAGGCTGTCAAAGTAAACAGGGTATTCACAGGTTTTACAAAAAAAAAAAAAAAAAGAAAGTTGATAGATCATACCTCGATGCATTGCTGTGGACTGAACCCTCCTCTCCTTGGCTTTTGTCCTTATTTCTCATCATCTTTTTATTCTTAAATATTAAGAGGGGGTCAGGGGTGTCTGTTTGCTTTGAAGTCCTGTGCCCAGGTATTTACTGTCAAAAGTTGAAAGAAAGGTAAGGTCCCAGTTCATTTCACTGGCTTTCATTATCAGGAACAAAGTCCTGACGCTGCAATGATATTGTTATAACAATACACAACACTGATCAACAYGGCAAAAACGGAGATTTAAAACAAATAATCATTTTTAGAAAAAAAATCCGAGAATAAACACAGTAGAGGAGCATCCTGCAAACTTTCCCAAAGTAACACTAGATGCAAATAATCTCTGTATCTTATTGCGTCATCCCAATACAGCTCAAATCGGTCAAAAATCAAAGTACTCAAAACGGCAGAAATCTAAAAATTATTATTATTAATTGCTCACCTACCTGATCCATGCACCGCCGCCAGGACCAAGTCGATATTAGTTTCGGGTAGTGGAAAAACATTAGATCCAAAATATTTAGTTTTAATGATAAAATATGAATTTCAGAGAATGAAAAAAAAATATATATTCTAATCCCAAAAATATGCTGCCGATAAAGCAAAAGAAGCGATAATTAGTACAAAAATGTCCGGGGGAAAAAGCTCATTAGGAGAGCGCACAAAAATGGAGGTACGCCATGGCTTCTAAGCTGGAAAAACAACGACCTGGGCTCTCTCCACGGCTTCTTCTTTCCAGCAAGGCACGAAAAGGGAGCCCTCAAAAGCTGCTTTTCTGCCCGAAAAAGGTCCGCTCAGCCCCCGATTAGTGCCTAGGAGAGGCAAGGGGCTGTGGGGGCCCCCTGAGGCTGCCCGAAAGTTAGGGAAAGTTGCGTAAAGTGTTGGGGAAGGCACGGAGCTGAGCGCGCTCTCTCTAAGGCACAGCCGCCATCTAGAGCTCCTTCCCAGCTCTGAGCTCTGCCTTTGATTGACACTCTCTACATTTACCCCACAACTCAGGTGATGTACCATAGACCCACCCCTTCATTTCTACCAAAAAAAGAGATAGCCTCCACCTAAAGGGTGCCTGCTACCCCCACAGCCCTGGCTTCTTCCAGCTACCCCAGCTGAAGGGGCACCTTAACCCCATGTGGCTCAGGCACCCTTTTGAAACCAGAAAGAAATGGAATTTGTGCCTTTTGTTTTAAAGATTTGCTAAATATTTCAGTGCCTGGGCTAAAATTACTTCCTCCCTGGACAGGAAGTGGTGCTCTTACAAGCCATTTTGAAAGAATGGAAGTGGAGCTAACAGCCATGCAGCCAGCAACAACCCACCTTGGGGCTCACCCCACCCAAGGGGTAACTTTTTTTCAATTCAGTGGCAGGACCCCCAGACAATAGGTCCTCCATYTGTCACCCAACACTTGCACTTAAAGCTTGGGACAAGAGCCTCACACACTCCTTCAAGAGCCCGGCACTGCTGGTAACCCCCTCCAGCTCGACAGCGCCTCCCTAGTGGTTTTCCCCAGCAACAAAAATCCAACAGCTACACAATTTTCATCAGTTAGGCAAAGGCACTACTGTAAAATAAGTCTGACACCATTAAAAGGGTTATTTAGAATTCACATTCTTAACCCATTATGTTCGTTAACAGATTTTAACATGACAAATGAATTTTAAAGCCGTGTAATAGCCGAGCTGTAGGACGGGAAATCAAGCAACATCTCAAATATAACATCCTAGTACTGAGAGGATGCATCACAGAAGAAATGGAGGAGATCCAAGCATCCCCTAACCTCTTGTATTCTGACTACCAGTTGTCTTCCCACAAGCAACAGACTCCTTAAAGTGCAAGGACATCTTGCATATCCGTAAGGATCACAACAAGACAGCGAAATCAGACACTGGGGGACTGCTGGGGCAGAARAGGGTAATGGACTAGTCTGGGCTTCTATGGTGACATCCATGGCACAGCATCCCAACAGCCTGAAAACACCAGCTTCTACCAGTAGAACCAAGACAGTCCCCGTCAGCTCCTCCACACACTTGCCATTCACGTCCTCCAACAACCTATCACCTTTCCACATCAAGAGGTTTGAGTAGGTACACTCTGTTGCCACAGTCCATTTTAAAGAATTTCAGTTTACCAATTATTTACAGAAGATACCTCGCACCCAAACTACAAGAACTAAAAAACACAATGTGAGACCATCCCAAGCAATTTTGGGCAACACCAAGAAAATCCACTCGCCTAAACAGGCATCCCTTTAGGTTGGTCCCAGTATCCAACTCCACCATACAACACATGGCAAAACCAAACTTGAGCAAGTGTCTATCATCAAAATAGCTGGATTAAACAGGTATGAACAATTCATCATGGTAACAATGGATATTTACAAAGAAGTCTGAGCAAGCCAAATGGTTAAACACACACAATGGGGTTTTGTTTGTTTTTGTTTGGATTTTGTTTGTTTTTAAAAGAAAACACCTAGGTTATCTCAGGACCAGGGTTGTCATCTTGGCCCTCCAGCATAAAACAAAAACAACTGTAAATTTCAGGTGAAACATACGTAGGAAGGTGGCTACAGTTTAACTATTGGATCCACAAGAAACTTGAAAGGAAATTGTTTTTTGAACATGAGAACCATTTTAAAATTCATTTGTAAACACTAACATGTCATCTGTAGCAACATCAAAAATAACTCATTTTTTTCTCATCAAATACATGGTACAATATCACACAGCTAAGCCTACGTTAAATAGCAGTGAAAGATTGGACACTTGTACAGAACAATTTTGAGACAGAATAGACCGTTTAGGAAGTATGTTGTCCAGGAAATCTGTTGAAAAGTTTCTGTACCCATACACAACTGAAGAAGCATACCTAAAAAAGTCACACAAAACATTCAAGTACTCCTTTATTGTCATATTTGCCCAGCCTTCAACTGATACCAATTCCATCTTAAAATAACTTCAGAAAGCTCAGCAGAAGTACCCTGACAATAGGCCAAGTACTGAAAAACCCCTAACATTAAGCACCTGAATGAACAAACCAGCGAATAAAAATTCATTGGAAATCATAGCGAAGTGAAGATAATTTGCAAATGAAAACCACATTTTAAATTAAGTATAGCACAAAATTTTACCTTGCCTTTAGTGCTTAGCAGCTAAAGTATTTCTCACTTTAACAGCAACCAAAAACCCACTTCAATATCAACACAATAAAAAAAAATATTCAGCCAGAAAGGACAAACACAAAGCGTGAAAGAAACCAAAACCTTTTATTAAGTCACTTAAAAAAAACATTACATTTTCTCCAAAGGGGTAGCAACAGATCTCTTACCAAATGAATTTGCCTGTTATGCATACACAACCCGAGAGTAAAATTTTGCCACCCAGTCCTCAAACAGATCCATCATTGGATAGTCACTGACACAGTCCCCAGATAATTCAAGTGCAAAGTCCATTTTGATAGGATGATCACAACCCAGATCTTCTCTGGTTTAATAACACGAGAGTCCACGTTTTAACATCCTTTTCTTGGACAGACATATCACAGCACTCATGCATTAGTCCATTTCCTCAACCTCTCAATCAACAGTGGAACTGCCATCTTGGTGTCTCATTCGTAGACTCCTTTTGACACTCTTCATCTGATTGGATTCTTTATGGAAAATTAAAAGAAAAATGCTGTTGGAATACAGATCATATCTTTAAACTAAGACATTCAACTACTGTACCTTGAAGATAGTTTAAACATGTAACTGATGCTTCATTCCGTATTACACACTCTGGAACATCTACTTTTATCATGAAAAACAATGTCAAATCATCAGTTCAAGAGCTGAAAATATAAACTTTAACCAAAACTATAAAGAAGTAGGGGAGGAATGATTAGAAGTTTGAGAACCCCTTCAGGCTTCATAAATAGCATCTCAAATGTCTCCATAGTGTTAAAACACTAGAGAAATCAACAGTGGGAAATCCGAGATATTTGCTCTGGCAACCATCTTTACTGGACTGACCCATCTATTAAAGCTGGCACTGCTTAGTGAAAAACCAAGTTTATTATAATAAGCCAAATTTTTTAACTACTGTCCATGCTCCTTTCTTCAAAGACACAGATCCATCAAAACCAATGTAATAGGCATGAAAACTGGTTTCCTATATACAGATGGTGACMGAGACAAGACATTCCAACCATCATAACCCAGTTTTCCAGCTCATGGAAGACATACAGTGCAACAGCAAACACACACTCATGAACAAATGGAATGACTGTTTTAGTTACTGGTGGGAAAGGACATGTCAGAAGTCAGATGAAAACGGTAACAAGTTACACTAGTTGCCTTTAGCAAGGGCACCAGACTACTCCTGATCCATATTCCAACTTTACTCTTCATATAACAGCAGCCAAGCCCACAGGTGAGTGACAAACCAAACTGATCAAATGACTTCCACATGCATAAATACAAAACAAATGTCCCCATCTTAACATTTTCTTCCAAGAAAAATAAGCTCGTGTACTTAAAAAAAAAAAAAACTCCTCCTCCTCAAGTGCAAAAATCAAGTACAGGAAGTTACTAAGTGTTAAGAACATAATTTTAAAACCAATGCTAACTGTAGAAGAGACTGACATAGAAAAAAGGTTTTAAAATGTCTTCATGTTTTTGAGTATCTGCACTCCAACGTCCATTTATTCTTTTGAACGTGTATAGCTTTAACCTCATTTTCGTCTGAAAGCCAACTCCATCACTATGCTGTTCCCCTGATAATCCTGGGCAGATTCTTACAACAAGTGATGCAGAAATTACCCACAGAACAGCAACAATCAGTGGAGCCATCTAGTGGTCTCTGCCTCATCATCCCAGTTCCCCCACTCTCATTTCAAAATAACCAGTTATAGCAAAGCAAACAGCAATGGAGCCAGTGCAACAAGCCTCAGTCTGACTTTCATAACTGCCTATACGTCCTGTTTTATATTCCTCTATAGACTTCCTTGTTTTAAATACAATGGAAGAGTAGCACAGCACATAGAAGTGGAATGCAGGATCTGTTAATTCACTTTGCTTTGCATTGTGCAACATGCGTAGTTGTAATAGTATTCAGCCACAGGATCTTCACATTTTCAGAACCAGAAATTGAACACTCAAGTTTGCAGAAATTCTTTGTTTTGAGCATTCAACTCATCCTTAGTTAAGACAGGAATTAAATATTTTGAAAAATTTGTTTTCCCCACATTAAACTGAATTAGCCATTTTTTGGGTTGTTTTGGTTTTGGGGGGTTTTTTTTTAGTTCTTACTGGTATACTAGCCTAACCAGACTAACCTAATCAAATTTAGGCATTTGAAGATAAATTGAAGATAAATTAAAACTTTGAATGATTTTTAATCATTCAAATGCCTTGACCGAGGTACCAAAACATGAAAAATAAACCACTACAAAGTTGCCCATTATTGTCACAATCAAATATTCAGAAATACTAACATAAGCATAGTGGAAACCCCATAAATAAGACCGTTAAAGTAATTTTTATAGTTATTGTAAGAAGCTTAACATAAGGAAATTTAATTACTGGCATCAGCTTTCCCCACCTCCCAAAAATGTAATTTAGTTACATATTAGTCAACCTTGAAAGGCCCTTTTCAGTTGGGTTAGCCTTCGGCCTTAGACACTAATGAGATCTGCCAAAAGCAATTTAAGGGCAAGTTTCCCTACTAGGTTCACCTACATTTGGCTGTACCAAAAACTTTGCAAATAACCCCACCACATTCATTTTAAACTCTTCTCTTGACCTTGTAAAATAATTAGCAGTAAACGGAACTGATGATATATTATAATTAAGAACATGCTACAACAGCCCTTGTTCTAAAAGTTATTCATACATCAAAAAGATGCCACAGTAATGGCCAAAATATTAATAGCAATCTGTACACTTTTTCATGTGAAATCTACATTTGCTTTAAAAGATTTCACAGCATTTGTTTACTTACAAATTAAGCCACATTTTACTAAGAAGTTTCAATAACATTGCAAAAATATACTCCTCCTCCACTAAGACATATGCAGTGATCCTACGCTTAAGGTGGCTATTGAATAGCCCATTTTTTTTGCTAGGTGACAGGAATACTTCATTCCTTCTGTAACATCAGTTAGGCATCACTCCATTTTCAAGCTTTATTATCTACTATTTACGGTATTTGCTTCCAAACACAGTATTTTGGTCATGATAAATAAGGGACCTGGGTAGTCATGTAGCTTTCAAAGTTTCCTTCAAATCACTGGTAACAATTGACACTCCGTCTCAACGGACAGAAACCATTCACAACCATGGCTAAAGGTTTAAGGCAACAATTTTGAAACATGTGAGTTTATAAATTTTCTCTTCAGTTTTTTGTAATTCCTTTTTTGCTACTCTACCTATTAAGAGACCACAGCAATAAAAGACATCTCTTATGGCCAAAACCATGGCCTCAGCAATTTCATGTCTATTGAAACCCTGCGTTTCTTAAGTATGAGATTGAAGGCCAATAACATGTAAAACACCCATGCATCACCGCACGTACATAAGACACCAATACATTTACAACGTTTTCCAGAGTGAAATCTCTCACACTGTGGCTTAAACTTAGAAACCAAGATGACACACTGCTAGTTAAAGGGAATTCACTCCAACAGAGGGAGCTGAATGGACAGAATGAGGTTCTGAGCAAACCAAACCTGAAGTTCTACACTTTGAAGTTCATTAAAGCAAGATTTTATTCTCAAAGACACGTGTCTGGTAACTTTTACACTAGAGGAAAAAGCAGACATGCCCTTTATTGACATCTCAAGTCCATAATGATGTTCTGTCCAATCTTTAAAAGTAACTATGTACTCTGGACAGTCCTGAGTCCGCTTTTACCACTATTAGATGTTCAGTAAGCACAGCAGTAAAAGCACACAACTCATGTAGGATCAGGTATTTTTAGCTGAGAAAGGCTGTTTGCCAAGTCTCTCAGATTTAGAGATTAATTTCAGGTACGATGTGACTTTATTCACAGATGCACTCTTTGTGGGTATTATCTTTAAATAATAAATTTTATTGCATTAAGCAAAGTATGCCAACTTGAGTAAAGCTCCTGGTATTTTCAAGTATTTTCCCCCTTCTATTAAAAAAAAAAATTAAAGATCAGTGCTTCAACTAAACATTATCTATGTTAACCAGAGAGGGTAATACTAGATCTTGCAAGATCCACACATTTGGATGTTTTTACAGATGCATTTTGAAGCAACTTCTTTTGAAGACAACTGTTTCTAAGTCAATTAAGAGTTTCACATTCACCCTTTCCTTTAGGTAGGGATTATAAAACAGAAAAGGATGGAAGAATTACTCAGTGTGTAACTGAAAAGCCAAATTCCTGCTCAAGAAACCAGATCTGCCAACAGCTAATTTACAATCCAGTGAGAGAAAACAGAAAAATGCACATAGAAAAATGTAGGAAATAGATGAAGATTAGTATAAAAATGAAACATGAGTCACATGTTTAGAGATTATAGCAGGTGACTGAGGAAAAGAGGCAACAGTGGACAGCATAGAAGAGTTTTGAGGAACAGCTGGAAGGAGTAACATTTACTTCTAACATAGCAAGAAATATGCTGTTCTACACATACCTGCAGTGTGAAAAATAGCTTAAGACTTCTGAAAGAACAAAGTAATAAAACTTACAGAACACAACAGTAGAAGAGATGAAACGCTAATCATAAATCATCAAAACTGAGCACATGCACGCACAGTAAAAAACAAATTCCTCGAAGTTCTACTGTTTTGCTTCAGGACTGAAAACTCAGTAATAAAATTGGTTCAAAATGAAATATACCTAAAAGCAGCACAAGGCCACGATAACATGGCCTAGCGAGGTTTGCACCTTACCCCCACATACTCCTTTTTCCTTTTAAAAGAGTTCTACGTTAGTGTCCACATCACGTCAGTAGATCAGAAGAAAGCATGGGACTTTGGAGTACAAACAGGGAGTAGCTGCTTTTCTAGCACCTGAGGCAGCACAGATGGCCGTTTGTAAAAGGTAAGCATGGTTGCTGAAGGTCTCTGCTAACATACACAGCCGGTGGACAGTTAAAAATCACTATCACCTATGCACTGAAATGGCAGAATATTTGCATCTTGGAACAACATTTTCTCAAGCTGTCTGCAGTCTAAGGAAGGCATTACTCAATCAGGTAGCATGTTATATGGAAAGAACAGTCTCCAAGAAACTGTCTCTTTTAAAGAAAAGCATATATTCCAAAGCATAGTTCTACAGGAATAGAGCTTCCCACTAAAAAAAAAAAAAATATGTTAATTCACCTACACAAGATGCAATGGATGCCCTAATTAAAAAAGAAGAATCAAAGAGTCTGAATTTTAAGCGGACAGGAAGACAAAAGGACTTGGGTCTTTCCAGAGACAACCCCCAAGAGAGTCACAGAATGTGACAGAGACAGCAACAGGTCATCAAGACCAAATTCCTTTTAGTAAAGGAAACTGGAGAAAATCCTATCCCTGTATTCATCCAGTATAGAACTGAATGAATTTTTCTACTCAAGCCTGCCAATTTTGCATTTTGACTATATGAGGAATACTTCCTAAATGAAGTCTATCAGCTAGCAGTTTAATACAGGAAACTGTATTAGCATTACATACCATTTTTTGCAGAGCTGAAGCTTTATGAATGAAGAACAGAAACAGAACAATCATACAACAGAAGACAGTTACTATCTACTGAAAGATCCTCACTGGTCCTGACAGAAGCATAAAAGGACAACACAAGATGCTTGTCTTGTAAGTTCTTCCTGCTATGATACTTCCCAAACCATTTGTTATCCAAATTGTGTGTAGTACTTCTCTGTAGAGACAAACATTTGTGCACCAAACCCTTCTGAACAAGCAAATCTATGCTTTAAGTTCTCAACAAAAATATGGAGTCAAATCACAGAAGCAGAAGACCAAAGAACTACAATTAGATATGAAAGCTGTTCTTCAGCAAGACAGGTTGAGAGAACTATCCAAGTATAGCTTTGTTTCTTAAGAGCCCAGCAAGAATGCTTCTGTGGTCCTTCTAACTGAGCCTTCTAGAAACACACGTGCACATAGACTCACTTTAAGGAACTTCAGGATGTATTCAGCCAAAAACTTCATCAAGTTAAACATTATAGCCATGTGTGCTCTTTTGGGTTTTTTTAAAGCTAAAAAGTAAATGTTATTAGGAGTAACAACTTACCAGTGCTTCAACCAAGAGCAGTTATTTTGCTTACAGTGAGTAAATCAATTCCTCAACACATCTGTAGGGAAAATGATATATTAAACACCTGAATTAAAATTAAAAAATAGAAGACCAGAGCACTAGCCTAAGACTATTACAAAAGCCCTATCCTCAAAYGAAAACAAAAAAAACCCCACAAACCATTGCCAGCAGATCACAGCATACGGTACAAAAGACTTTTTCATTAAAAAAATCTGAAGTATCACTAGGTAACCTGTTATCAAAGAACCTGTGCAAACCACCCAAGGAATTCAGACTCATTCCCATACACAAATCCCTTGAGAAACAAAGCAACAAAACAAAAAATCTTTTTTGAAAGTTTTTAAAAAGATCAATCAGGCATCAAGTGGAAGTATGATGAAACTAACTGATCTGCCCTTCACATAAAAATAATTAAAATACTCAGTTTATTAAAAGGTGGTATCAGCTAGATGCAGTGAAATTATTTAACACACTAGTATGGAACAAGTTTTCCACATATGGGCAAGGCCCAAATTTGAAAACCCAACTTTGAAAATGCTTATTGGCAATCCACATCAATAAACATTTAATCAAAATCACCTTAAGCAGGAGTAGTAAGATTAAAATAAGACCTAAAACTCTAGAACAACTCATGAACGCCTCTTTTTTTACTGTAAATTTCAACTGCATGAGTTCATCCATTATCACGAGCCATATAAGTTATCCATTTAACATGCAGAAGCAAACTGCTTCTCCCGTGATCTCTCAGACTCTACTTATATTGGAGTATAGCCTCAAATACGTAAAAATTAATCAACCTATTCAGTGATAATCATACTATGCATAATTTTCTACAATGTTATAAATTCTCCTCTTCAAACTGATAGCTACTCAGATGTGTAGAAAGCAAGCTATGATGAACAGAATTGTAATTTATTTGTTGATGTAATTTACTTGAAATGTTTAATATGGAAAAAGATCCCTTTAGAAAGGGGAAATGATAAAAAAATCGTAGTAGTAAACTGGCACAAACATGCAGAATATCCAAATGAGCATGAAATATAGAGKTTTGAAACATGCATTTAAAATGTGATCCAACAGCTGCCATTAAATGGAAGCACAAAACTGAAGTACTTCTAAAATGGCGGATGGGCACTTTGTAGAAGAAACACAACATAGTTGCTGAGCTTTCATCATCCAAGAGGCATCTATCAGTCATGCAAAGCGAAGACATGAACTAGGTAAAGAGGTTTACTTATGCCCTCTAAATCTCCTGTCCTATATGTAACATTTCACTCAAAAAAAAAAAACAAACCAAAACACTTASAAATTATGATTTAATATATAAAGACTAGGTAAAGTTAATGATTGAAGTGTTTTCAACTCACAGCTCTCAGCCATTTTTAATAATTTACAGCACAGCTAAACATACATCACCTGCATTCAAGCTGGTTCCCATTTCCTTTAATTCTACAGTTAGCATCCAGTTACAGTAGTATCACAGAAACTTTAATGAGGATATTTAACAAGGCTTTATACCACCACAGAGGAACAGCTTCCTCTGCTGAAAAAGTTACTAAGACTTGACCAGAGCGCGTTCTTCCGATCTCAGCAAAATTTTGCAAAAGGAATTAATATTTGTCAGGGTGGTATCACTTAGTAGAAGTAAGACTTCCCTACTCTGAAGTGAACGAATGAACCGAACAATGAGTTTTGTAAAAACAGCACCAAGACATTAATAACCTATTACATTTAATTCATATGATCACATGAGCGATCATGTTTCCACCATTATAAAATACACCACTGTACTTTGAGTTTTCACATTTTAATATACAAAACACATTCACTCCCAAACTACAGAATGCATCACAAAAGCTGAAGGTTTATGCCAAGAGCCACAAACTATAGAGCTAGTAAATACAAGTTTCAGCTGAAAAAAATTAGCCTTTCAGATTAACACCTGTATTTCCTATTTAACAGTCACTTTTATTTAATAAATGTCAAACTAAAAATCTTTTAATCAGACTACACGCAGTAATTGCTGTAGCCCCTATGTGATTAAAAAAAATCCATCCCCTATTTAAAAATAAACATGGATTTACTTTTTTTAGGTAGTCTTACAGTTGTGCCTTTTATTTATATTTAAATTGTAGAATGAGATGTCATAAGTACAATACAGCCTATGCCACATGAAACATGCCTTGCATCATAGGTCCATGACTCCTTCTCTAAAAGATTGGCACTGCTAGCTCTAAGAATCGGCAAAGTGTATCTCCTTTTACAGCATGAGGTGAGGTCAGACACTCTAAAGCTATTTACCTGACATCAGATTCTTTCTCAGGATAAATTAAGAGAGTATTTTGGCAAAGATTATATATATCACCACACCAATGTTTTTCCGTATAAGCTGTCAATGTTACAAATGAATTCTCTGACAATACTTAATACGGCTTTGTATCAGCACAGAGGAACAGCTTCCTCTACTGAAAGAGTTATTAAGACTCAACCAGAGAGCACTCCTCTGACCTCATCAATCCTCCTTAGTACGCTGTAGGGTGGTCATGAACTTAAAACCTTCCTCAAGTCCCCAACAGTGTGCATCTAGCCTACTTAGGTCTACCTAACCTAAGGATCAAGCTGCCATTTACTAGATTAAAAACATGTTGTTCTTACAAGAAAAGGCAGCTCCAAAGAGCTCACGAAAGTAACAAGGGACATTTAAAACTGGTTTTATTATAGTATCTGTTCAGCACAAACTGCATCATAACAATATAGGAAATATGCAAGACCATTAAGATCAAAGTGCTCAATTTCGTACTCATCATAAAACGCTCAGGTCAGTCAAGGTGACTCTGCTTTTGAGCACTGTATTTTTTAATTTTTTTTTTTTTTTTTTAAAAGAGCAGGTGAATCCAAAGTTGCAGCTTTAGACATTTAAGGATTAACATTAGGAATACAAGTCTTGAGTTTGACAAGTTCAGTCCCAAGATTGCTATCAGACTTTTATGTGAATCAGGCTAGTCTTGCCTTTATCATAATAGACTGTGCAGTACCTGGTGAATGAAATTTCACGCAGGATTTCAAATATGTTCTGCTGTTCTTCTCAAGGTACCAGGTCATTTCTAACACTAACTTCTAATTCTCAAACTTCACATCAGGCAGTTACACTATGAAGTTCTAGAACATACCCAACAGCCTTGTTCGTTAGCTGTGTTTTGTTGCAGGACATCCATGCTGTAAGGTACATGTCTATGGTATATTATCTATAAATATTATTTGAATTCTGTCTTGCATATTAGCAGTGACTTACTGCAGATGAAGGTTTATTACAACCTAAAGACACGTTTTTAAAAAGCTTATGCAAAACTGGTATATGACTTCTCTTACACGAACAGACTGAAGCCTTGATCCAAGCCAAAGAGAACAGCTGCACTCAGACAGGGGTTCATAAGATCTGTATTCTTAAGTTATCGTGATAAACTATGTAATTTTTAAAAGCAAATTGTTTTGAGAATCCTGATACACATCTTCATGAGGACACCTTACGCTTTGAGGTCCTGAATATGTACTGAAGTACATTAGCATGGTAAGCTGTGAAAAGGAACCAGTTAAGACAGGCAAACAAGATCCCCAACTTTTAATCACATAGTGGTGAAAGCATGACTCAAATGTAACATGTTACTCTGTCTCTATATGCAGAACCTTGAAGTGTTAAAAAAAAAAAAAAAAAAAAAACACACAAACATAAAAACATTAGAAAGCTGATTTGTTTATACTGCGAGAAAGACAGCAAAATACTTCGGAACAACTAGGTGCAGGTTTAGGCTTTTACAGTAAAATTTACACCAAGAAGAGAATTTCTGTTTATTGTATAAAAACAATTTATTGGAAAGGAAAAGCTTACGAGTGTCACTTGCTAATGAAACAATACCTTGAACTGAAGGAAAAGCATATCTAAAGTTTGATTAGACGGAATCTCCTTAGTAGAGATGGCAATCCTCATAAGCACAGTTTTATTTTACAATGTGTTGACATGGTCATTTCAGATTCTTAAAAAACAAAAAAAGTCTTATTTATGAATGACCATAAAAATCTTAGAAGATGTGTAAGGAGACATTAACATTACTGTATTTAGTACATGCTAACAGTTTTCAAATGCACTAAAACTTGAAAGAAAATTCAACAAGGTAAGCTACAATGTTTTAAACATTCAACGTTTATTTTGAAAAAAAATTTACTTCCAGGATAATTGAAAACAAAACAAAAACACCAAAAAAACCCCCACACAACACAGTATAACATACCAAACACACACAACACAGTATAACATACCTGGTACGCACAGTACAAAATTTTGCTCAAGGTCTTTTACCCAACCAGCCATCTGAATCTTTGGAAGTAAGAACAATATCCAGTAATAGCCTTTAAAGAAAAAAAGCAAAACCAGGTTTGTCTGAAAACAAGGGTACATAGAGATTTTTACCTACAGGTCTAATGTTCTCAACTGATACAAACTTTTTGAAAACACATAAGGTGTCTTACGATTAATAAAAATTTTACCTACAGTATAAAAACGTAATACTCTATCCTTGCCAAGGATTAGCATTCAGGTCTCCAAAAATGAGAAACAGGCCCCAAAAATCTCCTTCTGTATGGAAGTCTAGCGTTATTACTGTCATATACAAATTTACAATATCCCCAGGCGTTAATGCTACAAACTCATTAAGTACAAAAACCAAACAATTTTTAAAGTTCAATGCACGTTTTCACTGGTGAAATGGGACATACGGAACTTCTGGGTTTATATGAAAATACTGTCATTTCCCACCAAATACAATGCATATATATGTGTATACATATATTAAAAAAAATAACAACCCACTTACTAAATAGCCTTAACAAACGAAAATTTATACAGAAGTAGCAGCATAAACATCCTATTATTTTAAGGCAGTCTACCCATATCTGCAAAAAAAGGCTTTCAAGAAGTCCAGATAATTTATAAAATGTGTCCCCTCCAATTTACAAAATGAGAATTTTTTTCTTCCATCTGCACAGTAGCAAAAAGGCAAATCCCAAGATCAAAAACATAACAAGGAAACAAATATAGTACCACAAGTTATAACCACTCTTACCTAAGAATATAAGGTATGAACGATTCTTCTGGAAGCCAGTCAGGATGTAAGGTATTGTTCATGGAATTCTATCTAAAAAAGAACATATAGAAATTTTTAGCATTTTGCTTTAGAAAAGCAGAACAAGACAGATGCTTGAAATTTATTGATCTTTAGGTAATTATTAAGTTAGGAAAAACTTATGATAGCAGTAACTGTATCTTTAGAACTCAACTCTAAAAATAAAAGTACGGGTGGTTGTACATACTTGGCTGAAGAAAAACACTGGAGATGAAGAGTGACTGACGTACAACATACATGATCTATATTTTTGCATGAATAACTGTAATCTGCTCTTCTGTCTCCCATTAATTTTGAATGACTTAAAGATGAAACGTCTAGCCAATTTAAGCTATTTATTTCTTAAGAACAATTTATCACACAATACAACGTCTCAGTCCTTGTACTTTTTTTCACGTTAAAGTCTTTAGAAGGAGGCTATACAAAATTAAATAAAACCTCTAGTGATAGCAAAGTAATTTAAAATGGCTTCTGTCATCAGCTTCTCTGAATTTTAAGTCCTAAGTTACTTGATCTCCCCCCAAAAGATATCTTTTTTGCCCTTCAGAATACAGTTTTAAAACCTTCAGCTTCTTTAACCTTTAATCAGATCCCAAACTATGCTCTTTAACACAAGGAACACCATATTTGCACTGCCTCTAGCCAACTTTTCTTGCCTTTTGTGAAAAGGCTTAACATTTTATTTGGCAGCAGTTATATTTATCACCACTATTTCATACTCTAGAAGAAGTCTGGAATCATTCTGTACATGGGTAATTTAAAAAAACATTTTAATGTTACATTAAAAGAGATATAAATATAAATTAAAATTCCGACACCTTATATATACAAAAATGCAGAACCATTAAATAAAATGCGTTAAGAATTAAGAGCAATTTATTTTCAGAGACACTTATTTTATTTTCAGTCGCTGAAACAAGTCAAAGCTATTTAAAAAATTATCCCCTATTAAAAAAAAAAAAAAAAAAGAAAAATACAGCAGACACCCACCTAAAGCTAGAACTTTCTTTTCAGCAAAGTGTGTATGTCAGAACCTGTTCTACATTGCAGAACTGTTGCTGGGGTTATAAAAACACCATAATCCAAATCTAAAATAACACTTTGCATAAAGGTTATAGAAGTCCAATGGTTGCTGAAACTTGTATTTATATTTCCAAAAAAAGCCTACTTTCATTGTTGTAACGACGGATTCATATTTGCAGAGGAAGTGCCGAAAAATGTAGATTTACCTCCAACTGCAATATTTAAAAACCTGCACGGAGTTTTATAATCCTGTACAAGTGTACACCAGATAAACCCAACAAATATGGCTATACACAATCTCCAATTAAAACTAAAGTTCTTAATATTTACCTCTTACTCTACTACAGTGACTTTTTACACATTTGGAATTACAATTTTACCCTTAAATTGGTAATTGCTGAATGCGAGCCAACGCAAAACAAACATCAAGCATTCCATTTAAACTTGCATATTTAGAAAGTCTTGCAATAGGTGTTGTACAACTTCTAAATTATTAACCATCGAAACAACGATAAAAATGCTACGTAAACAGAAATGACTGCGAGCTCCCTCAAAAATATATAAACTCAATACTAAAAACAAAACTGACACCCAATAAATGCTTTTTAAAAGCTTTTAGTGTCACACACAAACCGATTCGTTTCCTTATCATGTAATTCATATTTAAGCAACTACCTTTTCTTCTCGTAGTGTCATCTAAATCACAACTATAGTATTTTGCCAACTTTAAACTGTAGACTTGGCATGACCGAGCTTTGTTTTTTTTTTAAGCTTGTAAGTTTTTTGTATTGCCGTTTTAATTGCAAAATCATATTGCACGTAATTCTTAAGAGTTTTCTTTAAAGTTCTGCACCTGAACTGCTGTTTTTCAAGTGAAGTAAATTTCTATCTATTGTTTCAGTAAAGTACTAAGCTGTCTCATCCGCAGCCTGTTTTTTTCTTACTGGTTTAGAAAGAGTTAAAAGCCAACACCCCACAAAAAAACCACCAAGTTTTATTTTTAAGAGAAAAGGACATGGCGTCTTTGTTCTTGCAAACTACGAAAACATATCCCCATCTGAGCAGCAATGGGCAACAAATACTCTTTAAACAGACACGGGCTTGGGGCTAAACATTTAACTGATGATGTAGTACAGTCTTCACCTCTCCCCCCCTCCCTTTACTGCTGCATTGGAGTTACAAGCTGGTTTGCAGATGCCCCCCTTCCATGCTGCACTGGAGGGGAACAGGTCTGCAGCCCCCCCTCTCCTCACTGCTGCATCGGGGAACCCGTCTGCAGCTGCCCCCATCCTCCGTGCTGCATCGGGGGACGGGGTGTGCGGAGCCCCCTCGGTGCTGCATGAGCGGGGGGGAGGGGGAGCGCTCTGCAGCCCGGGAGCCGACGAGTGTCACCGGGGCGGTCGCCGAGCTGGGCTCTCTCTGCGGCACCCCTTCTCCCGCCGCTCCCTCCCCAAACTGCGCGGCTCCCCCCTCATCCAAAAGGGGTCACAGAGACGAACGGGGGTCCCCAAGGCTCCCCTCAGGGAGCGGCGAGGGGGGGCAGGGAGAGGCAGGCGCCCCCTCCCCCTCCCGGCTCCAAGGACATTTTGTTTTTCCTCCCAAGGACAAAGGACAATGAGAAGCGAGGAGACTCAGGCACTTACCCGGCGAAGAGCAGCCCGTTGGCAGGCAACGGGCGCCCTGAGAACGGGGCGCTGCTCCCCTCCTCGCCCTGCCCGCGGTGAAGGATGGCCCCGCGCCCGCCCGGCGAGGGAGAGGCGCGGGCAGAGCTCCGGAGCCCGGCGCCATTGCCCTCCGCCCGTCGGCAGCCCCGCACGGCAGCCCGGCTCGCCGCCCTCCGTCGCCCCGGAACCCCCAGAGTGCCGGGCCCGACTTGGCCCCCAAGACCGGCACCCGGGAGCGCTCGTCGGGCCTCCCCGCTCCGAGCGGCGGGGAAAGCGCCCGGGAGCCCGGCTGCAGCTGCGGCTGCTTCCCCGGCCATCTTGTGCCGTATGTGTGAGAGAGTCTCTCCCGTCTCCTCTCAACTCCTTCCTCTCCTCCCCTCCCCCCCGCACAACATGGCCGCCCGCTCACTACTCACTGCGGCGAGGAAGGGGCGGGCCCGCGCCCCTGCCCCCTACCTACGCCGCGCTGCGCCCCCCCCTCCGCCCCGCCCTCGGCTGCGCGCGCGCCGCGCGCCGCTCCCCATTGGCCGCGCCGCGCCCTCCCCGCCAGGCCCGAGCGCGCGCACCGCTCCCATTGGCAGCGCCGCGCCCTCCTTCGACCTCCCCACCCCGGGCCCGCGCGCACGGCGGCCGCGGCCTCCCATTGGCCGCGCTCCCCGCCGCTCCCCCGCCTCAGCGCCCGCCGCCGGCCGCTCCCCATTGGCTCCTGCCCGCCTCCTCGCGCCCACGCCCCGCCCGCCGCGGGCTCGCGCCCCGTCCGCACARGCCTCCCCTCAGCGGGAGGCGGGCGGGCTGCAGGGAGCTCGCTCGGAGCGCCCGCCCCGCCGGCGGCCCTGGGCCCTGCTGCCACCCCCTCCCCGGCCCCACCTGGCCGGGGCGTCCCCAGCTCCACCCCGCCTCATCTCAGCCGTGACCCTGCTTGGTCTGAGCACCGCCTTCTCTTCCAGCCCACGCCTCAGAAATCTCTTCATACCTCAGCCTGCCCAAGGCGCCCCTCGCGAGCCTGCTCCGATCTACAGTGAGGTTCAGCCCCCTAACTTGGCTTGCAAGAATGCCTCGCCTAACGGCCCAGTTTGCCATGGCGCCCGATGCTACCATTCCCAAAAAACACCTCAGTTGTCATTAGCCCTTGATATGCACCAGCCTGGCCTGGGCCCTGGCACAGCCCATCCCCTGGCCAGGCCTGGGCACCGGCTCCACCTCACCACAGAAAGTGATGCCAGAAAAACCTTTGTACTCTTGACCCGAGTATAGCCAACTGCCCTGGGCTTCCTCTGCGTTGTACACCCTCAACCTGCCCCTAAGCCCCGCCGGTGGAAAGAGCCAGAGTGACCATGTCACCTGCCTGTCTGCACCATCAACCCCAGTCCCCATTAGTACCTCTCAAAAACACCGCAGACACCCAAATAAAACTAGGTATTGCGCTTTTTTTAGCCAACACCATAGAAACTGTCTCATATGCCAACCTCACCAGGACACTGTCTCCTATTTTGACTACTGCCATGGAAACCACTTCAGATACCACCACGACAGAGGGGCATCCCCCACATTCTTGGTCACTGTCGTAAACGCCTATCCCCAGCCGGTCGGTTAAGATGTTCCTCTGCAAGAGGCACACCCAGCAAACCTGACAGAACAGCATAATTACATACTTCAGCAGTCACTTTGAATGATATGCATGCTTTTCTCCTCCTTTTATTTGCACAGCTTACTCCATTAAAAGCAGAGAGAAAGGTGTCCCATTCTTCCTTTTTTATACTAATAATGTGGGTAGTTATGGCAGCAGTTAAACCAACAATGYTTAAAATGATTATGGAAGGTCCCAGGAGCTAGTCTGGCACTTGAAATCATGCAGTTGGACTTCAGCAGTGATCTCCAGAGCTGGGTCCTAGAAAAGCCAGCTGAAAAGAATCACTCGCTAATGTCCCAGAGGAGAAATTATTTTGAGCTGAGAGATGTATTTCCTTCAAAAACACAGAGAAAAGCCGACCTCCCTGTATAGGATAGCAGGGGAGGAACGCACAAATCTACTGGCTTGTAGACAGTGGTGATAAGGTGGTTACAGCCTTCAAAGAAAGGATGGTGGAAAAAGGCCTTTCTTTTCCCCCTACAAGAAGAAGAATTGAAGTTCTGGTCTACAGAGACTATGGAGAGCAGGAAGCCTGTTCTGCAACTTCATTCCCATGAAGATTCTTGCAAAGGCTAATCCTCTTGCTCTCAGTGGAACTACTCACACCTAACTGTATGTAAAGCTGTTTCCATGGACAGAACCCAGATGCTGTCCTCCTTGGAAAACTACCAACAATGAAGAAAGGGAAAAGGCAACCAAGGATAAGGCAGGAACTAGATAAAAGTAGGACGCAGCAAAAGCACTTCTACTTTTGTCGGCATTTTCAGCCGACACTGCGAGCTATGACTTCACAGCAAGGACCAAGATGAGAAGTTCAGTGCACAATTTCCAGCCTTTCTATTGTTTCTTCCCAGAATACAAGTACATTTCTAGAAAAATATATAAAGTGTGATCACTTGCAATAATCACATGAAAGGGAGAAAAGAGATCAGGCATTCAAGACATAATTGCACTTTGTAAGAGTAGTGTAATTCCTGCCAGAAGAGCTTAAGATTGTAACTGAACAAGACCTAACCTGTACACTCAAACTGTTATCTGATTTTCTCTAACTATACCAGACTGTCTAGTATAATAGACTATTCCCCTTGAAAAAAAATTATTCATGTACATTTACAGACAGAAATGTTTTTGAAAGTCACTTACTGTATTGCTGCTACATGTAACTAAAAAAATTACTGGAAGGCTGCTCTTCTGCTTCCTGGCCACCAAGACCTAAAGCAGCTCCAAAAAAAGCTTACACAAGTATCCATTACCTCTGCTGTTCCTTGGCTTCAAGTGAGTTATATATGTATGTGAACATAAGTACAGTCACTCTCTCCAGAGCCATGGCACTTGTCAGACAACTTTGCTGTTTGTGTACCGGTAACAGTCTATCTGTTTGCATTCTTCTTTCCCAATGGAACAGTAAAACGGTGCTAGTCTCCTTTTTCGCATTTTTATCTCCCATGGTCAGCTCTGTATACACACAAAATTCTCATTCCTACTACCTCTGTGGTTACACCAGTTTTCTCCTTCTACACTCAGCATTTCTGCAAATTCCTCAATACAGTTTATTTATTCTGTTTTAGATKACATGTTTTCTTGCTTTGTGTATCATTAGAGCGAATACTTCAGCCACGTCTTATGAACCACATGTCTGATAATAATGAGACAACTTAATGTTTCCATTACTAATTTGGGAACTATTTTCTGAGACTGCATCTGTGACTAGAATTCCAGATAGAGGCACGCAACCTCACTTTCTGGTACTCACCCGAACTATTTTCTACTGCAACCTTTTTTCCTTCCCCCCCAGCTCCCATGAAGATTATTATTATCCCTTAGGGACAACATGCAAAAGCACACTGTAATTTCACAGGGCAGTGTCCCTTCCCTGCCYGCCCTGACATGCCCTCTGTACCAGAGGATACCAAAAGATTGGTGAAGAAGCTTGTTCTTTGCGATACATGAGGTACAAATGTAGCATACGGCTCTTTGGAGACACAAAAATAATGGAAAGGCCAGAGATCCGACACCAATATTTGACAAAATGGTTAAGTATTGTATCTGCCTTTGAAGTGGAAAACAGGAGTCTAAACAAGATTGAGAGATGTGCAATGTCACCAAACTTTTCTTCAACCAAAACTCTAATACTTTTCAGGAGAAATCAATAACAATTTTCTAGGCCCTAAGCCAAACATAATAGTTTGAATTATTTCGATAGAGAATATGCAAACAGGATATCAAATGCCCTTTGAACACAGCAAGCTGTTTTGTGGTAGGCATTTAACTTCCTCCAAACTGGGTGTTCACAGAAATTGTCGCTTTGTCCTGAATAAAGTATAGCTCTATTTTCATTTTAGTATGTAACCTCTAATATGTTGTTAAAACAAACAATCTGCCTTTTTTCCCCCTTCCGTTTCCTTCCTCAGTAATTCACTATTAAAATCACAGTAATTGTACAGGCAGATACAAATTACCTTCTATCAYGCTTCTGAAAACCTGGGATTTTGGAGCAGCGTGCACAAAGACRCTGTGAGAACACGGCTATGCCTGCACTGCTGTCGTCTGTGGGCTTTTCATAGCAGTGACACAGACAGAAATGTAAATAAAGACAAAGTTCTTCTAAGCATGGAACCAACCTTCCTCTGTGACTGGCGAAGATGATTATGGTATATTGATCCTAGCTAAAGCTGTTTGCTACTGTCACAAGACAAGCAGTAACAGCAGCAGCAGCAAGGATAAAAACCARTTCTAGCCATCAGCTCGTGCTATTCATTCTGCTCTGGGTCTGGAACTGGAATTCAAATCCAGACTTTTGTTCCAGCCTGTAATGAATAATTGCAAACACATCTACACACAGAGAGAGAACTTTCACATATGCCCTTTTTGTTTCTAGGATTTAACACTGAAAACTAAGATTATGTTAATATGGTGGTTTTGCTAGCACTTTTATGGTGCTCATGTTTAGAACGATGAACCTTGTGAGCAGCAAGAAAAAGATTTATTACCACGAGTAATTAGAAACAAATTCTTATCAGTGTCATAAACATATGGTAAAGAAAAAAAATCTTGCAGTCTGCTAAGCCAAACTCCAGTGCTTTTTCAGTTTATTCAAAGTGAAGCAATTTTAACCAAGATTCAGCTCTTTTTATTCCTGTTTCCAAAGAAAAATAAGTTATCGATGAAAAGTATAACAATGTAATGGAASTGAGAAATGGAACCTGTATCTTTTGTGGGATTTAACTGTCCTTCCTAAGCAAATTTTTAACTTGTTGGTCACAAAGCATCAAAGAATCAGTATTGTTTCTGTACACGTGGTCTTGTGGTCTGAGCTCAAATTTTAGATCTAAGAGCTCCTGAACAACCTACCCACCTCGCTATTTCAGTTTTGCATGAGTTCCTGAATACAATAAGGCAAATAAAAGACCAGTAACTTGTCTAGTGAGAGGATTAATTATTGTGCTTTATATTAGCTTGACTAAGGAATATACATTTTTTTTTCCTTGAGAAATCAAGTCCACTTTYCTTAAGGAGGTTTGAAACTTGAAGTTCTTTGTTATTATTACAGAACATCTTCAAATTATTCCTTGTTGCCCTCTTACCTGTAAGAAATAGTAACCATCTCAGTCAAGCTACTTACCCTGTATTTGGTCAACATTTAACATACAGCGATTGCCTTAAACAGCAGTCTTAGAGGTCTAAGAAAAGTGGGAAAGATACAGTAGCCCTTATTTTGATGAAATCTTATGACAGTTTAAAACTCTAGACTGTTTCGAACTTAAAGGATTTGGGTGATTGTTTAAGTATATGTTTAATTGCTTCTTAAAGTAAGCCACTGGAGCTTGGAACAACAAATCTGTTTCTTTCCTTCTTTTTTTAACCCCTGCTACTTGTATGAAATGATCTGGTTTTTTAAGGTCAGGTTTTAGGTAACAAGCTATTCTGCTTGGCTTGGCAAACTTTTATAAGACAACGGGGACATAGTAGAAAAAATACTGATTGACCATTTTGCCTGTACCTACTTAGACACTAGAATTTATACAAGTGCTAACAAGGTATTACATGTTTCCTTACATGAAAAAGAATGATGCAACTTCGCTTATTACAGAAATCACCTTTGAAAGCAAATAAGAAACCGATGTGCACYTTCCCAGGAACTTTAATACCTATAGCTACAGCATGCAAAGGCAGGTTCTGTGGTTCTGTGACTTGACTTACACGCTTTAACTTCTCTGTACTGATGAATTTTGCTGCTTGGAAACTTGCAGGACTGGAAACATGCAAGAATTAGACATAATTGGTAGGGTTTTAAGTCTCTTTAAAAGGTAGAAGCTGCAAACAGTGTTCTTTATCTTACCATTCGGGCTCTAAATACAGTCTGCAGAGTCATAGGAGCATTTTGCTGAGCTGGGAGATGGTCATCGTTTTATCAAGTCTATTTAAAAAAAAAAAAAAAAAGCATTGGCAAGATTAAGAGAGCCATACCCAATCTTTTGTTTCAAAATATATTGTTCTCCCATTTTCCAATATATCACACAATTGTTGCATAAAGACTTAGAAGAGAACATTTTATAATTTCTAAGCAAAATCTTCGGAATACYTGGATTTTAAATGTAGCTGGGGAAAAAATACATTTTTAGAAGATCTAGACAATGACATTAATAATAATTTGGGTTTTGTTTTAAACTTAGATAATTTCAAATTCTAGCATGATTACTTCCTTGTGCAGATTTAAAGTTCATTTTCCAAAGGCATTCGTCTGTCCATCCTTGAAATTTATTTGCTTCAAACATGAGCCAGTAAAGCTTGATTGCTTAAGTGTTTGAGGAATAAGATCAGAAAAGGGAAAACAGACTTAGCACAAATATGTGTTTACACATCAAAAAATCAAGGACAAAAAAAAAATCCAACTATAAGCTCTAATTTTTAGTTTTTACTAACTCTCCACTTGAGCTCTAGTGGAGACTTTGGAAAGTTTAGATGACAAGCATAACAACAAGTATACTTTCTTGGTAAATCTCCTTGGAGGTTTGGAGGCAAAGGGCTTCATACTAGGCTTGCAAACATGATGAATTTCACTCAAATTGAACAAGATGAATTACAGTTACTCTATAATAAAAAGAAAAACAGCCCAGGCCCCCAAAACAGCAAGTATAGAACTGGGATTTTTATTTCAAGCAAGTTTCAAGCCTGTTTCCATAACAATCTTCATTCTTGTCTCTTGTGTGCAGGTAGCACCGTAGGGCATTTTATTGATTGCTATATAATAGTTGACAAAATGATGCATTATTCAGCAAATTGCCACATGCAGTGAAAAGAAACTGTGCCTTTTTTCTGAAATCTTACAAGCATATACTTCTTTTATTTTATAGAAAGTCTGACRAAGCACTGAATCACCCTGTTGTAATGTACCATATATATATAAAAGAGAAGATCCCTTATATTTGTAGCTCAAAACAAACTTCTTCATTTTTGTCAATACTTGTTAGATGTGCAGTCCAATCAATTTTTGATGTAGTGATACTCTATCAGGGACACACTTGGATTAGAATGTCACCTTAACAGACATAGCTTCTGTGTCATGAGYTTTTATATTTTATTCCTACAGTCAATTCGCTATAAAGTGGCTCCTGCCAGAGCTTTATCCAGCTAGGAGAGCTCATCAGCCTAGGGACTAGAGCAGTTCTGTGCACGTCAGGCATGTCGTCCATCTAAACTCCAGAATTAGCAGCTTTCACTGTTGCAGGCAACAGATTTGCACGCTAAAACAAATACTCTTTCTCTCCGACCAAGCCATTAATGGCGATAATCTTGTCTCAGCTTGAAATAATTCACAGTGTATTTTTTTTCAGATTTACTCAAAGATTAGTATTAGAAGGTGAGAAAACGTAAGCAGCTCAGGAAAACACTGTTGGTACAGTCCTGTCACAAAATTAGGTCAATGGCTTCTTGTACAATTAAAGCAGCAGAGGGAACGCAAGACATCTTGGGTGAGACATCCACAGCGCTTGATCACTGTCTGAAAAGTCTGACTGCAACTTTCATTGCAATTTCACCCAGTGGAAGACCCGAACAAGGTTCTACGTGCCCAAAATGTGACTTATTTTCTTCAAGATTAAATAGTGGATTTAACAAGCAGCTATTACCTCTCTCTACAAATGTGTCTTGTTTTAAGGTCTAGGAACATTTAATTTATTGACAAAAGATGAGATTTTGATCTCTTCTTGTTACTCCAAACACATGGGTCTTAAGTTATGTGCCTGTGCCTTTAATTCAGCGCTGAGTAATTACATTTAGGTCAGTGGAATCACTTCAGGCTTTTCTTGGTGTGTCTAAACTGAATGTTGTCCTAAGGATCTGGAAGCATATGAAGTGAATTTAGGAGTGAACGTGTATGTGAGTACTTGGAAAATGCAACTGAAATGAACTAACCCAGTCCATAGAAGGGAAAGAGAACATAAAGCAGAGGTCTAAATTTGAAGACTAAGAGCAAGCACATAGTTTTGCACATGCAGGTATAATTGCATCACTATGCTTTGTATTTTCCCCAACATTTCTTTTTCTTGCCTATTTTTATTAGTAATGCCAAAAGGAATAATATAAGTTAAATTGTGCTAGGTACTTCACCTCTTATTCATCTCCTTCTGTATACCTTTAAAACCTTTCCATAAAACAGAATATTGACTATCAAGGGAGCAAATATTAGACTTAAGTAGAAGCAAATAGGTCAAAATAAAATGCATTTAATTGGCAAACTATCTAAGATTTTCTTGTAACAAGCCACACGTTACTGGTATTAAACAGTACATTTGAACACTCTGACCCACTGCGTAAGATAAAGGAGACTATAGAACACTTTGGAGGAAAAAAGTGTATGGGGAACATGAGTTTGTATGTGTAGGAGATAGTGTCAAATGCCTGAATAATTTAGAATCATAACATGAAGAAAAAAGAAACACTGGGACTTTAATAACTGGCTTTTTTTTCTTAACCTCCAATTATTAAGATACTGTGCCCCTGGCTAGCATATCAGGTGCTGATAATGAATATTCAGGGACAGTACTTTTGCTGCATGAATGAAAACTGTTCTGTTCAAAAGATTAATAAAGGATTATCTTTTTTATATAGCTATATATACATACACACTAAAGATAATGAAAATTGGAACCAAAAATGAAGTTGACATCTACTCAAGTGATGTTAATAAAATAGAATTAAGTTTAGGAGAAAATATAACCTAAGAGGTTCAGAAAGGCACACTAGTATATTCTGAAAAAGTAATTTTTGTATATGAAAACTATTTTATGCTTTATATTATCATTATGATGCACAGTCTTACATGAACAAATCAAAGATGCRCATGAACTTCATACTAGAGCTCTGTACTATATGTATTGCTGGTCATCTGTGCACACTGCATTCAAGTTACATTTGACCTGCAGATTTAATGAAACCTTAGCGGAATACAAAAGGGCAATCAAGAAAATAATGATCTTGAGATGGCAAAAAGGTTTCTTTACATTGCTTTTCTATAACAAAAGAGTCACTGTCTCAGAGAAATCTTTGCAGGTGACAGGCTCGAAAAGGAGACACCCTTTTAGACCCAGAGTGAGGAGATCAAAGACCTCGCAAAATTCAACTGCAGCTAACACGGAGGAATCTGACTTACTCTTGCTTTTAAATACGACTAATACTTTTTGCAATCCTAGTTTGGATATGGATATCATGGTTAGAAGTTATAAAGTCTTTGTGAGCAGCTGAAATAACGAGGCCTGCTTTCCTGGTAGTCGGCAGTCGCATACCCAACTAGCACTGCATTGCTGCAGCATCCCCGCTCCTGCGCCATATTCAGGCAGAGGCTGCAATATTTCTGAGCTATACATTACTGACTGGTCAGCTGGCACATAGGTGCTGATTTCTTGGTCAGCAAGGGAAGCAGAAAAGATAGCCTTTGCACTCATTTTGTAGTTCTTTCTTTAGCGGCAGCACTAATTTGTCTCTGTAACTTGCAGCCTCCCCCAAAGTGCAGAAATTCTAGAATGAAATTTGTTGAAACTGAACATCAGATCAAAAGCTCAAGGACTCTAACAGCATGATTTCATAAGCCCTGCCTCCTTAAGAAGTCAGGATAAAAATACAGCTACATGAAAAATAAATGAGCAGCTTTTCCTGACTCTGAAACCAAAAAATAATGACACGAATCCAAAATCAAATGCAACAATATCACTTGTATTTCAAAACGCCAGCATTAATGCTCCATCTCCCAGCTCCCAGAGACTTGTTAAACAAATGAGCYTTATAATGTATTTTGCAAGTGAAAGATCCCGGAGTGGAAAAAGTAAACTCCAACACTGAAGACCCTTAACAAAAATGCTGTTGCTTGCTCTAAGAGTTTTGCAATGAAGAGGATTCAGTCTGACCTCGCTCCTGCCACAATCAGTATTTTCTCTTTTGATCAAATGAGCGGTTCTGCAGCACTAGCAGTAGTCTGAGATTTTGGATCAAAACCAATATCTCAATACCTGGAAGTCAAGTCAGCCTGTGCAAGTCAAAAAGGGCTGGTATCGTGTGTGCACAGAGCAGTCAGCCATCTTTTTATACTAGAACCAAACACTCTGTTTCAAACATGCCTAATATACTACATTTTCCCTGAACACCTCTGCTATGCCTCCGCAATGCTGGGTGCGCAGCTGCATTATCATCCTGGTTATCCTCGCTATGGCCCTGGTGACATTTTTGGAACCACGTTACACCTCTAAAATTTTTTGAAGTCTCCTGGAGAGAGACCTGATTTTGGTTGTACACTGTGATCCCCCCAGGAGAACTTCGCCTGTGTTCCTGTTTTTTTCTTATTTGTTGCCATTTCTTTTTTGCTTTTTTAAACTTTAAGTTTAAAAATGAAAGCCTTTAGACTGAAAGRGGGTAAAGGAGTGAAAAAGCCTCTTGATTAAAACCAAGGAGAAAACCTTAAAATACAAACTCCCATGAACACAACATGTCTCCTCCTGCTGCATTAATGCCACTTCACAAAATGGCGACTGCCTCTGCAGACAGCTGCCTAAAAACACCCACGTCCCTGCAGGAAACCAGAAATGCAACTTTTTTTTTTTTTTTTTAAAAAAGCTTTCATTTTTCTCTCTTTACATTCAGTCCCTCAGGGACTCCTCAGAGCCCTCCGCAAAGCYRTAACCTGACAGACAGAGAAGCGACRGGGAGCGCGCAGAGCTCTCCTTGTGCAGGGACCGGCATTGCCCGTCTGCCTTCAGCTTTTGAAAAACACCCGGCGTCCTTCCCCACGCCGGCGTGGGGCGAGTGGGTGCGYGCAGCTGGTACGTGGGGCTCGGGACTCCAGCGCCCTGTACAGTGCAAATAAATCTGCTGATTCAGCCGGTATCACCGCGATCTTGCGTTTCCAGAATTTTCTCCCTCTGCTTCCCAAATATAAAGGGACTTTTGTGCTAAATACCGAGCTGGAGCACTGATGGGCTCCRTGTAGGGCGCCATGTGGTATTTGGTTTCTCGCTACAGTACATGTTTTTATAATGATGGGGGAAGGGAAGGAAGGGAGCTGCTCTTACCAGCATGCCAATAATCTGTTGCAAAGGACTGGAGCTCTCAGAGCCAATTAGTCCTGAAGTTAACCATTTAACTGCTGAAAAACCTCAAGTCTCAGACAGTCTCAGTGAGATYAGGGACAGAAAAGACTGCGTGGGTRCCCAGGGCATCAACCTCGGTGCAAATTTGTTCACAGATACATTTTTCTACGCTTTAGTAAATACTTTCAATATACAAACTGACCACCRAAACTCCCTTTGGTCACAAAACGCTAAGGTGGGACAGCTATATCCAGAACACATATACCACGCAACTTTAATAAAAGCTGGATTTGTTACAGAATCTGTGCCAGCCTGTGGTGGAACCATGAAAGCCACCCACAGGAGCTGCATTTCCGATACRGATTTCGGGAGGGTGCAAGTCCTTGCCACGGGAACAGCAAACCCATGCTGCCCACCATGGGGTGGGAAGGGTCCGGGTGCTGCCCTGGCAGAGGACACCCGCCTGTGTCACTGAAGTATCTCCCAGCAATGCTGCTGCAGGCAGAAAAACACCCTAAGGTGGGGCAAGCTCTAAGAAAGCGATTGCATAGTCTGTCTCCCTCTAAATGTATGTGTCTCCATCATCCCTGGGCTGTGCCCAGACACAAAGACATGCTTCGGACCTCCCTGAACCAGTCTTGTTTTTCTAACTCCTTAACTGCATTAGAACAAGACCAAAAAAATTTGTTCTTTTTATATGCTGCAGTTTAATTTGTGATAAACTTTCAGTGCCTGAGGCAGATTAGCTCATGGCTTGTTGCTGAACAAGCCAGGGAAGAAGGTGCACAGGGAATTCCCAGCCTCGGTGTTTTTCTCCAGGGGCAAGTCTGAACATGGCCAGGGAGTATGGACAAATTAGTCCTAATGCAGAGCAACAGTAATATGCTCCCACTTGACCCAGCRGGTTGGTAAACCTATTTTTGTGCTCTTTTTTTATTCCATGACATACCAGAGAATATTGGATCAGACTCTCAGGGATGCCAGGAAGACCAGCAGAGTTTGCACAGCACGATGAAGTGCCCTGGCATACTGAAAGCAGACTCTCCACTCCAGTGCATCAGCCCTAGCAAAAAAGCAGAGTTTATTTGCTTGGGAGAGGCTGTACTGGTATTGCAGGGCTGCTTCCAGTCCAAGCAAGCGCTGCCGTGTACATGAAAGGCATATTCCTACACCGCTGGCCTCTCTAATGGGTGGAAATGAAGTCAAATCTCCCTTCTTGCCACAGAGAAGGTCCAGTGCATGTGGTAGGTGCCTCCTGCTCCCTTTGAAGGGCCATAGCAAGGCTGGCACCGTAACACATCTCACTTTTAAGCTCCAGGAAGAATGCTGGCTACATTAAAGTATAAGTTTACATTAAAATTAAAAACACTGGGGGGGGAATGTATTGCTAAAAAAATAGCAGATTATTTAGGCATGTGAGCTGTCAGAGCTCTAGCAATACAAGAACTCTCTTGTTCCTGTTGCCTCCCACAGCTGCATTCACTAAATATATCCTGGGCAGAGAACTGCATTTCTCCACCCCCTTCTCAGCCCAATCAGGTTTGCACAAACACCGCCGGCTMCCTTGGGACATGCAGTCAGGCAGCATCAATGCCCTAGTTACAGGCATCACGAAGGACAGAAGAGACTAATAATGTCTGCAACAGGCCGAAATTGTTACATCCACAGGTTATTTTGAGAGGGAGTGCATGCAGCTGATCGATGATATTTAACTGCTAAAAACAGGGTGGTTTGTTCTCTGTAAGGATATACCCCATTTGTACATCAGAATCAGTTACTGGAAGTTATTCCCATCAGATGGTTTTCAACAGCTTGTGGAAAAAAAACCCTGGTGATCTCGGAGCAAATTCAAGCAGAAGAATGGTCACCTCTATTAAAAAAAAAAAATCAGCTCCTGGCAGATTTAGGTGTGAGCAGTGGTCTTCAGTGCCTCGGGGACTGGCTGGCCAATAGAGAGCAATCCCAATTTTACCTTCCATCAAGTCAMGACTCTGTGGCATATTGTCTGACCATATATCTGCCTCTGGGGAAAAAACACCTATGACTAAATTTCCATAGGGCCAAGGTGCTTGCCCCATCACCTCCATTCTGCTCACCACATTTCTCCCCTCCTCACCTTGCATCTTTTACTTGCAAGGACACAGATTCTTTGGCCCAGCACAATGGAGCCTTGGTCCCAACTGCAGCCTTGAAACGCTGCTGCAATCACAGCAACAAAGAAGAAGAGCTTCCCCTTCTGATAGTTAATTCTATAGTGGATCAAATTCTGGCAGAAAAAGAGTCATCTTGGTGGCTTTCCTCACTTTCAAGCTGTGAGCCAGCAGGGATTTTGACCCCCGTGGTCCCTGCTTCTTCCTTTCCTCACAGTTCCCTATTTCTTCCACACCTCCAGCTCCTCTAGCAGCAAAGCAAATTTGACAGAATCTGGTCAATTTTTCAAGCTTTCTCATTTTAAGAAGTCAGTGGGAGCAGACTATATCTTGCAATTGAACCTCACAGGAGGGAGAATTAAATATCTCATGCATGACCTTAATCCGTAGGATTTTGTAGATAGTTTTTCTTGTAATCTCAATACTCAGAGCTTATCATGCATTCAAATCGTATCTGTAGCCCCAGAACATTTTGCAACAAAAGGAACACAAATTCATTTTTATATAATTATGCAGTCACATGAGTCACATGCTTGCTGTGGAATAAATATAAATACTGAGCTTTTGGGAATAACTGGCAGACTTAAATCGAAATGTAAAAAAAAAAAAACACACACCAAGAAAGCAAGCTATCTATTATGTAAGGAAAAAAGATCAGTTTTAGATGTCAAATTGCAGTAAAGGAAAAATGGCACACTGTATGTATGAAAAGTCTTTTAATATCTCCTTTTTTCAATCTGCAAAACATAAAAGAACGAACCTAAACTCATACTTAAGCATCCACATAAAGTAAGGACATTATTTTCAAAGGTAGTAATATCATTTGAGGTATTTAAAACCTTTGAAATCAGATAATTCATTCCCAAAATGGCCACAGGTCCCCTAATCAAATAGTTGAAAGCTAGAAAAGTTAGAAGATTGTGCTGTGGKTTTTGTGTCTTTCCTACACATTCTCTCCTTCTCTGCTTTTCTTGCCTTCTTGAAACAAATTATCCTCAAAGACTGTTCTAATTTTGTATTTGGAAATTGCCACTATTTTAATTAGCAACGTTGCTATAGAAGAACTACACCCTGCTGCACCGGTTGTACTGAAAATGAGCCTTGTTCGCTGGGGACAGAAATGGTTTTGCCTGCTCTAATCTCATAAGGTCTGCTGGATCCTATGGATTTCTGAGCGTGTGTAGAAAGATGTAGTCTCATCTATGTGCTTTTAAGAAAGAAATACAAAATATGAAACCAGATGTTAAGACTGAGCCACACAGAGAAGYCACGGGAGTGCGAGTTACCTTCAACAATACTGCAGTTCTAAAAGCAAACAAAGGCATAAGAAATTGGGATCGAAGGTTTCATTCCTCAGACAAGGCAGTGACTCACCCACATTCCCAACTGCTCAAACAAGGGAGGCAAACCCTCCTCCTGGCAGACCGGATCCTCCGCGTTTTATTGCGCAGAGCAAATCCCAAGCAAAGGCAAGCCGTGGTGGTGGCACATTGCAGCAGACACAGCACGGGGCCAAACGTGCAAGGGACCCTCCTTCGTAAGCTGCTGTATTAGCTTGCCTTCTTGAAAAAAAATTCAAGAGTTTGCAAGTTCTGCTTTTCACATCTGAAAACACAATGAAAAGAAAAAGGGCTACTACTAAAAATTGCTTTTCAAGAGCCAAACTCATCTCTTCTTAGACACCAAGGTTTTCTAAAACTGCTAAGAGGCAGTAGTTGACTTTTTTTTTTTTTAAGCAATCCAAGGACAGATAAGACAAGTCAAAAAGTTAACTGAACAGAGAGCCAAGCAGTATGTAAGATGGATAAGRTACTGTTTCTAACCATCAAGTTATCCACATGGGAAAATTTGACCTAGGGATATGGAAACTCACTATCCTAAACATCTGCTCAGGCATTCCCAACATACAAAGCAGACTTCACTGATGAAGGACAAGCGTGTTCCAGGTGAGAGACAGCACACAGCCAARCTGCTAAACGTGCCCAGCTCCACCCTTCCTGCGTGGCTCTCTGGGCTGCGGGGACTGCTGTGCGTGTCCCCAGATGGCAGGGGCATCAGCTGAGCTGCTGGGTGGCAGCAACGGAGCCAGCAGGGATGAGGACRGAGGTGGGAGGGAGGCTGGATGCGAGGAAACGAAAAGAAAAGGAGCACAGAAAGCAGAGAACGTTGCTGATTTTCTAGAGAAACTCCAGGAAGCCAACATCTTTAAACTATAAACCTCGGAGAGGTTGTGGTTAGGAGACAAACRTTGCTGGGTGACGGGGCTACAGGGAGGGCTGCAGGTAGGGCTATACCTGTGCCCTGGGAGAGATGCCTCAAAGCTACGATTCATCTGGAGCCCCCAAGGAGTGGGGCTGGGTAGGTGGTCCCCTCTGTAGCTGTGCCAGGGCTCTGCTGGGTGAGGTTCGTTCATCTGTGCAATGAAGGATGCCAGATTATGAGCATAAAATTCCCCTCTGGCTTCATACTCCATGAAGCAAAATTAAYGCTGACGCTCAATGTGTTCCACCCTATATCAAGTTCTTCAGTTCTCAGGTTTCCAGTGGTAGCCAGACACCCCAAAACGACACGTTCATTTCTCCTGGGGGCCAGCTCCTGAGAGCGCCTGGAGCTGCTGCAGAAAGCAAATGGCAGCATTACCTAACAGGGAGGACTTGTTTGCTTAAGTTATCAGTGTAGATTTGGCTGCTGGTGGAGGGAGAGTCCTTGACAGCACAGGCTGCTAGCAGAGAAACACAAAGTTGTGTATTAACAGAAGTATCAAGCCTCACACAAATAAAATAAGCTATCCTGGAGCTGAAGCCATGCCCGAGACATCATGAAAATGCCTGTTGCACTAACACTGCTGCCGTGCTTGAAGCCGAGCCCCAGTGAGCAGGGAAAGCATGCAAACCCCATCCTCCGTGCTGCTGCAGATTTTGCCRGTGGCATTTGAAATATTTCAGGCGTTTCAGACAACCCTTCACAGACTGGAGCAGAGACTCGCCTATGGGGACCTCAGAGCTTGCATTAAAAAAAAAAAATCTGTTTACCAAGTTGCAGAACAACAACTATCCATCTAGTTTATTAGATGGAAACAACAAAAGCAGAGGGAGATTTTACTGATGCTCTTTCTCCCCGATTCAACATGCTGCCTCGATTAAGTGACTACTGCGATCAGTGCAATGGCAAACAAACAACACGAGCTCATTATAAGACATTTCCTCGTGCAAAGGCAGAGGAAACCATCACAGGAGATGGACCCCGAACATATAATTATTACCGAGTATTTTGGCTGGCTCGTGCTATTTGGAAGCCCCAGTTCTGCCAGGCTGCTTGAGAAAGCAGCATTTGTCCCCCTGCCTTTGGCACGAAAACACAACTCGAATCCCTTCTCGGGAACAAAGGTGCTTCCCAGGAGCCTGGCGCGCTGCCGGCATGCCGAGCGCGTAGCCAAGCAACGGCAGCCAGATCGGGGCTTGCGCCTCACCCGCGATGCTCCAGCCTCCACAAACAATTCTTGCCACGTAGACAAGACCGTGCAGGGTAATGGAAAATTACTGCAGGCTTTTTCTTAAAGGGCGAGAATCTCCGCTGGCGGAGAAGGTTGGTCTGCATCCCAGGGTAATTTTTTTTGTTTCCTGCGAGAAAGGCTGCAGTGCGTCACGAGCACGCTGGGGYGTTAATAAAGGCAGATAGCGTTTGCATGATATTTCAACTGACTTCGGTGATAAAAAATGTAAAGCAGAGAGCTAAGCAGCAGTGGGGCGGGGAGCGGAAGCTGAGCAGCCGGAGGCAGGAGGTGAACAAGCCGGCAGCCACCTTTCTAAAACTGCTTTCGACACAGCCTCAAACATGGCAACCTTAATGCGGCACAGTTAATATTAGCTGAGAGCTGATGCCAAAATAATCCTCTTGCGCTTGGCAGGCGTGATGTTTTAACAACTGCCTGGCAGATTTCTGCCTGCAAGGCTGCAGGAAGAAAAAATGCCTTTAAAGAAAGAGCAAACTTACTTTGCCAGTTGTTAGACTATTATCAGGGCARCAGCAATTTTTAAAAATTATGGCCATGTTTACCTCCAGTTTCTAGTGTAAAAGAGAACTTATTTCTTAAGACAGCATTGTACCTGCCTAGCTTAAAATACCAAGCTAAAGAGCCACACAAATAGCTACAGGAGCACTAAACAGCCCATTCATGCTACTGCACTTTTGCCATGTGAAAATCAGAGATTTGCAGACTTACCGGCTGGGCAGRGCAACATCTGCCTGACAGGAACAGGGCCACAGGAACTGCCCAGCAAGAGGGTCACAGCACTGCTGCACCAACAGTGCCCTTTGCAGGGTTCAGAATTAGCTCCTCTACCCATTACAAGTTTCRTTTCACCTCCTCAAGGAGCAGACCACACTGCCTGTTCCTCAGGGCACCTATGGCGAACCAACTGTGTCTAACCTGCAGAGGAACGAGAGGTAAACCTGCTCCTCTTCTATAACTACTTTTTGCTCACTGCGTGCAGCTGTGGCTCGTGATGGCCCTGGTTTGGTTAAAGGATGCAGCTGTGCYTTCTGCCCTCTCCAGAGCTGCCTGCAATTTAAGGTGTTGCTTGCCAGACYGGTTCTAGGTCAGCTCCTGCAGCAACGTGGCTTTTGCTCTTCCCCATCTTCATGTTTTAATTCACCTTCTCCTATCTGTTTTTCTCAGATAAACACTGGTTAAAGTCTCAACCTAAATCTTTTCGTTTTGTTGGAGCCAGCAAAGGAAAATGAAGCCCCTGCGCTGAGTTAGGGGACTTCTTTGTAACAGAAACTCCCCCCCTCAAATAGAAACCTTTGTTGTGAAGCTGCTTTCATTGCAAGCCCCACAGGGAAAGTCATTACATTTAATAGAGGTTGACCTCATTTTGTAGTCCTTGATATTAAAGCTTATAAGGAGGGAAAGTAATTAGAAGCGATGACTTCTCAACAAAGATACACAGTACTTGTTGTTGCTACCTCCTTCTTACCTAAGGATTCATTTAACACGGCTTGGAAAGAGTAACTTGAAACAGCTTTTGGCAGATAAGCGAACTCAAGTAAAATGCAAAGATCTGGTTTCCAAGAAGCCTTTTACAAGCTGTACAGAGAAATGAAATTAAACCCTTCAACTGCACGCAAGGCTTCCTACAGAGACTCCCTGGAAGAACTGCAAACATGCATTCCGAGTGAAAGCTAATCTCGGTCTGAGGCTGGAGTTACATGAAGACGTCTGATGGTGGAGAGGACCGGTGGCCGTGCATGGACCTGCCCACGTGGCAGCTTCTGCTCGGCTGGAGGGAATTGCTGGAATTTTCTATTGCATTTCCAAGGCCGTGGTCTGAGACAAAGAAGGCAGAAGGATTTGAGCTCAGTAAACATGCACAAAGGAGTGAATGCAAAGATGCCCCAGCTTTGTCAGCTTTCCAGCTTTACTAATGCAACCTGGGCTTCCACACAGTGCACACCGTTGTCACAGGGGAATGGGTAAAKACAACCACTGGCTGCCACTAAATGAATATGTTTTCTGAAGCGAGGCAGTGCACTGCAGTAAAGGATGTGCCACACCGTGCCAGGGGCTGCATCRGGGCTTTTCACCTTAACATGTTTTGAATTTAAAACATCTGTTCATGGCGTGCTTTTGAAGTAACCCCTACACTTTTCCAAACTGTAGAAGTCCACTTGAAATCCACATTTTGAATTAATTTTCCCAGGTCTTGTGATGTCCCCATTGCTCTCCCACCTCCTGAGCATCCCTTGCATTTCCAGTGCTCTGGGTCCTGCTGGCTAGGTGTCACCTCCCTGCTGAAACACTGGTGCATTGCTATGAGAAACTCTCATTATGTAAAAAGAACAATTTCTTGTTAAAAGCCCCAGGCTCCCTTAAATTTCCCTTTAGATTTTGCGGTTTGAACAAGCGTTTCTGCTTCAGCGAGCCTCAGAACTTCCTGCTTTTTGCACAGTTCTCCCCGCCACAAACAACAACTGAGTTCAGCTCTGCTCAAAACTCAGCTTTGGACTTGGTTTCTTGAAAAAATCAAGATAAATGGTGGTGTCCCCAGCTGAAGCGCTTTCACATGGTGTTAAATACCAACTTCGTTTCTGCAGTACCGCCTCTCCTGGGTCTGTGCGCCCTGCGCCGAGCAGAGCGGTTGCTGCCTACACCTGCAGTCGGTTTGCTCTGCTGACTGTTTGCCCCATGGTTTGTGGCACAACGTGCGTTTCAGCGGGAGAAAAGAGAAAGGCAGCTCCAACAACATGATCAGAAACTCCCTGAAGACCACAGCATGGTGGCTTAAAGCACCCAGACTTTGTTCCTCCTCCCCGGGAACGGATTTCCACTCCATACAAGCAAAAGAGATCACGGTCATGAAAAATGGGCGAGGAAGCCCAGAGCGGGACCGCACCAGCCCGGCACAGTCCCGGAGGGCTGGGGTGCGGGACTGGGAGGGCACTTGGTGGCCAGCGGCTCTCCTCCTGCAGTCCCACAGGGACAGAAGGACCCGGCATAGATAAGATACCTTTAGTCTTGCACCCTACTTTGCCTCCACCCTCAGCAAGGCCAGGGCTATTCCGGCTTAGCTAGTTTTTCCTCTCTCCTTCAGGTACCTCCTGTATCAGATAAAGAGTGTTAATAAATCACACCCAACAATTCCCACCACACCTCAAGCAATTAACCCCTCCCGTGGCAGCCCTGCCTGGGGAAGCCCTGGACAACGTCCTGGGACTCCAATAAAGCCGAGAGCAATTTTGCCGCCCATTCAGTGCAAAAAAGGTTAGTCMTTTTGTGTTTATTTTTAGAGCAGTAAGTTATTTTCAAAGAGCCTTGCTGTCAGGCTTGGCCCGGTGTAAGCTGCCAGGTCGGGTCCTCCAGCTCTGTAGCCACGGTTAGCAGGGCTGCCGTGCGATGGAGTGGTGTCAGCACTTCCATTACAGCACCTTTCCCCTGCTCCAGCCCCGTTATAAATGGGACATAAAAATCCAGTTCTGGCAGAAACATTCAAGAGCCAACATGGAAAACAGTCACCACCTTAACCTGATCCTTACTAAAATTCATCTCGCTGGGGAGAGAAAGTGGGGATTTAAAATATATTTTATCCCTCCCACGCCTAAATCCTGAATTTTAAAATCCAGCTGTATCACACTCAAATTACTCACGGGGAATTTTTTTTAGGTTTTTTTTTGTTTTAAACATATCCGTGGTAAATGGAGAAGTGATCCTTTCCCTCCCCCACCTCTTCTGCCAGCCAAACGCTTGATTAAAAGTTGCCATTGTCAATCCTATTAACGAAGGCCACAGTTAATAGTCATTTTAACTGGGCACAAATCCATGGTAGTGTTGAACGGGAGAGACGGGTGTCCTTCTCACCACCCTCGGCCACACGCGGCCACCCGGGGTGCTGGGTCAGGGAACTAATTTAGCTGACAACTAACCGGGAGCTTCCAGCCAGCTCAGATCTGGCTGAAACCACCCGTCAGCACGAGGCCGGGGCACTGCGGTGTTGGGAAACAGCGGTCGGGGCTGGAGGAAAGCAGGACTGCTCTTGGCACCAGCGCTTGTGTCTATGGAAGATGTTCGTCTAGCTACGGCTTCAGGCTGGTTTTTTAATAACTGGCTTCTATATCAGCTGCTGCTCAAAGAGAAAGCGGCCTCTTCTCTTGAGGARATGCTTGCTATCGAGTGGTCATGCTGTCAGCTAGACAGATGAATTAAGCCAGACTCAGTATTTTTCCTTTTTTCTCTACTTCTCAGCTGGTCAGTTCCCTCAGCACAGGACCACCACACTGGGAGTAGGGGACTGGGACAGAGGAGTGCGRGATGCCACCAGCACCAAGGACTTGGGTTGGTGCACGTTGACCCCRAAACAGCCCCGTAGTGCCACAGCTCTCAGCTCGGCCGGTTCCTCTCTCCTAAACCAGCACACACCGAGTGCACTGTGAAATCAGCAGGGGAAGAGAAAGAGCCTGTAGTTTACTCTGCATTGCCTTAATGCTGGAGTAAATGACCGTCTAAGGGGGCAGGTAGGTATAGAGGAACTATAGGAAGAGGAACTATAGGAGGGATCCTATCAACTCTTTCACTCTTACAGAGAAGCTCTCCCACTTCTGGTTTCAATATTTATACATTTTCTAACGCCAGCATGTATTTCTGTGTTACCCCAGAAAAGGCAAAGTTGGACCCAACTGCTACAGGCTCCAGCCAACAGGAGCTTGTTCTGGTGTGAGGACATCTGCAACTCCAGACTTGCTGAGGATGTTTAGGAGATGCAGAAGGTAGAGGTTTTGTGGAGTCACGTGAGACGGCAGCCAGCTCAGCTCAACCCAGCCGTGTTATCCCACATCCCTAYGGAAACAGTGCTGCACAATCTGGCAGTGCCTCCTACAATGCTTTGAGCTCTGTTGCCGAATCCAACCACCCCTGAAAGACACGTAGAAGAGCCGAGGAGAAGTTTCTGTGCCTCCCAAAAACCCCTTCCCCCACCCGACCTCCAAACGCTCGAGCTCGGGGTAGGAAGGCTGCGAGTGCAGCCATCTGCCATCCCACTCGGCAGCAGCTGCCCGGCCAGGCTGCACGTGCATTTTCGCCTGCTAATTAGTGTGCATRTGATCACAGCACATACTCTCTGCATGGTGTGGGTGTGACGGGAGACATGGGGAGGGAGCTGCGATTTTTGCAGTAATACAGGAGACAAATTTGCAGGAAACGAGGCTTGACTTCCTGCTCATGGAGAAACACGTCCCAGTTGTCTGCTTTATTGTGCAAATCTGGAGGAATATGCTAGCGGATGCATATTCCTCTGCAGGACACACATAATACCAATCTAGCACCCCTGAGAGCACTTGTAAGGGGTAACTGGTATTTTGGCTGATGCCCTCCGTCGCAAGGGCATTAGAAGATGGGGAGGTCCCAGCAGGCTGGGCCAAACATCGGCATCCCAGCTTTATCCCTGCGTACTGCTTAGCTTGGCTGTGCTGATAAATACCCGCACCAGGGCTTCTCCTCTTCCACCGAGGAACTGGAGTTTTCCCTGTGTCATCAAGCGCAGTGCAGCGGGTCATTTGGCAAAGCACTGGCATGACTTGCACCTGGCTAAAATTTGAGCTCCACTGGGAAGAATGATATATTACCCTGGGTAAACAAAAAACCTTTGATGAACAAATGAATGTAAATTCCAAAGGTAGGCCAGAGATCAAAGCAGTGCTCAGAGGACACTGGGTTTCGCGGGGACTCTGACTTCACCTCTAATGCTGTGGTTTGGCTCAGCGCTGGAATTTACTCCTGTTACATATGTACCTAATGAGACCACTGACCTGCTGGGAGAGTTGCATCAGTTTTCATCCCCGCTGTTCCAGCTTCTATTAAAGCTACCGTTAAAGAGAAAGGCAGTCACTCAGCGTGGTGCTGCCCGGCACACGTGTGGAGCCTGGCCTGTGATGAGAAGATGTGCGGTGTCTCCTCGCCATCTCCCCTGTGTGCATAAATGCAGGTCTTGCGCATGCACCTGTGGGAACTGGTGGACCTCTCTTGAGAGGGGTTTGCCAGGAACTGGGTAGTATGTGCTAAATGGCCCCATTTCCTTCTTCTAGGTGGGTCTGGGACTGCTCTAGCCCCAAGACCCTTATCTGCTGCTGGCCGAGGGAGATTTGCACAGGCAGGTCCACATCTCAGTCCTGTTGTCACTGTGAAATGCTGAGGTCCCCTGAGTGCCTCATGGAAGTAGCTATGAAATACAGAGAGATTAAATCAGTCCTGAAATGCCGTTACTCTACCAGGAATTTTGTGACCAAACCTGGGAGGTGAATATGGYTCTCGTAGGCTAAGAAACAAAACAAACTATGGTTTTCCCCATCTGTTTATAAGATTGAAGCATAAGTCACGGCTTTAAGGGTATGTACCACAGTCCTTCTTCTTTAAACACAGAAATATTCTACCAGTGAATAAAACTATTTCAGCAGTCAGGCATAAGCTGACTCCAAGGGCTGTTGCAATTATGAGTTGTTGCAATTATGAGTTAAACAGTAATTTTGGTTGCATAATTTCCTAGTGCTTAAGAATATCCCAACAGAGAAGAAACAGAAAAAAAGAAATCATGAAAAATGTTCCATATTCTTAATCAAATTGATACCAGCAGACTTAAATCCCTCCTGTTCTGAGCCGAAGATAAAGCCCTTGCAAAACAGGAAAAAAGAACGTCCGCTTGTCTGGCAATGCTTTCTGTCTAGCACCAACCACAATAGTGCATAAACATCTAGTATATACCTACATGGAGGGAGAGCTCAGACTTGAAATGCAGCCAAAACCAACACAGTGTGCAAAAAGGAAACACATCTTTGCCACGCACTGCTTTGTCCATAGCAGTAAGTTGGAAACTAATTCTCACTTATGAGTTAAGACATTCCTATTGCAAAGGGGAAAAAAAAAAAAGAAAAAAAAAAAGAAGTAATTAGGAAGTCAAATGAAAGGGCTGCTAATCTGCCGTACTTGCTCTGTGTGTTAACAGCCAGGAGAATTAAACTACATGTGATATTCAAATGGACAGGATGAACCGAAGCAAAAAATAGGAGAGAAAATACAACTAAACTCCCACAGATCCGTTTAGGGATCCCAGAGGACCTATTTTACCACCCCGCAGGAGCAGCGAGGAGTCCTTAAACCCAGGGCCTGCTAAATCAAACCCTAAACCACCCTAAGGCCGCTTGTACAACATTGCCCTCACCGGTGACGCTGGAGCTAAACCCCCCCGGGCCCCTTCCCAGCCCGCCCTAACGCGCCGCGAAGGACCCTCACGGGGGATACTGGGGCCGGGGGGGGAGGACTGATGGAAAAGCATCTTTCTCCAGGGCGGAGGACTGACTGCGGGGGCTGGATGCCCGGTGCCGGAGCAGCCCCGGCCCCGGCCCCGGCCGCCGCCCCCCGCTGCCGGCCCGCCCGGCCCCGGCCGCCCCGCTGGAAACCGGCTGCTGCCACCTCGTGGCGGGAGAGCCCCGGGGTCCTGCTGCAGGCCGGGGAGATGGGGGAAAACCAACCCAGAAATTCAGGAAAAACTCCCAGAGTTAAAAAAAAAGAGAGCATTTCGCTTCTCTGGAGCATGCAGAATTGAGCCCAATGTCGCACTGCTGGTGGGGTTGAAACCCGGTTGAAACGCGCATCCGTAAGCTCCARCTTTGGTGTCGGGCAGCTAAAGGGCGTAAAGACATCTCCCTGCCCGCCAGAATGGCCATGCCAGACAGCGCGGGAATTCAAAGCGCCTGGGCAGTGGATTTCCGCAGGGTGGATTTTTGGGAGCGTGTGCGTGGATGTCTGGACGGTCGGTACTTTGCCTCAGGCATACAAGAGAGCAAAACAAACTAAAAAGTAAGAAGTAGCATTACTGAAAGTGAGAAATAAGGGGGTTCCACAACARCCTGAACAAGACATAGTGTGCAGTGCTGAAAAAACTAGGCAAGATCTGGGCCAGGAGCTCTGAACAAGGAAACTGCCCCCAGTTGTTCGAGTCCTCCTGTTCAGAAAACAAGGATTTTGTGTATTTGTAAATGCACAAAACTGAGTCAAAGAAATGAATTGTTCAGCACCTCCTCTCCCCTCCCCTCCCCTCCCTTCCCCCTTCTCTCCAAATAAATTGTGAAAGTCCTTGATTTTTTTTTTTAATTTAATTAGGTTAAAAGGGCAACAATACTTTGATCTGAACTGAACTTTTTTTTTTTAATAGGAAATTCAGATATCAAGTGTGGCTGTGTCTTGCACAGCTTTTAGCATTCTGTAAACTTCTTGAAATTATAAGGAAAAGGTTCTCACCTGCAGAGCTCTAAGGGGTGTGTCGCCCCTTCCTGTGCCAAACTTCTCCAAAACCCKAAGTTGTTGCATTTAAGCAGGTATRTTGTTTCTTCTTGGACCAAATGAAGTAAAACACTTTGCATGGAAGCTTGTTTTACTATTAGGTTTATGGAGCATTACTATATATAACACCGAATCACTGCAGTTAAATAGCCTGTGAAATTCTTGCAAACATATGAGAAGACATAAGGGACAAAATGGTGAGCAYAGCTTTTCCTCTGACATTTTTTTCTGCCTGAAGCAAGCAGTGTTTCCCCAGCAGTTGGTGCAGAGAGAGCTCCCCCTCCTGTTGAAAATCATCTTTAGCCCCTGTCCACCCTTGGGAGACTTGTTGCTATTACCCTGCGTTTCTGGGGATCAGGCCAATGGCAACGTGAGATGCTACGAATAGAAAATTTTAAATGGCTATAGATACACAGCACTGATAATTTATGTTCATCTCCTTTATTATTTGCAGTGGCTTTACAAAACAAAAGGTCATTTTTTGAATTTTTTTCCCCTGCTGCAGCAAGATTATCCCTGTCAATGGAAATCATCCAGCATGCAAACAATTCATCTGAGTGTCTGTCACTCCACTAAAAAAGCCAAAAAAMCCCCTATCCTGGGAGAATTTTATTGTCTGCTGCAGGGGATCAGTATCTGACAGTTTTTAAGAGGGTGAGATACTCCTGTCCGGCAGGCAGATGATCCCGTGCTGTGCTAAGGCACCACGTTTGCATTACRAACTGCAGCAGCTGACTCAGGGAGGACTTTCCAGGAGCATCAGGAGGCCACCACGTCGAATCTCATCCAGAATCTGTACTATGTAGAAACATCTCTTATAGACAGGGTAAATGCTCATAATAGGTAGCAAAGCCAGTGGGTTTTTCAGGCCAGTTTGAGAAATAATTGAGCCTGCACTGAATGGCTGTATTATACCGTGTACCAACCCGCACTGGCAATTTCAACTATTATTATACTATTTATACTTTTTTGAGGACTTTTTGCTATTTTCCACTTCTTTTCAYTTAACTTGATTTGTAATGAATAGTCCAGGTTTTATAAAATGGAAGGTGTTGAGGTAAGGAATATTTTAAAAAGCTCTATTTTCCAAGCGTCAAAAATATCTCTGGCTGTCCAAAACACAGCCATGCATGTAAACGCACTGTTCTTCGATACAGAGGAGGAGTTGAGAACAACTTGGGGGCAACAGAGCTGGCTATAACACAAGGTTTCCACTTTCCAGGGACTTAAAAATGAGCCAGTGACAGTAAMTGAATCAGGCTGAAAGCAAAAATCCTTGATTTTTTGTGTGAATTAGCAATCCAAGAAGAGGATGCTCCAGGGCAGGACTCGGCAGCATTCCGCTGCCTCCAGGATGCAGCTCAACCCTCCGGTCCGTCTCTGCTGGAACATACAAAAAAACGGAGAGATYTGGGAGCCGGCCTCTGGCAGGCCTGAATGTTCAGGATTTGCAAGCAATGAGAGTCCTGTTGCTGTAGTGCAGAGCGAGATGTAATCCTCCAGATCCCAGCAGGGCTTCTACCCTCGCTCATCTGAACCTCATCCAAAAAACCCCAAAGCTCTCAGCTGCCTCGAAGCCTCTTCCGCAGCACTCCGTGACCACAGCTAGCTTGCCCTCTGGGTAAATCCATGCTATAGGAAGTATTTTCCATGCATTTAGCAGATGGGTAAGCTGAGATGGGGGATGAAGCACGTCGTTCGGGGCAGAGGTGGAAAAGGAGGTTTGTCTTCTCACTCCTCCATCGYGACCATCCGCTCCATCTGTTAACACTTCAGCACACGATGCCAACCTCCAGTGTGATGCCGATTAGTCTGCAAAGTGCTGCATGTTGATGTTTTGGTTTGATACTTGGAAAGCTCTGTGGAGATATTTAATTAGACAAAATCAATTCCTTTGAGAACAACATTCTGGCAGCACTTTGGAAGTGCTAGGGAGCTTCTGTTGTTCTGACACTTCTTAAAAATTGGCATTAGCCATTTCCTAATTTATTTTTAAAAAGACAAGCAAACCACATCATTCCCCAGGTTAAATGGTAGCTGTGACTTCCCTGCCAGCACCGCTATCAGAAGATGAGGTGCCAGACCTTCTCATCAGAAGTCACCTCCCACAGCTGCCAAGCCCTTGCTGTGGTCGCCCTGAAAGATTTCCCCTCTGCCTGAGCTGTCAGAGTCCTCTGGCCTCTTTGTTTTCTGCCGCTTTTTTGCCACCTTCACAGTGACTGCGGGCTCTGATGATGACAAGACAGGCACGGTAGGAAAAGGGAGCGTCAGTGGTGACCTTGCTGGCCAGCCCTGCAACATGACATCCCTTACAGCCACCCGACGGGGAGCGGGAGGTGAAGCAGGAGGCACATGGCTGCCCCTCTTCATACCTGCCTTCTCCTGCAGTCAAACAGGGATACTGGTATTTCTTCTGGGACCACCTGCTGCTAATTCTGCAAACCTCCCACAGATGAGGGCACAGAAGGGCAAAGTCTTAATACGATTAAGCTTTGGGAGCCACCGAGGTCTGTGTTTGTGGTCGTACCTGGGTTGGAGTGGGGACRGAAATGGCACAGGCTGCAAGTACTGTGCAAAACGCTCACTTAAAACCCTGAACAATCCCTGTAAGCCTCTTCCCTTTCACACTGCAGCCAACTAGGCTCTGGCTGCTTGGGCCCAGTTACATTGTGGAAGAGACCTTTGGGATCAGTGGTTGGCAGAAGGGCCATGTGAAACTGCGCATCCTCCTTCCATAGACCTCTTCTTGGACATTCGTTTTCTGTCCCAGCTCCCAGTCCTCTTCTTCTCCCTCTGAGGTTGYGTGGGGGTCTCCAGGCTCCAGTGCGGGTTTCTCAGCCTTTTTGCTCCTGCGTTGTCCATCAACCTCTGTGCAAAGCAAAATTCTCCTTTTTGAGGTTTGCCTTGGCATCTGTGCACTTACACTGGGACAGAGCACTTCACGGTTTCATTGTACGAAGTTGAAGGATTGAAGAAGCACCAAAAGGTACAATGTTTAGCCCTCTTCTGGCATAGCCTGAGCAATGCAGCAGTGACAAAGGGATGCACGGCATGATGTCCATTTTATTGTCTCCTCAGTTCCTTTAAATTGTCTCCAAATTAAATTAGGATTTATGTGGATCTTTAAAAAATGTGCTCATATCAAGCCATAAAGGAAGAAGGAATCTATACTTAAACACTTAATTAAGGGATGTCTGCAGAGTGCTCTGCAAATGGGATGATGCCAGAGTATGCTATGCATTTGGTATTTAAATATAGATGTATACACACCCTCAGCCTCCTGAACTGCTGAAAACCTCCTAGCAGGTGATCACAAGCCTTTCTATAATTGAAATGAACTTAATCCTGACAAAAATGTAGCATCAGCTGCTGTGAAAGCTGTGGCTGCTCTCCAAGTATTTCTTACATTACCCTGGCCTGTATATTAAAGCGAGACTGATTGCTGTATTGCAGTACCCTGCCACAGAGTGTCTCTTACAAGAAAGCTGCTGTGATTTAGATTTAAGGGCTTTGTTGTATTTTTCATAAGAACACTTTTCTCTTGTGTGATGATTGCCACACAAGGATCTGAGCTGCTCAGATATTAATTACTTAGGGCCTGCAACAATACTCTGAAGTAAAAGGTAAATATGGATATTCTCTCTCTTTCTCACACACACCCTATAGKGATACATATGGGCAGTTGCCTATATGGTGGGCTGAAGAAGCAGAGCTGTATCTGGAGGTAAAGGAGGTGAGCTGCCAGCCCAGAGGATGCATGCAGGACGTTGAGAGGAGGCAGCAGCCAGCCAGAAGATGTGAGAAATTACTGTAGCTGCCCTTCTAATTTAACCTTCATGCCACAAATCTCTGCCTGAATCCCAGTGTGCTGTGGAGAAGTGGGACAAGGAGCAGCTCCTCCTCTAATTCCTGATTTTTCGCCATTGTATGAAGACTCCCCAGCCTGCCTTGGCTCCTCCGAGTCCTTCACCCCCTCTGCCCTCTCCCTGCCTCCTCTCCTGTCCCTGGATCTCCCTGGGCTCTGCCGGGTGGGACCTGGCATTTATGCAGCACCATCAAAGAGCAACCATCAGGCAACTTTTCTGGCATGGAGGAATGTCTTCATCTCAAAGCCTAGCAAACCCAACAGCAAAAATCCAGGGAAAGCGGCGCTCAGCGGGCGTGCAAGATGGATTGTGCAGAGCAGGCGCTGAGTTCCCGCTCCCCCGAAGCCACTGCAGTAAAGAGGGGGTCACGGCCCTTGAAAAATCCTGTAAGCAGGAGTACAACCGCCAAAATGAAGGTACCTCACCTGGGAAACTACCGGACTCGGAGTAATTTGCCCGTGGTTGCAAGSTGCCGCTACGGGCAGGGTTTGCCGGTCCCTGCTGCCTGCCGCAGCCCCGCTGCCTCCCCGTCGGTCTGCAGAGCTGGACTCACACTTCCACTCTCTTGTGCTATGTCTGTTTTGTGGCTTTGACTCCCAGCATGGGAAACATCATTAACTCAGTCTTATATTCAAACTGTTCTTTTGCCCCAAGCTAACCAAGGCACACGCGCTCATTTTTAGTGTGGCATCTAAGGCTGTTTAAAGGGCAGAACAGAAGATGGTGCTGCCGAGCCAACATATTTTAACAAGAAAACTTCCTGGAGCTGCTGGGTTTTTTGACAGCTCCACTTCCAAAATAATCTTTGTTTAAACTAAAGAGTTGTCAAGGAGATAAGTTTGAGAAGCACATGAGCTACAGAGAAACATCCCACAGCCTGTTCCCTCATTGAGCAGAGATGCGGTGAAATATTGATGGACCAGATTCCCTAATTGTATCTCCTACTGAGGGGCTAGCTTGAAATCTGGAGCTTTCCTGCTTTGTATGCGGCACCGTTGGGAAAAAGCGATGGGATCCCTTGCAGAGCTACATGGGCAATTGGGCTGGGATGTATGTGGCTAATGAACAGGCGTCAGCTAGAGAGCTTTGTGGGAGCTAATGAAATGTTCGGTACAAAACACGTCACCTCCAGGTATCATCTGTGCCTCACTCCTGGAGTTTAATCCTCTTCTCTGCCTCTGCCTGGGCAGCCTCGCTCTATGTTTACTGAAGTCTTCTCCATGTAAAACAACAGGAGCAGCAGAAAGAACAAAAGCACTTTTGATCATCAAACTGGGCAAAACGGTGTCAAGCTCTTAGGCTGTTTTTTTTATTACTAAGACATGTTATTCAAAAAAGTAAGGCAAATAATTTACACCCACAGTGCTGGCAGCTACATATTTTTCATAGGGAAATTTTAGCTCAAATGGAGAACAGCAATAGGAAGCTGCTTTATTTTTCACATCCAGGATACCCTCATGCCTCCACAGTTCACCTGTCTGGGAATTTCAGTGGTTTGGTGGAAAGAAACATCCTAAATTCAGATGCCTCTTCAAACTCCGATTTACTCGGCAGCTGTAAATGAATTGGCTGTAAAAGAAGGGGCTGTCTCACAGTATTTCATTTTGTAACTCACATGGCACCTGTAAATGCAGCTGAGCATAGAGAGCTGAGCATCTAATACACAGCGATGCAGAGAACGGGGACCATGCTCCACTGGCAACTCCATACTTGGTGAAGCCCATGTGGGTTACAGGGCTAGAAATCAGAATTTGTGCTGCATCTCGGCATATCGCTGTGATGACAAATGAGGTCTGTACTGTTAATTCCTCTAGAAAAGGATGCTGCACATACGTATGCCTGTGGCAACACAGATGATGGCTGCCATCAACAGTCGGGAATCTTCACTACTGGCCTTAACAGAATTTTCTGGGATGCTTGGTGGAGCCACTCTATCTTCTTGTTTTCACTTCTCTGGCTCCAGAGCAAGAATAATATTTACCTATTTTGCAGGCCACACTACAAAGATTAATTAGCTAATGCTTGTTGAGTACTTTGAAGACATAAAGCAACAAATGCATTTAAGGGGCTGCGTTAAGCCTGCCTGAAATCAATAGATATTTGGCAAAGAAACTAGTGAAGGGACCCAGATGGTGTGGAAGCACTGGGGCTTGGATGCCCACGTCCTGGTCCTGACCCACAGGGGAGAGCACACGCGTCCCCGCACGTACCCCTGCACCCCCTGCRAATGTGCCCGCTGCTGCTTGCAGCAGGATAAAGGATATGTTTGTACAGCCTTCTGCCACACAGATAGTAAATTCGAAAGCAACAGCAGTTCTCCCAGACGAGGGAAGAGGCTCATCAGACCGTTCATGCCCTGAAGCTGTCTGGGCTTGGGAGGGGTGGGTGGATCGCTCCAGGAGCCCAAGCTGGCTCACGGCTTTCCCTGCCTCAAGCAGTTTYTCCTTTCCAGGCAGCGGATGCAGCGTGTAGCTGTTGTGAGCCAGCGCGGTGGGAAAACTTTTAGTAGGCACAACAGAAGGAGAGAGAAGGAGCGAATGTCTCGGGCTCCTCGGAAGCAGCTGGAGGATCATGAGCCATTCAGTGCTAAAACACTGTCCCAGACCTGGGCATCGCGTAAGAACTGGTGGCTATGGCTGCAATTCAAGAGTGAGCCGGTCTGCAGCTGCCTGATGTGTAACTTATCAGCCAGCGAAGACTTCACTGGCAAAAAAAAAAAAAAGCCGTCCATGATTAAACAGACTCGTTAACTGAACTCTCCCCTTGGCCATGGATAAGGTCCCTTCAGGCCAAAGCTGAGGGATCCAAACACAACCCTGTGGGTCAGCAGCATCCTGCTCCCTGCGCTGTTCCCACTCAGGAGAAGGAAGAGGTGGGCAGGGTGGCACATTCCACGGCACGTCAGTATGAGCTTGCGGAGGCAGGGCAGGGACGGGCRGCAGGAGAGGGCCCGCAGCCCCGCCGGCAGCTCGCCTCGCGCAGGCAGGAGCTCTTGTGACTGCCTGCTTTGCACCTTCTGGCAAGGAGGTTGAGAGTCCGTTCCCTGCAATAACAGTCTCCTTCGCACATACCGATTTGTGGCTGGAGATACCGGAGTTAAGACCGGACAAATTTACCATCTGATATGGCCAAGAACATGGGCTTCATTAACAAGCAGAGGGGAAACCTAATGTTTGCTCTTTTTTAAATATTACGAAGATAAAGACAAGGTTGGGAGGCCTGAAAGCAGATTGCAGAGATGACTAGAAGGACTCTGACCCCGCTGCTTTCCATCCCCTGACAGATGGTGCACACAGACCCTGTTCCAGCACTAGGAGCTGGGGATGTGTCACTGGGTGATGGAGAACCTCCCTGCAACCTTGTGCCCAGAGAAGCACCGTGGGCTTGTCCGTGCAYCCCCGTGGCCTCTATCGGCTTACAGAACTTGGTCTAAGCTTGACACTAGAAAAATCAAGCAACTAATTTCTTGGCTTTCCTCTACTCCACATTAACACACTTCCAATACACACTGTCTTGAGGACATCACGAGAAGAACCGTTGCCTGAGAAGAGGCCAGAGAGCTGCACTGCCTTGTTGTTGCTCTGCGGCTTTGAAAGCTCAGGGAGAGTTACCAGACACAGGCTGAAACAGCTACTGTCCATCAGCGTCGTTCTGCACCGCTGAAATATTACGGATCAAAATTTGATTCTTTCTTCCTTAAGCAGAAMGGTTAGAAAAAATGTTTTTGCTCTATTGACAAAGATTCAAGGCAGATTCAAAAGGTTCCCGGTGTAGAAATGTAGGGATTAGGAGTAGTAAAGTCCTCAGCATCTTCCTTCAAGAAAYGCTTCTCTGGGCCTACATCCTACATCTCCTAGCAAAGAAGTGTCTGGCACTCTGAATACAGAATTGTCTGAAATACCAGCTCATTGCCTTAGTTTCCCAGTCTGTATAACTTACCCATCGTGTCTCCATAACTTCATTAATTGGGACACTCACAGGCTTTCATTTATTATTCTTGTCCCGGTATTTATGAAGGGTATGGGAACGGGTGTATGCAGATCAAACACAGACACCAGGCTCGGAGACTGGCCCTTGTGCCTGTAATCCAAACCCACTTAGCGGGAGCCTATACTTGTTACATGAGAGCATTGGTTTTCAACTATTCCTAGAAAAGCCACAAGGACAGGAAGAGGCAGYGAATCTTCCAAAACCATGACAGCGTYGAGAGGCCATCTMTTCCTAAAGCTACTGCATTTCTCTTGCCATTTTCTGTGCAGCAGGTCATTATGAATTACTAATTACCAAAGCAGGCCAGTCAGGTCCATCGCTGACCTGCTGTGTGAGCTGGGCAAAAAAATGGATCTGTCCCTGCTGCACTGACTCGATGTAAATGTAAAATATGTGCACTGAAGAGCCTTGAAGCTTAATATAGGTCTTGTTAAGTGTTCATAAAGGATACTGAAACCCTTAGATTAAGAGGTACACCGGAGGAGAATGATAGGGTTATAAAATCCATTTCTACAAATAACTCATATTTATATAGCGCCTTTCAAGCTAACAGATCCCAAAGCTTTTTTTCAGCATAACACCCTGATATACTATGTTCGCTTCACCTACCAGTTCAAGGCAAACTCCTCTRAAGTGAAATGTGGCAGCTGTTTAAAAGCCCCGAGTAGTAGTAACTTTAATAATAGCAAGGCATTTATATGGTCTTACAAACTTCAAAGAGTTAATCCTCTGCCCCTTCAGGAGGCAGACAAGGTTTATTATTCCCATTTCACAAAGGCAATATAACAAGAGTGGACAAGAGTGGAGAAAATCTGCACTCCCACAGATTTATAGTGCGAAATTCTGTGCATGAGCCTAAAGTGCTTTTAATCCCACATAGAGAAAACATATCAACATGTCTTATTAAAAAAGTCCTTTGCTAAAAATAATGATGTGGAGAGAGCTCTGATCTGGATTCTAACACCTGCCACCTCTGCTGAAAAAATTACCTCCTCAAGCACGTGTTGACATAGAAACATCATGGTCCACAAATGCTTCTGTGCCATGAAACAAATTGGGCGCTCAAAATATACTGCCAAGAATCAGGCAATCTGTTTTAAGAGGACCCAAGAGTTACTAAAAACCTCTTGAAATATAGCAGGAGAGAAAGCTGTAGCAACACCAATCTCCGAGGCAGGCTGGCATTGTTCTTCCACCACATGCGGCTCCACGGTTCTTCCCAGCCTGCCTGCATYGCACAGCAACGATGCCTTCAACGAGGAGGAAAATTTCCTTCTGTTATCCCCGAAGGTTTTGCAAGATGGTCCTGAACTTGGGAAAAGGAAGTTACAAAATTGCTTGGATTTAACCTCTTGTCCATTGAGAACTGGAGTCCTGTCCCCAGGTCATATCACTGTTCTCATATTGTTTCTTGACTGCACCCTGATGCAGAATGAAATAGGAGCTTAAAAGGACTATCTTAGCCCTGGAGTCCCAAACACCTTTTCACGTGGTAGCACAGAAGGCTCCAGCTTTCACTCCTCCTGCTGTTTCCCACCAAGGATTTGCCCTGTTGCAACTTCCACTCTTATTTGCAGTCTGAAGTAAGAAACACCCTCTTCTAGACCCCTCGCAATCCGGTTATCTAACCCAGACTGGAGAGCCCGTGGCCTCTCTACAGCCATGGCTGCCGAAGGTCCTGAACAACTCTCAGCTGCCCGCAAATGGATCTGGACAACCGTCCATCCTTCCAATAGAGCCAACCCCCTGAGATGCCTTCAGTCACTCCTACAACCTGAGCGATGCTTGGGACTGGTGGAGGGTGAGCTGTGGTCTGTGTCCTGCAGGATCTAGGGCAGAGGGGCAGGGAACCGAGAGAGATGAACCGACCCATGCCAAGCATCATCAATTCTCCAGCAAAGTGATTTCCATCACAGGATCACATTTGCTACATGAATCCCATTCATCACCGCAACTGTCTGGATGTAACTTTGCCAGCCAGGGCTTGGCCTCTCTCTCCAAAAAGCCCCCGATGTGCTGAGCAGCAGCTTCGGTGCACGCCGTGGATCAGTGCTCCTGCCTGACTCACTCTCCCCCTTCCCCGCTTCACAGAAGCTGCTCCCTTTCACCCCTCCGGCTTCACCGTCCCCAGAGAAACCTGTGCTTCCACAGTCCCGCCGCAGCCTCTGCTGCCAAAGGATGGCCAGGGAAGAAAGGCTGTCTGTACCTCCGCCGTCACTAACCTGCAGGCCCATCCTGTGCCCTCCATCACCCGCGTGCCTGTGAAGCGGGGCCGTGCACGGGAAGCCACGCAACCGGGGAAGCTGGTCWGAGAGCAGCACGTTATGAAAAGCTGTTGCAGCACCCTGGTAAACACACCCTGGCCTGAATTCATAGCCTGGGGTTGACACTCAYTGAGGCACATGAACAAGGATGTAGCGGTCTGGTGCTCAGATATAAAATGTGGGCCTTTCTGACGCTGTGAAACCCAAAACCAAGAGCAAAATAATTTCCTACTGCTGTGGCACTGAGCTCACAGCAGAGCTTTTTCACCTTCTCCGCTTTTGCAATAATTCATTTAACTTTATGGCATTTCACTACCATGCAAGTCAAACACACCGGCAAGCATCTACACGATGGCCCAGGAGAGAAATCTCCCTGACGTGTCTGATGGTCGTGGAGGAGATCCTGCGACTCTCCTTCCTTGGCAACCTCGATGCCAGGGAACCGAACGCACCGCCGGCTCCGCTCGGCATCGCAGCCGGCTGCCGGCCACGTTCCTCTAATGCTACAGCCCAGGAGAGGAAACATCTCAGCTCTGCTGACTGCCACGGCGGGGACACCAGGCCTGCGGGCTCCTTACGGGTGCCGTGCTCGCCCTGCTTTCTGTTTGCTCTGCGAGGTCCGAGCTCTGCGGGCTCTGCTGGGGCTTGCTTTTCACCCTGAGTAATGAGCGTAATGAAGTGTGTTCTGGCGGGTCTGACTGACGACATCAGTTGATTTCTCAGGATGGCGGGGAGATTTACAAGCTTAAGATGGCTTACAGGTCTTTATTTACAGCTCTCAAGCTGAAGCCCAGACCTAGACAGCCATATATTTGGACTCAGAGGTTGAGCAAGTAAGGAAAATGTTTAAATGTCTCTCGCTCCTCTCGATCCCCTGTCTGTGGGATTACTATTCATCACAGGTACGAGTGTGAGGAGAGAGCTGCCTGTCTCTGGGGAATCCGCGAATCCACACCATGGCAGGTGAGTCACTCTCCTTCCCATGGAGAAAGGCACGATGCAGCCCTTGCTGGCTGAAAGAAAGGACCGAGTGAAGCCTAGATCATCCTGGCCACAGTCTGTGGGGTGAGGCAGTGGAGCACGGGCACAGGATGCTGCCAGTCTTCAGTGGTGTAAGTCAGCAGAACTATCCTCAGTTATACCGCCTGAGAAGTAGGCTTTTTCCATTAAATAAATCCTGCAGCTCTTTCTTTCCTTTTTTTCCCCTTCCCTTTTTAACTCTGAAATAATCCCATTTAATCTGTAGGGAGCTTTTCCTGAACAAAAAACCCCACCAGGCTTGACCCTGACCTTTGCAAATGGAAATATGATGTAGTGAGAATTGAGACCTGAGAGTCAACTAGCATCTTCRGTTCTGCTGCTGAAATACAGCAGGTCGTTTCACATTTCTATTATGAACCTCAGATAATGGGAAAGAAAATTAGGTAATTCCATTTTTGGATCAGTTGGTTTTCTTGTCAGCTGGGAGATGGGATCTGAGGTATGTGGAGAATGAGTGGAGAAACAGGATGAACAGCTGGTCATAGATATTGTTTGGGATGCTATTTCTGCATGACCTGCTCCAGAGATATCAAAAGAGATTGTGTCTGTCTCCCCCGACATTTATACCTGTTTTCCATCGCTGACTTCAAATCAGTTGCTCTGCATTTGCCCACATTTGAGTAAGTAGGGAGTCAGGACCATTGTTTAAAGATAGTCTTGAAGCTTACTTAAGTTTTTAAATGATTGAAAATGAGTTATGTATGGAGAGATGAAAATTAAAGTACATCAGGGAACCCATCAGGCGATAGCAAGGAAAGGGAGCCTTGCCAGAGTTGACAGATAGCTGTTTAGAGTAGAATTAGAAACACTAGTTCAAAGTCTGCAAATTGCCCTGTGAAAGCAGATTCTCCTCATCACAAAGACTGACTGACTTCTACACGCAGGTATGTATGAAGAGTTTGCAGAATCAAGAGCAGTGTTAGTACAAAAAAGAAAGTAACCCCAAAAGATCACTGCATGAAACATCAATAAGCATAGCGAGAAACAACTGGGTACTAGACAATCTTTAATCTAGAGAAAAAAGACACAAAAACAATGTTTAGAAGGTAAAGCCTGGTTAAATTTAACAACAAGTTTTTTAAAACAAAAAAAGCAATATATGTAATTAATGAAGCAAAGTATTTGATTTCYCATCTCATGGGGTCTTCAACTCCAGACATTCTGGAAGAGAAACCCGTTAGCATGCTCAGCCAAGGATTGAAAGGAGCAGATTTGATGCTCTCATGCTTCTTTCTCATCTTAAAAATCTGTGAGCATGTTTGGATTTGGTAAAGCATTTGATAGCCTATCATAAAATTTAGCTCTTTGGATCATCTGAATGCAATAGTCCATGGACCGAATCACAGCTCAGCAGCTGCAAACAAAGAGGAATACTAAACAGGGAGTTACTGTGTTATAGAATTATGTTTATTAGGGCATCACAGAAATCAGGTCTTTGGTCTTTTTTGACATTTTTATTGATAACTCAAATGAAGGATTGACAAAAGGATGACAGGCTTTCACAAAACTGACATGAAGTTGAAAGGGATCACAAACACCAGGGAAACCAGAAAGATAATGCAGAGGAATCTGGATAGACTAGCAACTCAGAGGGAAAATATCTCAGTGCAATGAATCTCAGAGCCAGGCAGATTGGAAGTCTTGTATCTGCTGATGCCTACAGGCTTTAAAGGCAATGCTCATTAAGATCATGCCACGGGGGGAAAAGCCTAAAAAGTGCAGCGTATGGGGAGACAATCCCTCTGAAGCCCTAGAGATAYGCGATACAGCAAGCCAGAAAGAAGACAACAGAGAATCCTTTAGCACATTTGGCAGGCAAGCCATTTAATAAATATGTCTACCAAGAATCTTCTATAATAAAACTCGATGTATCATTTCTGTTCACTGAGCTAGTGTCATGTCTGCAAACTCCACAAGGCTTTGTCTCCTCAATGCATTAATTTCCATCCAAATGCCCAGGCAGAGCCTCAATTAGCAACCTCTGTTGACAAGAGTGGATTATTCAGGGAAGCGTAACTAACTCGCTCTTATTTCTCTGAAATCTACACTCGTTCCTCTGCTGGCAGATGAAAATTCACAAGTGAAAAYGTCTACTGTCTTTCCTTTGTTTTAGGTGTTTTGGGTGGATTTGAATTTACAACCTCTATTTAAGGAGAGATTCTAGAGATCCCAAACAGGGTTTAGGACTTGGAATCTGCTGTGGCRTGCAGGTAGTCTGCAGTTCCCTTAACTCCAGCCACCTCTTGGCTGGAGGAGAAGGGGACTAGGAGCAGGCAGAGGACTCCTAGGGACACTCTCAACTGCAAATGGGTCATTGATCTGTAAGCCCTAGGGAAACCGGGCAAATCTAGCCAGTCTAGAGCAGCTCTTCTGTGCAGGTTTCCCTGCCATGCTGTGGCATCCCTCCCTTCGAGAGCCTGCGCCAGCAGCCAGGGAAGGATGTTCTGGAGGAACGGTAGGACGGAGCAGTGCAGCCAGGGAACCGTCACGAGAGAACCCAAGGCCAGACTGCTTTAGGTGGCCCCAGAGCACCCGATGCTGAAGGATTTGTATTAGGTGGGCGTAGAGGAATGACCTTTCCCTGTAGGTCCCCACCCTGTCTGGCATTAGCTAACGCCCGCTAGCCTGTGGAGCAGCTGTCTGCATGATTTCGTTTTGCTGTGACCTAGGAGCACTTTCCAATTTCCCACTCCCATTGCTCAGCCAAAGGGCTGTGTGCGGCTCCGCGTGCGGAGCATACTGTGCCATTGCACCTTACTCCGTTGGCTTACGCTGCTCCCGAGCGTGGCTTTATCTCTCTGTAAAATAAAGGTCATTATGGTGTTGTGCAGGTAGTGAAGGCTTTGAAGAAATGCTTTGAAGTACACTATAGAAGTAGACATTATTACTCACTGCCCAGGGATTTGGRGAAGGTTTAGTCTGATAAAAAGGCTTTGCATTCTGCTGGCAGGGAGCATGACATAAAGTGGAAATTTTTCCAAGCTGAATTCAAATGAGTTGATTTTTCTATCAGCCCTTCTTCTAGAGAATGGGTATGCCGTTCCCTGGGCTGTGTGAGGGTTAATGCTCTAACAAGGTTCACCYTACCAGTAAGGATTCACTGGAAAGAGCTGTGCTCAAAGTTTAGGACTGAAATTTTAAGGGGCTTGATTTGAGATGAAGTTTATGGTACACTGGAAGATAGTAAGTACCTCTGGCTCAGGAGAAGTGCTTGCAGGGATCTTGGTGCTCAGGATTTAGAGGCACAGCAAATTTGGCAGGGGACAGGAGTTGGAGTAGAGACTAGATTAGCAAATCCTCATAGCCAGGACCACGGCGAATTAGCCTCCTTAGGGAGGACTGTATGTTATGTTTGGCTCTAAACAGTGCTATTAGACTCCTACCTTCATAAACACTACGTCCTTTCACAGGTGTTTGGATTGGGGAAAGAAARTGGGGAGAAACAGGATAGGCTTACGGACTAGACATTTTTCATCTCAACTGCAGTAAACCTGTTAGCATCCCACAGGTGAGGAAGGGTTTGTGGCACGGTGCTGATAACAGCACTGACAGCAGATGTTTAGTGCCAGGGAAATTCTTTACAGCCAACCTTATTTGAAATGCTTGCTTCCAAAAATCATCAGCTGTATTTGAGGTGATGCCGAAAATATTTTAAATGGTGTTTCAGGCAGCAAAACCGAGAGATGGGTAGAAATTGCAGCTCACAAAGGCTGGCTTAAGTGACAATTTGTGTAGTGGGAAGCGACGTTTATTTAGTTGATTTAAAGGTGTCTGTAAAGGAAACAAATATATTCTACACCTACTCTTCACGTGTAACAGAGACTTAAAAATTTACTTGAAAAAATGTGCTTGTTATTTGAGAACTATCAAGACATTTTCCCTTTCTGCTTTACTTTTTAAACAGAGTGGAATGTAGGTGTGAGGKTTTTTTTTAAAGTGATGAGATGCCTGAATCTTCTGACCATCTAGATTCTTACCCCAGGTGTCTTTCTGATATTTGAATTAAACAGATGATAACAAGCAACAGCGAGTTTCTGGCAATTTAAGAAATAATCCTTCCTTTCCTGATTGCTTATCTTTTATCTTTTGATCTAGTAAGGTCATAATCCTACTATTTCTCCACTCATCCTTAGAGACCCTCCAGCCAAACAAAGATAAGGCTTCATGTTTCTGAAGTAAAAACAGAGAAATCCTTCTCTGGAAATCACAGCAAAAACAACCAAACAAAAACTCCACTAACGAGCCACAGCATTCGGCCCTTTTTGAAAGCAACAAACCGTAGCAAGAGCTCATGGATTTTCCCCTGTCAGTACGCCTTTTGGGATGTCCTCCTCCCGGTATCCATCTTGCCATGAAACAGTCTTAGGTCTGGTTCACACTGGGGATTTGGAAGCCTGGCTGCAGATGTTAACAGATGTTTCCCTACCTTCCCCAGAGAGTGGGTGCCACTTGTGCATCTRTAATCCTCTATCCGCTGATTCCTGTAACAAGATGCCACACGGGTTTAATCTCACAGCTTGCAGGGGAGCTGCTCCACCCGGAGAGTTATTCGAGGCAACTCAAGGTCACCGTCATTCCAGGGGAAAGGCCGGTGCTGGGGTGACAGTTACAGGCATTGCTCCGTTAAACCAGAATTAAAGTCTGCTGCTGCTTAAAGGGGAAYGTTTCAGTAGAGCCGGGAGGCAGTTTGCCTCATCCCTGCTCCATCGGGTGTTAGGATCCCTGTGAACTGCGAGCAGACGTTGGGCAAGGCGTGTTGCTCTCAAGAACTAGCTCTTCTGTAGCACTTTGGCATGGTACACGCTTTACAAAAGAGCACCCAGGATCAGCGGGGTCACTCCAATCCACAGGCGCGGCGCGGCATGGGGAGAGTGCCTCACCTCTCCAAAGGCACCGTCAAGGTGAGATGTTCCACCATGGCATGGACGGGGAAGTCACAGAGCAACTCTGTGAGCTTCAGGCTTTCTGGAGACCAGCTACGCGCTCCAACGGGATGTCTGCATGACACACGGTGTGCGCCCATCCCCGAGTTGCTTTCACGGTGGTAATGACCGTGATGTGTTAGTGCAGCTCCCTACAAGGGCTCAGGTGGATTCTCTGCTTCTTATACCTATGCAGGAGTTTTAAGACATAGGTAGGCAGGTACTGATGGATGACAAATACTATTACAGCACACATATATCCCCTTTGACCCGATCTGACTTCTCTCTCCTGTGACRGCAAAGTAAGTGCATGTCTGAGGGCGACAACAGTTCAGCTGGACCAGGAGATAGTTTATGTAGGGGTTAAAATCCAATTCGTTTTTTTTCACATCCAGGTCACTTGTAATTCTGGATGGAGTCCTGCTACTTGGCAGTCACTTTAACATCATCAATAAACCTCCAAAGCCATCTGAGGCTGCAAGATTAGCAGCTACCACCCCAATGWGTTTATTTTATGCAGCTGAGATGAAGAAAAACAKTCTAAGGACACAATTTGYAAATTACCTTAAAAAAAAAATTACTTGAATTATTTGTTGGTTACCTTCAGGTTACGCTTCAGGGGGCCAGCCAGGACGTACTGCATGAATAGGCAGCGAAGCAGAGGGAGGCAAAGTCATAATCGGCTTTTGTGTTCTTTGATTATTGTTATCCAAACTAAACAAAGATTTGTGGTTTACTGGTGTCCTTCCTTTCCCCGTTTTTTTCAGATTAACTGCTACACTGCGACATTGTGTATATTAGTGATATTGTAGGAACCTGTTCAAGAGATAATCTCTGCACCCCAGCTTAATGATTGCACCAACCTTTGTTTAAAAGAAATCCGCTGCTTATCATAGACTTAAATTGCAAGCCTTTTGCAGTAATAACACTGGCTTTTAAGTGTCTGTAAAAAGCCATAAATGCTTTACAGGGTTATAGGAATAACAAGCTAATATAATGTGCTAACTAGGAATGAGCAAAGGAATCGGACTCGTCCAAGTATATCCGAAGCTACTGCTTGCTCTAAATCACTGGTCTTTAATTAGCAATAGGACTTCACAGCAGCCCTCAGACCACTCGTGATAGATGAGGCATTGCAGTTTTACTGCACTGCTGGCTGAGGTTATCTATCGATAATCACTGGAAGAATGATTAATCCTTGCAATTACCATGTGCTCTCTTGTCTGACATCCAAGCTCAAAGACTCTCTGATCGAGACCTGGCTGCTCCTTGAATTCATATCTCTGCTAGTAGCCTGGGGTTTTAGTTTTGAGACGTCAGAGGTGTGCTCGTGTAGCACTGATCCCTTGCATGTTACACTTTATTTCCTTCCTTACTGGAGCTCCGGTCTTTGTCCAGAAGGTGTATTACTTCTGCAGAAAATCCTTGGGAAGGTAGTTTGCCTCATTTTGTATACATTTCATTACACACAGAAACACATATTCATTCCCACAAATCCAGCTTGCCTAAATCCAACGACTCAGCCAGCTTCAACTCCTCTGCTTATTTCTTCTCTGCACAATGTCTTGCAAATTCTCCCCTATTCTGAGAGCTAAAAATACATCTGGGTGCTGCCTGGAGGCCATCAGAGAGCACAAAGGAAAGGGCAGCCTGAGCTTCATATGCATTGCCAAGCAATGCATGAAGAGCCTTCCCCACAAATGGGGATGCTCTTGTAATAGGCATCCATAAATASAGAAATCTGCCGTTCCCAGAAGCTATTGCATATAGAAACACTCTCGCTCATTCTATTTAGCCAGCACCAGACTCTTCTACAGAAAGTGCAATCGCTAGTGAGAGCTCAAACTTATAATGATACCGAACAGGTGTAAACTGGAAGAACAGCTCAGCAGGGAGAAGAGCTACACCAACTCCCACCCCTGCAATCAGCAAAGTCTTCTCCTCGAGCTTCATGTTTCTATCAGGAAAAAAAAGCAAGCTCTCATCAGAAAGGAAAACAAATACTTTCTGCATTTTTCACTGACTCTGAATTTCCTCTCGACTTCTCAAAGTCCTGCTCTTCTACCAAAGCTCTCGGGAGTGCAGGCTTTCACATCAACCACTGCTAAGGGGGAGATGAAACCAAGATGTAGTTTCCTTGTTATCCAAGTGGGACTCTTTGTCCTATATACACGGAAAATGTGACTTACTAGGTAAAATCTAAACCCCACRAATTAGTTCAGATCCCCAAAAGATGACTATTCAGATAAAATGTTTATTACAGAAGGGCTGGTAAACTCCCCGTGCTCTTACTTATTACTGCTCTATTCGGAACAAACCACATGATGTCATTGAAGAACAGAGTTGCGAAATCCCACATTCCAGACCAGGAACCAGGAATGATTCCCAAATTAGGCAAATGACATGCGAAATATCGGTAAAGCAAACACGAGGAAAAAAAATAAACCCACAAAAAAACCAAAACAAAACCAAACAAACCTGAAGCCACATGAAACAAATTATGTTCTCCAAAACTGTCATGTTAATGACTCTTCACCTCAAATACATTTACTCAAAAAGTCCTCAGTATCTTGAGAATATGCAGCTAGAATTGCCAAGTTAATTTAAAATTCAGGAGCAATATTTACAGATTATTTATATACCAACAGTCTGCAAATATTGCCTTTGGATACTGCCATTTGACAGAGATTCTGGATGTCTTGCTTCCCACTTYAATGGCATTTTTAAGGGTGGGACTATAAAAAAGCTTCCAGGCTTCCTCCGCTCCAACAGCTTATTTACTTGTTTGAATGTTAATATGAAGAACAARTATAATATTATTCTGAAAGCTGAGTCTTTGAATGGCTGCAGTTTATTGCAAGGTTGGAAGATCCTACTCCATGATCATCGTTGAGGTGAGGGCCCTTTTTCCCCTCCGTTACACTTTTGGGACACCTTTCCAGTATAGCATTTCTTGAGGCTGGTGTAGTATTTTCACTTCTGGGGTAAAATTCCCCTCTTCTGGCTCCAAAGGAAGTTAAGACAGCAAGGACAGCTGGATCAGTTTATGTTGTCTAAAGTTAGCTGAGACGCTGGGAAGTCCTCAGGAGATACACTACCTCCTGGGGCTTTATGCCTCGTTCTCAAACAAGTTGAGCCATTTTCCACTGGTCCAGCCTTTTTAACATCTGAAGGGGAAGAGACTACACTAAATAACTTGTATAGCTCATAAAAAAATGGATCAGAGCTTAGATATTATTTTCTTAACAATCAGTCACTTGAGATTTCTATTGAACAGATGAGAACAAAGCCCAATCTGGCCTAATTAAAGAACAAAACCAAATTAAATTGTAATTGAGCAGTTCCTCAGCATCCCACACAACGTGGTGGAAGATAATGTCCCACTGCACTACAGAATAGAGACACCACGGAATAAATCTAGGTCCTCCAGGCTCCAAGTACAATGTTTAAGGGCAGCAACAGAAGGAGGCAATCCTTTGCCAAAAGGAGCAGCAGAATTGCTGGGTGCTACACACCCACCCCCCCACGTTGTCCATGTGAAGGGGACATTCTCTACAGTTCACTTGGTGAGCCACAGGACTAATGCTGTACAGTGCCAGCCAGCAGCTCTGCTCCATCTCCTCGCAGAAGGTCACAGACACCTCCAGGCACATGCTCAACTCCTCAGAGCAATGTAGAGTTTGATGGAAGGGTCACCTAAGCCAAGAGGAAGATTCGACTTTCTTTCAGAGAGCTTCAGACGTGGCTCCAAGCACCGCTGACGCATCATCTCAGCACCAGCCTCCTGAAACGCTCTGTGTTTGGTCACGTCTGCATTTCTCTGACATCTTCCAGTGGAAAAGACACGCCGGGTTCATGCAAGAGGTACACAGAGGTACAAATTATGGGACCCCCCCCACTCCGCAGGTTCCATTTCCAAACACAGTCAAGCCTCTACTCCCATGTGTCTCGACATTGCTGATCAGAAACTAACTGAATGCGAGGAATGCAATAAAAATCATCCAAATCATTAACCACCATTGCAGAGAGGCTAGTTAAACCCAATTATGTTCAGACCCAGGCAGAAGAGAGCATAAATAAGATCCTTAGAAGGCAGGGGATGGAGCAAGGGTACAAATGGAATTAATTGCACTTTGTACATGGATAGCGCCTTCCTTTTCTTCTTTCTGCTGTGCAGGTTCTCACCTGAGTACCAAAAATCCCAACAGCATAAGCCTACTTCTTAGGGGGATCAGAAACAAGCCAGAAGAATCCTGAGCTTTATCATTTCTAGACTGTTTGGAATATGTTTGACACCACATATACTGGTACAATTGCACCTTGTCAAATAGAGGAACTCTGTAGTGACAATAAATATTAATTCCCTGTGCTGGCTTTCAGCCTAAATCTTAGTAGATTGAAATATCTGCCACAGGAAATCAAAAAAAGCCAAAGTAGCAATAAAAGTCAAACAAAAGCGCCAGATCCAGCATCTACTACTGCCCCGTTTATGCTAGTCAAGTAACAGATGTTTCAGGCTGTGCATTTCAGAGGAAATGACACTGATACGTTCATACAATACAGCAAATCCTGTTGCAAATTTGCAGAATATTTATTTCAGGAATAAGTCTGGCTCTATTAAAAATGGATGCGAAACAAAACGACTTGGCTTACAAAGCCTACAGTGCCCCTTTGCCAGTTCAGCACCACAGTAGCAATGCCGAGATAAGATCAAAGACAATTGCAGGAAAACTGTAGGGCCRGCAATGTCCATTTTTCATGCTCAAGAAGGATTTTGTGCTGCCCACCCACCCTGCGTCACCCCACAGCAAASCTGGCAGTACTCGGCTCTGAGCAAGCTTTGTAGGAGTCTTTGCTGTTCATCTCTCCATGCCCAAGGAACACCAAAGGAACGGACATAAGGATCAGTGTGGGACATCATCTAGTGTTTACCCATCACTCCTGTCTAACGTCTGAGCACTTCAGGTAGAATCCCAAGTGGATTCACACTCAGGATTCCCCTACAACGACTGTGAATATTAGTTTTTGAGGGTGAAGAGTGTCTTTGACTAGGTACGTTCCCAGTGCACGGCACCGTGAAGCTCTGATTTCAATATACAAGTAATGGTGAACGGTTGATGCGGATTTGGACCCTAAGTTCTGTGACCAGCCCAAGGTTGTTCTTGCTTTGGAAGCCCCTTACACCTCTTCCTTCACCCTAYGGAAGAGCACTGCACCGCAAGAGGGGTGGCAGGGTACGACCAAGTGAAATCTGATAGAGGCCGAGCAGCAGCTGGCAAACATCTCAGAACAGGCAGGGCCAACATCAGGGTGCTTACAAACAACAAATCATGTGAGCAGCGCTCACACCAATGTTTGGGAAAGAGTCTGCATCACCAATTTGACCTCCTGCCCAGCTGGATTTTTTTTTTTTTTTCTTTTTCCCCTGAACAGAAATAAACTGAGGCCCCATGTTGGAAACTGGGAAGCTACACAAAAGTAAGCAATGAAATAAAGCCGGAACAATGACCAATTCAGACAGTCTAGGGGGCCTTCTGCACATCGTCCATGTCAAAATTTCCTCATCCCAAAGAACTTTCTGCAAAAAACACAGGATGCTTTTATTACCGCATGGGTGGCGTTTGATACAGCATCCCAATTGGCTGGGAAAGTCAACGAACCACGCCACCTTTCCAAGGGGACATTGCCAGCAGGAATACATCTCGGCAATCTTTTTCACAGTTTAGTCACACGTTCATCTAGATTATACCCTACCATGCCAACCCTGAAGTATAGAGTTTAACAGGAAGGAAATCAGCTCGATCTTCTTTCTCTCCTCTCTCCGATTCAATTCATTTGGGTGGCAACTGCCCCTCTCCCCCGACACAATTATTTTGCAGTGGTGAAGCTCATGCTAATACAAAACATGGAGAGCAAAACTAAGTTCTATCTTAGCAGTATCCTAATGTGGGTTCCCCTGCTCCACTGTTCATTCTCCCCGTCTTAGTTGATGGCACTGTTCACGTGCTCAGCACACCCGGGGTGGTTTGCAGAACTGTGCTCATGATTTCCACGAATCTTAAAAGATTTTAAAGATGTGAAATATCGGAAATAAATTAACCTGGAAGCAAAGCCGAGGTGACCAGTGGAAAAGCAAAAAAAAAATAAAATAAGTAAATCTGATCTAGAAATTCCTGCGTTTAGCAGCCAGACCACGCTGAACCAGCAGCACAGGGAGGTCTGTACCGTGTCTGATCGCAGTTTGATCGCTTCGTTTCACATCGGGGCAGACGCCGCCTGCTGTACCCGAGAGCCGCCGTTACCGGCCAGGACGCGGCGTTGGCCCCGGGCGCGGCGGAGCTCCGAGGAACGCGC
>JASVER010000034.1:602706-621917 GCA_030449065.1 Oceanodroma leucorhoa
AGCGCGGCCCCGGCCGCGGGAGGCGGCGCCTCTCGGGGAGGCGGGTCGGGCCGGGCCGGGCCGGTCGGAGCTGCCTTCCGGGGCTCGGCACGGCGGCGGCCGGAGCCGGGCAGGATGCGCTCCGCCGCCCCGCTGCTGCTGCTCTCGGCCTGCCTGCTGCTGCCGCTGCTGCTGCCGGGCGCGCCCGGCGCCCGCGGCAGCCAGGAGCCGGCGGTGGTGAACGGCAGCCGYCTGCCCGCCGAGCCGGCCGGCGCGCCCGGTAACCACAGCGGGGCCCAGCTCAGCCCCGTGCCCGCGCTGCTCCGCGATCTCTCCGCGCTGAAGGCCGCCGTCATCGGGGCCTGCGCCCTCACGGCCGCGCTCATCGCCTGCCTCCTGCTCCGCGTCTTCAGGTAGGGCCCGGCCGGGCCGCGCCGCGCCCTCCCCCGGCAGGTGCCGGCTGACGGGCCAAGGCCTCCGCCCGCGGCCTCGGGGCTCCCCTCGGCCCCGGCCGAGGAGGAGCGGGGGGGCCGGGGGTCGGGCGGGCTCCGGCCGAGGCCTGCCCGCCGGCCGAGGCAGGCGGGAGGCGTTGAGCCCCGTCAGCGGCGCGACCTCCCAGCGCCTCCCCGGGGCGGCGGGAAGCCCGGGCGGTGCTGAGCTCCTCGCCTGTTAGTAACACTTTTAAAGCCCGACGTCAAGCACGGCTTGTGTAAATGCCTCACGAAACTCCTGGGGAGTCGTAGAGGAGTCGCTGGCCTCAAAAATCTGCATCTTCCTCCACTTCTGCAGAAAAGTGGGGCAGGAGTTGGGTTTCAAGGGGCTTTTGTCAGGCGTGGGGCGCACAGGTCCCAGTGCTGCGCGAGGGGCCACGGCGATGGGCTGGGACCGGAGCGGGCACAAACCGAAACACGGGAAGATCCATCTGAAYGTACAAAAATATTGTGGTTTTTTTTGCTGTGTGGGTTGCTGGGGTAAGTGGCCCAGGGAGGTTATGGGGTSTCCATAYGTGGAGATATTCAAAGCCCAACTGGACAGCCAGCTCCGGGTGGCCCTGCTTGATCTCGAGAGGTCCCRTCCAGCCTCAGCCACGTGCATCCTTTGCACCCGTGGAATAATACAGATGCCACCGCTGTAGTAATTCATGCTTTGTAAAAAAGACAAATATTTCTTTTTCCTTTTAATGAAGCTTAAGCAGATAGGCTTGAGGAGGTCCAGCATAGCCAAAAGTAGATGTTGGTTTAGACCACAGCCCTGATTTGCCTGGAACTGTGGTGTGTAACCAAACTCTCCAATGTTTCAGTCGGGTAGATCGCTGATGGATGCAAGCTCCTGCTCCCGGCACAGAAGGGAAGACACTCCCRGTTGCTCGCAGAGCCGGGAGAAGTGCTGGTGAGCAGCAGGAAGCTGGGCAGAGGTTTGCCTCTGCCTGGTTCTTGTATCTCATCCATTTAGCGTGGCGTAACCGGTGCGGGCCAGTTCATTCACTGCCCTTCATGCTGCCAAAGTCAGTTGGTGCTGGCGTGTGCTTGAGTTAYCCAGGCAGCCCTTGAAGCTCACGTATCGTCTCCCACTGCGAGGGACATGAGCAAATTAAACTCAGTCCCTTTAGAAAGCCAGTCTTCCTCTCGGCTTGTTACCAAAGCAGAAGAAAAGCAAATATTAAAGCTCCATTTGGCACTGTTAGTGTTTATTGTTATTTATGCCAGGGTAGTGGCGAGAGTGCCCAYGGTGCACTAGAGGTTGACCCTGTCTCACGCAGTCTACAAAGAAAAAGTTGTTGCCTGTTTGTGCCYGGCTTTGCCGGGGAAGATTGCAAACTTTCAGTAGTTAACAGTCATCGGACTTCTAGGTGGGGGCAGCGGGAAAGAGCCCGGAGAGTGGAGCAGCAGGCTCTCGGAAGCAGGGAGGAGGTGTGTGCCACGTCTCAGGTGACAGAAGTAGTTGAACAAGTGGAGTTGGCRAATTCTTCCTTGTTCTGTCTTCAAGCAGCTCCTTTGTATTTACATGATGGCTGCAGCTRAATGCTCTGCGTCTCCTACTTCTGAATTAATTCCATGTAGGAAGGGCAATGTTCACAATGGTAGTATTATAAAGTGTGGTCTTAAAGAGCGAAATGATAAGAACTGATACTTTCTAAAGAAATTGACATTTAACTAAATTCTTCTTATGTGTTGCAGCAGCTGGCAAAAGACAGTGCAAATAAATTTGCTCATTAAAGTGAGGTGGTTTGAGAGAACCCAGGAAAATATGGAAGATAAATTTTTTTAATCAATATAATCACTTTGCAGCTGTATAAAGTTGTCATGGACAAACACAGCAGAATTGGTAGTAGGTATATGAGCTGGAATTAGGAAGTCTATAACTAAGTGCAGAATGAAAAGCTTAAGTTTCTACTCCTAGTTCTCTCTGATCCTGGGGAGTTTTTCTTCTGCCTCAGTTTCTTCTGGGTATAAAGCGAGACCTTGTGTCAAGGAGACCTGGCGTAAGGCTGAACATTTCTAGCCAAAGAAAGCAAACCAATAGCCTTTAAAGACCTTTCCCTATACCATAATCAGCAAAACCAGTCCAGGTTAAAGTCACCTTGGGAATGACGGATTAATTCTCCCATGCCAAAGTCATCGTCATGCAACTGATCAGAGTTAATGCAGCATTAAAGATATGTAAAAAAAGAAAAAAACCACCCTCCGAGATCTCTCCTATATCTTTAATAGAACTTGCAAGGAAAATGAAGCTTTCGGTTCCCGAGTGTGTTTCTTTGACAGAACAGTTGTTTGTAAACAGTTATCCCAGCTGCAAATGAGACAAGAATACCAACAGGTATGTTTGTACAGTGTCACACTTGTAGCTGACAACATAGATCGGAGGAGATTCTGTTGCAGAAGAGATAAGGGATTTACCCTCAATAAATGTGAAGCTTTTCTCCATCAGAATAAGAGCTTTGTTCATACTTAGTCAAAAACATTGAGATTTTCTTTCTGAAGTGTCATGGGTTCCTATTAAAGAGATTTTGCTGAAATCCAATCTTTGATTAAACCTTCACTGTGAAATTGCACTGGGTTGCTGGAAGTAAATTATCCTTTTAGATATGGGTTGTAGAGATGAAATGAACCAGTGAGTTGCCAGATATTCTTGTCACAGGCATTGGATTTTTTTTTAATACAATTTATTTTTTTATACATCTCATTTTTATATATTTTTATGTATATATTATTTTCCTTTTTTTGTTCAAGCAGGGGTAGATATATTTCTCCAGCTTTCCAGCTCTGTTTTTAAGACAATGCTGAGAGATTCTTCTTCATTCCTTTTGGGAGCGTTACGCTCTGAATCCATCTGATGGTCCCGTGATTCAGAATGTGGTATCACCCAAAGTGGTCTGAATTTCCTTTCTCTCTGTGGCTACTAGGGACTATGGAGGCCAGCCAAGACTTTGCTGCTTGTCTACATGTGTCAAGGCCTAATTTGCTATAGTATTTCTTTTTTTTCTGKCAAGCTCAGTTCTGGGCTTTCTTTCTTTCCTATACCCCTGGGCACTGCATGCTCCCAAACCAAAACCGTTTCCACAGCAGACCAAATTTCACGTTATTCTCAATCAAATATGGGTTAGTTGCATTACCAAGAAACACAGTGTCTTGCAACAGCTTATGAACAGTTCATGCGGCTAAATTCACTCTTTGATCTGTGTTTTTGATATTGCCATATTGTTCCCTATTTCTCTCTCGTGGTGCAGCTCAGTTCATTTCATTGCAATGCAATTCTTGGGATCAGCTCCCAGGAAACATAATTTTTTGATGTGGCTATCTGTGCTGGTAGACCATATGCCTTCTGGGGAAACTGGGTAAGTTACTCCTGCTCAAATGGGCCAGCTGAAAGCAACTCAAAGCTTTAGTTGCAGAAAACTGTGTGCTATAAGTGTTTGCTACATGTCTTGACCTGTCCTTGAATGAACCGAAACCAGCTAGAAATGGCTGCTATTTGTCTAGATTTTTAGAGAGAAGTTACCTGCTTATTTTGTAACTCATTGCTTTGTTACGTTACTTGTTGTTTAACTTTGATTTCTTCCTCAAATACCACTTTATGCTTAGTTTTCCAGTAATTGCAAAACTGGTATAAATTACTGAGATCGAGGAGAGAGGTTCAAGCATATGATCATAGGATATAAGACCCTTTGTTCTATGGCTGGGCAATTGCTCCGGGCCAACCAAGGCTTAACCCCAGAGAGTCTGACTGATTTAAAATTAATTGTGTTATAACTTGTTAGAGTACTCCAGCAAAGACAAGACCTCTGCCAGGAACAGGAAAGAAAAACTCACCATTAAAATGACCTTAAATGGAGGAGAAAAAAAACCAACAACAAAACAACCAACCCCAAAACATATATTTGTGACCCATGTTGAAAGCTTCATTTAAGCTGCATGTGGTTTAGTTAGGGCCACAGAGAATTACAAATGGGACATTTGTCCTGGGTCTCAGAGGTCCTGTCTTTGGGAAGACTGGATTGTCTTGGTGTGAACGTGACAGCAAATTGGCAGAAGGAAGGGAGAGGGGATCGCTGTCTAATACCGTCTTGGGCTCTTTACAGCTCTGATGTGGACAGTCACAACAGAGGATGAATGCTGTTTCTTGTTGGAGGATTCACTGCCTTGAAGAGTTTAGGTAGATCATAAAAGTTTCCATAGCTCTGCCCTGTAGGACAAGGATACTTCTCAAGCACATCTYGGACGATACTGGTGCTATGATGTGCTATGACTGTGCTATGATGTTTAGAAGTGCATGCTGGCACTGGTACTGACCACCAGATGTGAGTGGCTGTATTTTAATTACAGACATCAATGCTTCATTGAACCACAACAATATCCCATTTAGGTGTTCCTGAAGTTATTTCCAGTAGCACTCTCAGATCCATCCCTCCTATTAGCAGTGCAGTTAAACAAGGGGACGCTTCTGCTCTTTGTGGCCACGTATATTCCATTTTAAGGACTTGATTGTTAGAAGAAACAGCACCTTCAGTTTGCTTCAGCAAAATGTATATCCAGAAAACATGTGAGGACTTAGCTTCGTGGTTTAACTTCATTGTATACAGCACCATCCAGAGAGCAGAGATACCCAGACAGATCAACAGTAATGAAATATCGCTGATCTAATTCATCAGCTGGTAATAAGCCTGGAGTTTCCCCAGGTTTGTATTTCTGTAATTTTTTTTTAACTGCTAAGGGAGCCCATTAACAGCAGATAAACTAGTCCCAATTCCATTCCTGATATAACATTGCTGCAGTTATAGGAGGAAGGTTGTAGCTGGCTTAATTAGACTTCCAATAATTACTCTGCTAAGAAGGGATAGGGTTTTTTTTGATTTTTCTTTTTTAGCAGGGGATAGTCCCCTCCCTCTGCATCTCTTGGCGGGAAGCGTTAATACAAGATTAGAAATGCAGAGATCTCTCTCTGGGTCAAGAAAAGCATTATCTTTGAATATCAGGGTTGTTGACTAAAATAGTTCAGAGGCGTAAATAACATAATGAACTAGTGAGGTGACTTGAGCATTTACTCTGGCACRTGATGCCTCAGAAAGGAGGATGAAGCGCTGCATATGACTGGTGCTTGATCAAAATAGCCCCTGGTCAGAGTACAGAGACACAAAGTCAGCGTTCTGCTCCAGCCCATCTCTGTACGTTGTCCCTCCCCGCACGGTGTGGTGGAGGGGGTAAATCTGATTTCTGACGGACCTGACCCCGGCGTGGTGCGCGGTGCCGCAGGCGTTCAAACCCAMGGGCAGTGCCAGTGTGCGAAACGCCACTGTCGCTGAACAGCTCAGGAGGAACTGGAAACAGGCTCCCACGTCCAAKAAGTTATTCTTCATCTTTTCTCAGTTAAGCACTGTGCTCACTACGCCTGCCTTCTGTTAACACCAGTGAGTTGGTTTTGGTGGGARCAGCACTGGTTCTAAGGTGAAAAGTTAATATCCCTGGCTGCAGTTAATTTTTTTTTTCCTCCTCATGATGATTCAGTGCAAGACCTGTAGCATCCCTTTCTAATTACGGGGAGTGGCTGAAGTCAGACAGCAGAAGCAATGTGATTTTCTTAAGTGGAAGACAGTTTTCTGCCCAGTACCGCTTCTACCCTGGCTAAACCACTCAGGGAGCGTTTCAGCTTGTCGTTATGCAAGGAGCATACTCTGACCACAGCTTCCAGCACGCTTCTTGTTTGCTTTAAAACCCCCCCTCCCAAATGAATGTGGCTGGAAGGGGGAACCTCTCTTTGCCCGTGAGGGCTAACGTGTCCTGATCCTATCCAGGAGGTCTCCAAAGTTCACGAAACATTTGTATGCTGTAGTTCCTGCCCTGTGCTACTCTGCTGACTCTGCTGTCTGTCTGCAAACAAAAGATACTGCCTGGTCCCACCCGCTGGATAAAGTGCTTTTCCTTTTGTGTTGGCGTCACTGATGATTACAGGGATCCTACTGAGATTTGGGAGTTTTAATGTGCAGTGGTTTCCTGATGGGCAGGCTTATTTTGTGTGCATGTAGGRACACTCCCAAGGCTTTCCTTTAAAGTTAGCTTGGGTAATTTTTCTAGTATTTATGAAGCCTAGGGGTGTTGTTCAAATGAGCAAGTGTGAGAAAACGGACCACTGAGAAGTACAGATTAATGACAAATTAGCTAGGTAATCTGGTGTAGAATTAATTGAGGAAGAAGAGGCAAGGAAAGACCTTTTTCCCCTGCCAATGGYAAGCAATGTAGCGGCTTAGCCGAAAACCAGCAGCAAAATGAGCTTCCTCACTTTTCTAAATGAGCACTGTGGTTAATGAGGGTTGTGGAGGGTTAACAGATCACTGTGCAGCGAGTTCTGCTCCAGGTCCTCTTTAAAGTGTAGCCCAAATAGACTAATTAATGGCTGGAGGCTAGAGGGTTCTAGTTTTGCATTTCTAAAAATACCTATTCTGCAGTAATTGTTTCAAACACTCCATTATTAACTTTGTAAGATGAGCTCCATAGAATAARTTCTGTTTTCTAATGGAGGGCATGAGGGAGGATGTCTCTCAATAAGGTGRGCCTGATACGCAGGTAGGGTCTTAAATGGGTGAACCTATGGGAACTCCCTGTGGACTGTACGTGTAAGGCAAAGTGGTAMGGCTCTGCTTGGTTTGTTCTGACAGGTAGACACAGGTTAGTTTTGGTCTATGTTTAGGCTTCACAGCGTGAGTAAATATTTCTTGTAAAAGCAGTGCATTACTTGTAAGGTGAGACCTCCCTGCATCACTTTGCTGCTAGGTCTTGGCTGAGAAGCAGAATAATATAGACAAGGGTTTTCAAAAGGATTTTCAAGTGTTTGGGTTAAGAGTCATACCGTATTGGGTATAAAATTGCTTGTTTCAACAACAGCAGTAATAGAACAAACCACCCTGTGCTCTACGTGACACAGCGGCACAGATTGCTATAAAGGTTGGACGGCAGGAGATGACTTTCTTCTCGCTTCTGATGCAACCTTAGCCTTCAGAACAGGGAGGAAATGCAAACTGCTCCATCCCAAGGGCTGGGACCTGTTTGTTCAGCCTTGGACTACTGCCCAAAAGCAGTGCTAGGCGGAGGCACTGAGACTTCCACGTCGGAGCTGTTCACCAATTTAAATATTTCCTTTACTTTAAGCCTGGAGGGGACCATTGCGGTGGAGATGCAAACACGGGGCTTAAGTCCCAGTCTGTCTGTAATGCTCACACCTCGGTTCTTGCTGCTGTGTAACCCTTTAAAAGGCGTCCGTTCTTGATGCAGAAATGGCAATGCTGAATCCGGCACACCTTGCGTGACGTGCCAGGGCAAGAYTTCTTGACGGTGAAAGTGTACTCATGACGTGCTGTCGCTCGGAGCGGTAGCTGTGATTACCAAAAATTAGGGGCTGCTTGCTTGTGCCTGCACCAGCTCCCTTCTCATGTTTGGCAGTTTCCAGTTTTGTTTTATAAAAGGTGAAGGGGAAAATTCTGCAGTTTGTTAACCAAAAACATCCACTTTTGTCCCCAAAGGCTAGCCGTACACATCAGCACCTTCTTTAATGTATAAKCACAAAACTGGATTCATGCATGAGCAGTGTGACCCTCCTAATATGCATGAAAGGAGTAGGTGAAGTAAAAAGAACCCGCACAATTCACGCTAGAGGCAGAGAATTAGTTGAAAAGCTGTGCACCAAGTGTTTGTTAATTGTAAGTAAAAACAAGTGTTAGAAAATAGGTCTCTCAAAACCGTAGGACATGCAGGTGCTTGAGCATCTCCATCTCAAAAGGAAAGTAAGGCTGGCGTCTGTGGGAGGAGAGGTGGTAGGTACAAATGTTAGCTTCAAATGATAGTTGATTATTTTTCATAGCACTTACACAGCGTAGAGCATGAAACTGCTCAGWCAAGGCTCAAGGCTGTTGCTCTGGAAGTCCTGAGCTTGGCCTGATAGCAAGAAAAGAGAGCAAGCTGTTTGTACCCAAACATCACCACCCCTTTGCTCCTAATCCTGCCTAGAACACTCCCTTGTCTCAGCAGGGTTTAACCTGGGCTTTCTCATCTAAACATGTTCACTAAACCATTGGCTGCTTCAGCTGATTAAGCTCGCGTCTCACTTATTGAGCGTGGCAGCAGGAGGATGCAGTGGGCTGCTGCACTCCTATGCCTGCCCTGGGTGCCAGAGGATCTCTGATTTGTCAGCGGSTGAAAGACTGACGTTGATCTGGATTGCAGTTGATGAGAAACTGTGCTCTGCACTGATGGGCACAAACGGTGCCCTTGCAAAGGCAGCGGGAGGGGACCGGGCTGGCTCCGCAGCCTTCGTGTCTGGGGAAGTCTGAATCGAACAGGGCAGTGATTCAGTGTTGGTGGGAACMGCTTCAGCCTCTCCAAGGAATAATGTATAAAGACGATTCTTCCCTCCCCACCTCTGTGTTTCAGGTCTGGCAAGAGGATTAAGAAGACCAGGAAGTACGACATAATCACCACTCCAGCCGAGCGGGTAGAAATGGCTCCTCTGAATGAAGAAGATGATGAGGACGAAGACTCAACAGTGTTTGATGTGAAATACAGGTACTGCTGCGAGCCYGTCCGGTTAGGCTTGCTCACTGAGCTCTTATTAGTGAAGACAGCTCTTTTTTCCTCTGCTGGGCCAGCTTGGCAGAGATGAGGCAGTCACAGTCTCTTTTCACTTTGCCCAGACATTATCACTCTCCTTTACAGTCCCTCTGCCTGGTTTCTCAGCACACATTGCTCTGTACTCTTCTGCCTTTGTAATAACCACATCGCTACCCCTAGGCTGTCTGCCCTCCTCTTCCCTCTGCAGAGCAGCACAATGGGATACCCGTGCCCCAGACAGCTAACAAGGCTCACAGACTGAACTTCCCCTCTCGGGCAGCTGTTGGCAGTTGTTCCTGTGCGCTCTGTGTCTGTGCAGGATGGATGGAGGGCTGTGGATCAAGGGCTGCTTCCCCAGGCGCTGCCGTTGCCGTGGGCCTGGGATGGAAATGATGGCGAATCTCCACCAACCTCTGGGTTTGTACCAGAGTGCTCTCATGTTGCTCTGTGACAAAGAGAGGACTGTGGTCCCTTGCTGATGTTGTTAGCAGTTATCCCTTAGCAACAAACTTYCCTTAAATGTGTTTGTCTTTTTGAGATAGAAGCGGTGTGACAACCCRAAACCTTTGGTGCCTATTCTGGGCCTGAGATTTATAGCAACCACTCAGCACATAAAGATGCTGCGCATTGATTTATGGCATTAGGGTGTCTGCATCTCTTATTTTTATTTGCATCAAGCCATCCATAGCATTCGAGTTGCATTCTCATCCAAATAAGGCCTACTCTAAAATCTGTCTCACTTTGGCTGAAATAAGCTCTCCTAATTATAAAACCACAGATCTTGACAACTCCTAACTGGAGATTTTACTCATGTTGCCTATCTCCTAAGTTTGGAAAGGAGGAACAACACATTTGCTGTAAGCACATGTGTGCCAGCATCTAAAACACATACCACCACATGCTCTGCTGGTCGTTTTCAAAATAACTGCGTTATTTCTCTATAAAAGTCAGGCAATAGTTGGAAGCCATGAAACAATGAAGGGTGTGAGTCATGCCTTTATGCGTAAATAATTAGTTCTTGAATTAARAGACTCCTATCGGTCCTTGCCTGACTGTTGCCATTTTCTGTAGCTGCCCTGTGTTTGCACTAATCATTTCAGCTTGTGCAGTTTTTACTTTGGRACCGAGCTTTGTTAAACCCAGAGTGCAGAGATCTGTCTCGCCAGGGCCTACTTTAACAGCCCATGTCTCCTGCCCCTTTTCCTCTTAACTGAATACTTTCTCTGTGAACTTGTGGTAGCAAGATCAGAGGGGTTTTCCAAAGACTGAGAACATATGTTTCTCAATCATGGCAGTGCTTCAGGATAAGATGTCTAATAGTAAAATACTAGATGAACAATGAAGAGAGCTTGCTGAAAACCATCTGACTCATGAGAGCTGTGATCATGTTATCTGATGTTGCTTCCCTGGAGTACACGCTGTGCTGATGCTTTCACAAAAGTTATTTGGTCTTCGTGGGTTCCTTAGCAGTACAAATGGCTCTTCACCTTGTGTGATGCTCTATTCGGAGACCGTAGGGATTTTCGGTTCTTAGCCAACCAGTTCTCTCTTCAACTGTGGGAATTCCTCCTTTCTGCCACAGTGCAACAGCTATTAGATTCCACGTTTCCTGAAGTCCTTGCAGTTTCAGACATACATTTTTTTAGCTCAAACAGAACTACCTCAGTTTAGAGGGAGAGATCATCTTACAGACAACCCCTTAGCAGAATGATTTTGGGAAAGCTGCTTTGAGAATACGTTTGCTGTTAAAGGTATCAAGCTCTCTGGTTCCTTTGTGCAGCTCGAAGACTACRTCCCCAAACAGTTCCTATCTCCTGTCACCAGTAAAGACACTTCTTCGCAAATTTGAATTGCTGAGTTTGACCACTGACATCCCCATTAAACCAGTCAGRAGTTTCTTCATAGGGAAGAGAAGGCTAGAGCTGCAGAAAGGGCATCTCAGACATGCCCTCAGTAAGTCAGTGAACTAACTTCTACCAAGTCTTCTSTTGCGGTTCCTTCCCCAGCTCCCCACCCCCAAACAAAATTGAGATTCAGGAAATAGTTGTCTTGTTCCCTCTAAGACTTCCATTGTTTTTTGCAGCTGGGTGCAGATTCCAGSAAGACAGGGTAAGGAGAGGGAACTTTATCCCTCTCTGTGGTTAATGGGATTTATAAATACATGGAGGTAGCTACACAGCTGGAGCGATAGGTTTGTTTTGGATATTCAGCAAGTGCCTACAGTTTTAAAAGAGCCTTTGTTAATTGCTAAATCAGGAAATCTACTTCCCCTCTCTGTTATCTCAAAAAAAAAAAATTGTGCAGGTGCATCAGGTGAACCTGTAGAGGTGTCGCTAGGGCTGATGCATAAGGAATGGGCTGATACTGCTGTTTCAGCTTGTTAGCTGACTAAAGCAACACGTCRTAAGTTGCAGCAACCTGGAAGCAGTTGTGATGGGGACAGAGGAGTGACARCTGTCTCCTGACAAGTACCCGTGGGCTAGAATATTCCGCACTCTGTTTTTATCTATTTATTTTTTACTTCGGATAAARGTGCATCCTTGCCAGCAATCTGTGTCAGTTGTGGGGGCTGTTCGGGTTTATTCAAGCAGCCTCCTAGCAGCGGCGCTTACTTGGTTTATGGCACGACAGACTTCTGGCCCATCTGTGCTACCAAGTCTTGGCGAGAGGATTTTGACCAGGTGCTGCTTTGGTGACTGTACCATTGCTGGGGTTGCTTTCAGAGAGGCTAACCCTCATGCAGCCCTGCGCTATGGCGGGATCCACTGCTGCAGTGCCATGGCTGATGAGTCATTATTATGATTTCCTTAATTCTTTATTTCTTTGCAACACGCTGGTACTGAAAGATATACCTATGGGCTGGACTGCCCATCATTCAGTGTTGTAACATACGTGCTGCCATATCTACATCAGAAACCAACTTTCTGTAGCCGTTTAAACCTAGAATTTTCAAAGTCTCTCTGGCTCCTCAATATCACATGAAATTAACTGGGATCTTTTGTCCTGTTCATTTTTGACTTAAAGGCTGTGAAACGATGGGGAAAATGGTCCATTATCCATAAAGTCATGATTTGCAATGGTGTTTGCTCAGTGCTTTCCACTAGAAAGGCGCCAAAAGTATTTTTAAAATACAGGCTTCTGAGAAAACATGGGAACGGAGTGGAAAGGGAACCAGTTTTCCAAAGAGCAACGCAGCAGGGACATGTTGGCTGTGGTAGACTATAAGCATTATTCGAGTATTACTTATATGTACTGTAAGACAATCCTATGCTTTCAYGTCTCTAGGGTTACCACCAGCATGGCAGTAGGGAAAATTCTGAAGAGCTGGCCTGGAGTGCCATGACACTAGGAACCTCCTGTGCATAATACTAAGTACATTACCCCACTATTAACCTACTCTGACTGATACGCAGGTCATAAATAGAGGCTTRTTTTGGGTTTGTAGCATAAGTCTTTGCTCAGGATGATGTAGGTAGGCTCTGGGCTGGTTTGTTTGAGGTCCCTTCCCACCGTTGAAAGATCTGTACTGGCACTTGCCTCTGTGTTTGGTGGAGTAGTTGAGATTCTGTGCTGTCTCCCCCACATAAGGCAAACAGCACTCTAATTAAAAGGCAGTTGGTGTCTAGCAGCAACAGGGGAGAAGTGACATATACCTCTCCAATTGTTCTCATGCAGTTAATTTTCTTTCCTTTAATGCTTTGTCTGTTTGTTTCCAGTCTTACATGAGGCATCAAGGAACAGCAGACAGTGTAAATTGGGCTGTTGGATGAAGGTTGTTACTTTTTTTTTTTTTTAGATTTTTTTTTTTATGAGGCTTTAAGGATTTGGGCTCCCAGTAGATCCCACCCCCCACTTCCCTTGGGCTGTGGAGCAATGAGAAATAACCACCTTCCTCCCGTAAAGCAGGCTAATGAGACCACTTCAAAATCTTAACCRAGCACAGTCCTTTCTGTGGATGCAAAAGCCACCCACTGCCTGCCTCTGACAAATGCAGAAGCGTGCGTGCACTGGATTAGATACCCCCTTTGCGATCTCATTTCACTAGCAGGGAAGCAGTTCTGTCAATGGCTTCTCTAATCCTGCAAGCACAATTTCTGTGTGACAAGAGGCTGAAAGTATAAATCAAAGATTGTCACAGAGCAAAAACGTCAAATCACTTAGACTTTAACACCTCCTTGAAAAGCTTCACAGAAACCATTTTTTAAGATGGAGGATCGTTTTCTGTGTTCATTTGCTCGGGTATTGAAAGAGGCATTTGGATAAAAAGTTCAGGAATTGTTCTGAAATTATTATAGAGCTACACAAAGAAAGCAAACTGAACATGGAAAAGGTGTTTGTTTCTTSATCGCCAGTTCAATCTGTGCTGCTGAAGGCTGAAAAGTATCCCTGTCCAATGGATTTTTGGACCATATGAGCTGGATTGGTCATCATTTTCCAGATGTCAGATGTTTTTTCATGTTTTATGATGGGATTACACTTGCTGCACATCTTGGAAAATGAGTTAGTGGAAAGCCATCCTCCAAGTGTGCTCTTTCTCATCCCACCAATAGATCTTGATTTTAAGATTTCCCTCTCCTCTTTGCTACTTTAACACTTTCTTTGAAGAAGGCAAGGAAACATTGCACAGGTTTCATGATCTTCTTGGTGGGGCTAAGCCATTGATTCATCRGGCAGTTGGCACTGTGTGATACTCAAGAAGAGAGGAACGAAGTAAAGTAGGTTATGGGCAAATGTCCCTGACAGACTGGTGTTAGCATCCATCCCCCATCACAGAGCACTCTGCTTGTTTTGTGTAATAAGAGAGATTAAAACAGCTGCAAAAAGAACCAGTTTCTGAAAAGGTAAATAAAATTGTTAGCTTATTAAGCTTATTAACTCTAGCGTAGCTCATTGGGGGATTTCTTGTCAGCTTCAATAGAAAACCGAAAACAAGTACTGCATAAATTCTGTGGCGCCTTGCACATGAAAGGCTTTGAAAGCACTTCAGTAATCTGGGATATCAGCAGTGTCCCCTCTCCCTGCTGACTCGCAGCTGTTGGAGGCAGTGCGTTCTGCTCTTGCTACGCTTGCTGAGCCCAGCTGGGTGAATTTCACAACCGTCCCTGCAGAGCATTTCGAGTCCGGGGTGATGCCTGGCACGTGAGAGCCCGGAGTCGGCGAAGAACCTGGAATTTAAATGCCAGAGCTGGAATTGTCCTAACACCAATGTCAGGCTCCTAAATAAGTACTGAAAGGAAGTTTTTCTTGGGGCAGATTGAAGCCTCCATCCTTCCTGTCGGCTAAATGAAATTCCTCAGTTTGTTTTCCACACGGATTGTCATTTTTCCCTCTAACAGCGGCAGCACTAGCAAAACGCAGAAGCATTTTAGGAATGCATCTTCCAAAGTGCTCTTGAAAGCAGAAAGATTTATGTGTGAGGAGTAGTGGCAGGCAGAGGGAAGGGTACAGTAACATTTATTCAACCACTATGGGACTAAAGAGCTTTTGAGAGCTTGCAGGATGTTTTAGAGGAAAGATGCACCATATGTAAAGGCTGGATTCTGGATTCATCCCTTTTTCAGGTGCCGATAGCATTGAACTGTGTGGAAACATCTTCATCACAGTTGCAGGGCTCAGCCTTTGATGTGCTCGAGTCTTCTGGGAGTCTCTGTAAAATATGAGAGTCACGCTATTGGCGTCTTCTCTTTGAATATGTCCTTTCCAGATCCTGACTGTGTGTGCAGCTCTGAATGGAGCATGGTATTGTCTGCTTGTTACAGCAAGGTGTTGACTCTCAAGGGAGCAGCTCTAATGGATTTTTTGCCAGCAAAAGCCGCAGGCCGTTCTGGATGATGCTAGGTGAATTGCGCTGGGGTTTGTAGCAGCTTAATTTATTTTTTTTTTTCCAGCAGGCAGCAGTGACAAGTTGTGTGTAAATGGAGGGGTATCATTTATCCTCATCTGAAGGGGGTGCAAATTGCTAACACAGTCAGCTGCTTACTATAAATACAACAAATTGCCACAGCTTTGGTGCTGCTGTTAAGGATTTCCCATGGGTCCGCAGCAGGGGAGGAAAGACATGGTCAAAAAGCATTTTTTTCTTTGGTTTTTGAAGGCCAGGTTYTTTCCTCACTTGGCTGTAACAGTTGTTACAGAGCACACCACATTCTGCTGGCTCGTTCAGTCGATTATACGCTGGCGGTGCAGTCCTGTGGGAGGGTTCTCACCTCCTTCATGGAGTGTAACAAGTTCCTATTAAGACTTTTTTTTTTTTTTTTTGGAACCCTGAAGCAGTTAAAGCAGCAGGGTGTCAGGAGGAGAATCCATAGCAAGGAGGATAGTCCACATGTGTTGGTTAGTAAGGGGCTGCACTGGTGTGAAAAAAGCTGTGAGGTCCAAGATGCTGTTTCATGTGCAGTGATATAGCAGCCCCCCCTGTGCACGCTCCCTTCGCTGGTCTGCAGAGTGGCTGGTCACAGGATCTTTCAGCATCTGGGTTTTGTCTGGCAAAACTCTGCTTTTTATTTCGCTTGGTCTCGCTTCTCCTGGCATGGTGTTAAGATCACATCAGTGCCCAATGTCACCATAGAAATCAACTGCTGGAGGGAACTGATGGCAATCACAGTGAATAATGCTGCCTTTTCCTTGGTGGCTCGTTGGGGTTTTTTCCACTTTGCACATGGGTTCTCATCTCTGCTGTGAGCTATTTAATTGCAAATCTACAGCTGTACTAATTCTTCCTGCTTTCCAGGTAAAGCAACTCCGTGGAGCGTTGGTGCCCTACAAGATGTCACTCTGCTGTCGAGGGACCTGCTGAAGCCATAACTGTGAAAGGGGAGGCTTTCATCTCTGCAGCGTTACAACCAAACCAAGCCTCACCTCCTCGAGGTGCTGTTTGTACAGCAGGCTGTGGATCTTCTGACCAAAACGTCACCATTCAGTTCCCTGGTTTCCAAACTGCTGTGTTGGAATGACCAGGGTTTCTCTTTGCAAACTCAGCTCTCTCTTGCTTTAGGAGGGCTGCGGTGTCATTAAAGCATGACAAGATGCAGCCCTGTGTACTGACTTGCAGCTCATTATGGTCTAAATAAGTTTTGCAAAAGAAGGAAGACAAGGAAGATTGAACCAAGCTGCCCCAAGGACTTATTTTCTAAAATCCTAATTCAATACTTYAGTCACTGTTAAACTTTGGTCATTGTTAAACAGATCATGTGTTTAAAAACAAAAATCAAGAAGTGTATTTTTTGGGCCTTACAGAGGTGACTTACGGCTTTGCCACACTGTATGTTTAGTGTGGGATTTCTGGGGGGAGGGGGTGAGAGGTTGACTCAYGTAGAAAATTTTCTTGACTTGCTACTGATTTTTTTTTTTTTTTTTAAACAATTGCACTAAGCTTTCATGATGACATTCTCATTGTCCCAAGGAGCTTTGATCAGACCARCTTGAATAAATGAGACCACAGGGAAATAGGAAGAATCAGGCATGCCCTAAACTACAAGAATCTTGGATTAAAGAAGATATATTTTTGTAATTTTCTGTGCTTCCACAGGGAGTAAAAACAATGTTTTGTACTGTCCTGTGCTTACTGTAACTTGTCTACAATTCATCTATATTACCTTTTTTCTAAGCAAAATAAGTCCTCATGTGGAATGATTAGATTGCAGAAAGAACACCTCTTATTTTTCATGGAAGCTTCATGTAAGTGATCTTAATCTGTATCAAACTGGAAGTTTTCCCCTACCACCTGCTTGACAAATCCCACTTAACTCAAGGATGCATTTTTAACCATCGCTCCCTGCTGTGCTTTGTGCTGCAGAGGTCAGAGCTGTGGGATGACACTATGAGAATTAGATTGCTGCATCTGGATGGATTTGGTTTAGGAGACCGCAAGCATGTACGCTTTCCAGGCCATCGTAAGAAAGGGCAAACCTAACTGGTTTAGTTTCTTTGCTTTGTGGTTTTCCTTTAAAGTAACCACAGATGCAGTTCAGACTTCTCTTTGACATGTTTATTCTCTGTTTACTGCACCCCTTAACACCTTTTATTTGGGGTTTTTAAGCTGGCTGGAACCTTGCTTTTCTTGGGGAATGCATGTTTTCCAATGGTTTTAGGATTGTCCCACTATTTGCTTGACCCTCTATTAGCTTCCTGCAGCTAAAACCCCTCAAGGAGGCTGCAGGGTATCTGGCAAAGCACCATCCTTGCAGCAAGCTGCCAGTTTTGGGGTTTGTTTTTTTTTTTTTGAAGGCCAATTGGGATTTGAGGCTTGCTGAGAACACTGAACTGCTTTGTCATGATACTGTGACCTACGCCAGTTCTACGCGGCTCCCTTGGGCCCCGCAGTCAGTAAAAGGAGGTGAAGAGGAATTTATTTCTTTTCCTTTCCAGCAGCCTTGCGCTTTCATCAAAGAAGCTCCCGTAACAGCTTGCTTTCCCTAGCAGTGACTCAGCAAAGGCTTTGCAAACAGTCCGCTCAGTCTGGATGGAAAAATCCCACAGCAGACTGTTGTGTTACTGTTAGTCATCAAGGCAATATAAAAATGCTATGTTATTTTCATTCATGGAATGAATTTGACTCATTCCATCTTACCGTTACTAAGCAATATTTAATGTGTCAGCTGYGAGGTGAGGATGGAGCCGAGCGGGTTGTGTTCTGGCAATTGCGGGGACCAGCAAGTTGAATGATGCTGTGGGCTGAGATAAGATCTGGGGCTCTTTCCCCTAAGTAAAACAGGTTTCAGACTTAGACTGGATGATTCTGAAGGAAATACTGTGTCTCTTCAGGACTAAAGTACTTTGAAGAGTGGGAATTGAACTTCTTAGACAGACCGAGTCCTTCTGAAGTCAGAGAAGTGGTGATGCTGAGAGGAGAGAGAGAGGAGTTAAAAGTTTCTGTTTGCATTTGCAGAAGGAGGCGATGGAGTGAGGTGGCTGCCCTGTCTGAGCAGACACCATGGCGACATGTTCATGTCCTCTCTTCTGCCAAACTCWTTAAGCTGAGCATCAGGCATGCTGGAAGAGTGGTGGAGAGGGAATGAAACTTTCTCTGTGCACAACAGAAAGGCGAGACCAAGTTATGTAGGGGAGAGATGAGAGGAAAATGTGCATAAAGGACACTTCTCCTTTCCGAGGGTGAGTCAGTTCTTGAAATCGGGAGTTTTTCCACYAACTTCAGGTCACTTGCTGAGTTAGGGTGGCAAAGGCCATCCACTTTCCTTGCTTGTGGCTAAAAGATCCCACTGTTTCCATAATGTGGCCAAATCTCAGTGGTGGACAGGGAGCAGGTATTTAAGATGTTGAAGATGGAGGTGCCCAACTGCCRCTGGGATGCTCTGGCTCCTCGAGGAGGTTCCAAACTGTGTGCCATAAGCTAAAAGGTAYTTATAGAGAAGCAGCAGCTTCTTGGTGGAAATAGAAGGCCAACCTCACCAGTTGCTCATGGTCATGAAAATAATCCGAATGCTTTGTTTGATACTCAATTGCTGTTGCAAATGTGAGGCAATGTTTACCTCTACAAAAGTTGCTGTATGTGATTTAAAGTGTCTGGTTAAATATTCTATAGCTATATTTAGTTAAGATTTTAAGAGCACTTGATGTGACTCATCTAATAGTATATATATGAATATTTTTTTAATGGTAGGAATTAGTTTAAAACATAGTTTTAACAATTTGGACTGTTYGGTTCAGGTAGTTCTAGGAGTTCATTGGAGAAGAAATAGCCATTAACCACTACATGAATGTTTTACCTTAATGTCCTGTGTATCTTACACTGCAGATTTAATCTCATTGTGACTGTAATGTGTCTTAGTATCTGCTGCTATTTTGTGTTGCATAGTCAAACTTGCTTTGTTYAAGAGCATTTTTAAAGGCGTATTTTTTGTTACAGAAAATGAAAAGAGAAACCTTGTTACAGGTGTCTGCCCGTAGCTCACTCACTGCTTACAAAATCCACTGACTGGTAGCACCAGAGTCAAACAGAGCAAGCAAATTAGAGGCTTTCCTGTTTGTGCATGCTGTGCTGTGGAGGAAAAACCCTGCACAAAATTGCAGCTTCTTTACTCCAACCACAGCCCTGTCACTGAAGATTACATTTGAGAAGGCAGAAGTTGGTGTTCCATGCTTGCCTGCAGAATTAAGTCAGAAGTATACAGATAGCTT
>JASVER010000034.1:621985-816004 GCA_030449065.1 Oceanodroma leucorhoa
ACTTTTTCCCCCTGGAAGTTGTGGAGATGACTGCAAACACTTGTTTAGCACACTAACTTGTGCTATCCTAATGCTTATCCTAAGCCCAAAATGAACTGACTTGTAGAAGTCTACAAGCACTAATGAAGCTTGAACACACAAGCATTAATGCATTTGAATGTTTTGTTCATAACTGTTCCTTCCCATTCACTGTACGTGGTGTAATCTCTGCAGGGTGGCAGGCTATGGTTTTCATTAAGGGTTTTTTCTTCTGCTGCAGTTTTTGTGTGAGGAGTTACCAGGACCGTGTGTTTTGTTTTGTGCAATTGCTTGAACTTTGTTTAAAAATGTTTAAGAGAATTTGTCATTGTGACCAAACCTACTTTTTAAGAAAAAATTGGTAAGACTAGTTTGAATGGACTTCTGATGTTTCAGCAGAAACTGCCATCATTAAACACATTCTTGAAATCCCCCTTGTGTTGTGTGTTATGTTTAGGGAGGGAGTGRGAAAGGGGCTGTTGCTTGTTGAAGTTTGGTGAATCCGAGAGCCTTGCGTGATCCCTCGTTAGAGCACTGGAGTCCCCGCAGTGCAAATCCCTTTGTCCTGTGATCTTGAACCAGAGCATGACAAGGGGAGAARCTGGTTTTAGCAGCACAGAAGAGGAATATATTTAATCACACAAAGTCCCAATCAAGAAGCTAGGCTTACACCTGGATTCGAAACAAAACACTGCAATACAGAAGCTATCTCAGTACCTTCAACTACAACCATGCTCGGTACCTTGGAGCCCACAGRCTGCAGACCTGCTGTCCCAGACTCCAAGCCCAGTTGGGTGAACACACTCCACACCCTTCCMTGGGGCAGCCAGGCCACACTACAGCCTTGAAGCAGACTTCCTTCCACTTCAGTCTTGCTTGCCCAAGTTCCCTGTCTCCGAAGCAATTTTGCCTTGTGGCTTTCAGGGCATGGTGAGATGCTGAAGTGCTAGAGATAAGGAACAGGGCAATCTGAGGCTTGCTCGTTTGTTGTTGCGCACATTTTAGCAGTACTSTGAAGACTGTTTCCCTCTTCCACTATTTTTACGTGAAGCGCAGACAATCCTAGACCCTGGAGCAGCTACAGGACAGACCGAGCCAGTACCCCGCACATGAATTGGCTCTGCTGCTCTCATCTCCCGCATACCACATGATTGCTCCTGCCTTGATGTTTTCGTCACTTCAGTAATAGTCTAAGAGTAATTCAGTGCTGCAGACAAAAGGCAGCTGCTGTTCAGCTGATGCCTTTTAAATTATGTCCTGCCAGTAAAGTAAAGCTCAATCTAATTCAAAATACTTTACAAAATGCTGTCAGGCTTCAGGCATGAGCCAGCTGTTGTGCAGCAAAGCTGGTTTGTGTAGGAAGTTGAAGACCCATCAAGGTGAGCCCCAACCTAACACTGAGCTGTGACTAAATAGGACAGGCTCCCCATAGCATGGGCTGYAGGAGTGAAGATGCCAGGCAGCAGCTGCATCTCTCGGTGTACTTACCTATCTGATGAGATCTCAAGTGGAAGATGAGCAAATGGCCAAAAATCTGGTTTAGTAAGATTAGCTAAGTAAGAGCTGAAGTAAGCTAGAGCTTGATGAAGGTGATTGCAGCTGGGGCTCTGGGCAGAAAGGCTGAGGCTCAGTTTAGCCCTTTCTGAATTTTGGCATGGGGGAAACCTGAAGCTACAACTAAGTTCTTGCACAGCAAAATTTTCCTCAGACAAGTCTTCAGATTTTTTTTTTTTTAATGGATCCTATTAAAGGGTTATTTATGCAATATCTAGAAGAGTTCTGCATGGGCCAGAGTATAACATGACTTCCTGCCTCTCTTGTACGTGGCTGTTGCCACCGTCGTACAAGCTGCTGCTCTTATTAACAAGTCTGTGTGCAAGTGTGAGGTTAACGGAACAGAGCTGTCAAATACACATTTATAACCCTGGGAGAGGGAGGGGGTGCCTTTCTTGTGTCTCTTGGTGTCAGTGATCTTTGGATGCCTTGATACTGATAACTGTAAAATTGTCAGTGATGTTTGGTAAGTGCTGTCAGAGAGACCTTAGCTTAACACTGAGATGATCTGAATTATGCCTGACGACGAGCTCYACTAAGAGTATGAAACAGGAATACCTCTAATTGCTTAAGACCAAGTAGTCGGTAACTAAACTGCACAAGAACATCACTGAAGATAGTTCATCTCCCTATCAGCTGGCAATTACCAATTTCTAAGAGAYCAGAAACTCTTCCAGCTCTGGTTTCTAACAGACATCTACTCCTCCRAGCTCAGCCAACTAAGCTCCCGGTTGGCTCGCTTCTCAAGTGACCGCTTGCTCATGGCATGTTAAATGAGCTGAATACAATTCAAAACAGCACTTCTAGCTAGTGAGAAACAACTCTTCGGTTCAAGAAAGCAGGATGGAAGGGGTGGCCATTGCTTTTAAAGCTAAGGAGCAAAGGGTCTTAAAGGTCCAGATGCAGTTTGTGGTGGCTTAGGAGGCATAAAGCTTGTTTCTAGGCTTTTCACTCCGCTCCTGGTTTCTCATAAGCCATCTTGTTCGCACGCTTCCCTCCACGTTGGGGGACCGGCAGCACGGGGGAGCCCAGCACCCCCCAGCTCCAGGGGCAGAACCTGCCTAGGCTGCGGGCGGACGAGGCAAGGGGGAGGCAGGTCCCCAGGGGCTTGAACAGCTGCTTCGCAGCTTCAACCAGCATGTTCAATCTCTATTTTGGAAGACATTACAACCTTAAATGCCAACCTTAAAGGCTKCCAGCCCTGGCTTGAGAATACACTCCTAGTTGTTGCCTGTCGCTGCCCGCTCCGTCCCTCCCGGTGATGGAGGGGACCCACTGATCTGCACATGAAGCAAGGACTGGGACTCCCTGGCCAGGGTTTCAGCCCTGTACCRTGCAGATGGGGGATTGTTGGTTTGAAAGATGAGGAAGGATAAAGATTTGGATGACCTACTGCACTGTTTCAGGCGGGTCAATTTATTTTAAGGCTTTTATATGAAGAGTAACACATATCATTTACTTAAAGCTCTTCTTGACTCCTCTGGCTCTTTCTAAATAATTTAATCCAATGTACATGTTGTTATTATGGCCTAGCAACAGTTTAGCAACAGATACCCGCTCAGGACCTTTACCATTTCCAGATGAGCCAGTGTGGCCATCTTCTCTGACCCACGTTAGGCAGCACAGAGCATCCCTGGGGACTCCTCCACCACGTCTACACGCCAGCGAGGTAACTGTGGTGGCATTTACACGTGGGCAGGAGAGCGACTCGCTCCGGGYTATAGGGCCACAGAAACCAAACTCTCTCCTCCAGTCTCGCTGGCCCTGCTCACAGTAAATCCTCAGCGGYGAGTTTCACATGTGCATTTCTTGCCAGGTAACAAGTCTGTTAAAGGGATACAAGGGGGCCTGGGCTGATRTGGCTGGTCCTCATGAGCTCTGATGCCAGCCCAGAAGAATCACTGCGCTGCTGAGCAAAAATAAATAAAATGCTTCAAAYCGCTATCAGTTCCTTGAGGCGTCACTTCTAAAACCTTTGCCTTCCCCCTCAGCTGTTTTTCCCCCCCTCTGTGAGTTTCYAGACTGCCTCTGCCCTGATACAAACATATTTAGCTGAAGAGAAGCTCTTCTTTRCAGACACTTTTCTCTTCTCCTGCCCTCAATTCATAAAGGTTTAAGCTCAGGTCAAGAACATTTGACATTTCCCCACTTCATTTCTGCCTGGCTGTCAGCAGAGTTGTCGCAGCAGCGTCTTTTGGACAGTATCTGAAATTATCCAGCTCTCTCCCTCTCCTTGTGTGAGGACTATGGTACAGATCCTGGTGACATCAAGATGGTTCTCAGGTAAACAGAAAAAACAGTCAATTACTCTCGTTTCCTTTCCTTGGTCTGATAAGTTTTTTGTTGGGTTGGACCAATTCCTCTTGTTGATGGTGAAGCAATGCCATCAAAGCTCAGAAGTGAATGCCACCCAGCTTCCTCTGGTATTTCTGCCACCAGCTTCCCAGTTACCTTACTCCCATCCCCAGCTGTTGTGGGTTACTTGCAGTTATAGATTAGCAATGTCCTTGTGGATAAAGCTATGGCGAAGGAGGAATAAGGCTGTTTCTTTTGGAGTAACGAGACAAAATACTGTTGCAACAGCCTACTGACAAGGATGGGTCTTGGTAGAAAAGCAGACGTTGGCCAGCGCGCTCCCGACATCCTCAGGACCCACTRATCCCCAAGGCTGACTCAGTGACGCAAACCCACCAGATAATAAAATCCACATGCCCGGCCTGTACAGCAGCAATGAATATCCATCCCCCAGCACAGGTCAACCGTTTGACGCTCCAGGCTCTAACCCTGTCCCTAAAACCACCATGTGCTTGGGTACGGAGCTCGCAGGTGTGGGATGCGGAGCCTGTGCTACACCGTAAATCCAAACACTCCGAGGTGACATTCGCCATGGTCTGTGCACAGCGAAGCACCGACGAAGTCACCCAGGCACGCTTGCTCCTCCTCTTGCACGGCCACGGATCACCCTTTGGTGGTAATGCTTGGTAACGAGCAAACTTCAGTGTGACTTAATTTAAGATTCCCGTCTGAGCTCCCGTAGTTAAGAGTCAGATCTATTTAAGTGGTATTAGCATTCCTGAAGCTAGCCAAGCTTAAATAAAACAATAGTACCACTCAGGATACCTGCAGACAGGGTGAGTTTTTTTCTGAAGAGCTGCTGTTTAATGAGCTGTTCAAACAAACAACTTACTCTGTCCCTCTGCGTATATGTAATATTTTTAAAATCACATATTTGCAGCGCATTGTTTGCTACTGTCCAAGGAAACAAACGATTTGCTTTTAACATAATCACTATCAGAAGTAAATTATTCAGCATTTGCTGCTTGGAAGTTAAAAAGGGAATCTGAATTTCTTTTTATTTTCTTCCTCTTTTTTATAATAGATATACAAGCTGCAGGGCACACTTTTATGCTCCTGTAGCCAAGATTTTGTAGAATTGACTAATAATCTTTTTTGCATATTTATAAACACTTTATTATTTATTAATGGAGCATTTCAGGAGTAAATTTATAATCCTACCATGTGATCTCAGCCTTTCAGAAAAAAATGGTTGCTCATGTCAAAGCGTTGGAAATTAGAGCTGGCATAACAAAGAAATGAGTGAGAATATCTCATTAGCGTGAAAGCAAACAGGCAAGAGCCTTTTGCGAAAACGAATACACGCACGCAAGATGGCTCAAAAAAACYACATTAGATGTCAAATACAGAACATGGCACTCAAGATGTATCAATTCCCTGCTCTGCTTGCTATAAACCCAGAAGAACACAGTGCAGCCCTACAGCCGTATAAGAGCACGGGTCCAACGCACCCTGTGCTCGCCCTCCAAGCTGCCATCACTGTGCTCAGCCACTTCACCTCCAGGTATTTTAAGCTTCAGGAGTTTTGAAGAGAGTGCTGATGCCCTCCTCAGGGGATTCAAGCCTAAAGACCAGATACAGGTGTCCCACCACTTCCCCTGCTAACGCTGGAAGTCACAGACAGCTCACCCATTGCCAGTATCAAAGCTGGATTTTTCAGGCAGAAGATGGTCAGAGACAGGTACAAGCAACAAACAGGCACATGTACACATATGTTTTCTGATACCATCACCACTTCACTTAAAGATAAAAACAAAACACCCTCTAGCTACTCAGAAAAAAAACATCTGACCTGCTTTTTTTAACCTTACCTGTCTCTAGGAAGCCCCTGGAGATCCATCCTTCTCAAGAACACAGAGATCCTCTGAGCTCCACAAGCTCTTTGCTGATGAGGCACCTCCCAACCACCTTGTACCATTGCAGTGATTACTCCACTTGTGCCCTTTATAATTTTCTGGTCTTGACAAGCATCCCATCAAGTGACCTAACGCCTGTCAGGTGCCTTCCTTGCTAAAGATACTCCTTCCACCCCAGTCCTCATCTGTCAGACCCAGGTGGAGGAGGAAGCCCAATGAAGAAGGCACAAGGCTACAGATCCAAAACAGAGTTGGCAGCTTGCGTAAACACATAGCTGTGGGCTGAAGGTTTCTGGCTTACGCAGATTCCCCAAATCACAGCCCTTCAAGTGCAAGGGTGCTGAGGCTATGCCGGTGCTCGCACCATGGCCATGCTTCCCCTGGGGCACTGGTGGAACACGCCATTTTTGGAAGCCGTGTGTCCAGAATTTCACAATACAAGGCTGTCGTGGTTTAACCCCAGCTGGCAACTCAGCCCCCTGCAGCCGCTCGCTCACTCCTCCCGGGTGGGATGGGGGAGAGAATCAGAAGGGTAGAAGTGAGAAAACTCGTGGGTTGAGGTAAAGACAGTTTAATAGGGAAAGCAAAAGCCGCACCCGCAAGCAAAGCAGAACAAGGAATTCATTCACTGCTTCCCATCGGCAGGCAGGTGTTGAGCCATCCCCAGGAAAGCAGGGCTCCATCACGTGTAACTGGGACTTGGGAAGACAAATGCCATCGCTCTGAACATCCTCCCCTTCCTTCTTCTTCCCCCAGCTTTATATACTGAACATGACGTCATATGGTGTGGGATATCCCTTTGGTCATTGGGGTCAGCTGTCCCAGCCATGTCCCCTCCGAACTCCTTGTTCACCTGGCAGAGCATGGGAAACTGAAAAGTCCTTGACTTGTGTAAACACTACTTAGCAACAACTAAAACATTGGTGTGTTATCAACATAATTCTCACACTAAATCCAAAACACAGCACTATACCAAATACTAAGAAGAAAATGAATTCTATACCAGCCAAAACCAGGTCAAAGGCAAAACCCTCCAACTGCTTCAGTGGTGTTCTGTGCATTTCCTAGCCCTAGAAGATGCTTTCTCCTGGCTGCTTCCAGCCATAAAATGAATGACACTTGCTACCCCCGTGCCAGGGCAGCGTTATTCAGCCGTTTAACTATGTGGCTGGGCTTGGCATTGCTACCCGCCGCACGGCCGGCTGGCTTTCTGCGAGGCTGAGCTTGCAGCTCGTGCCAACCTGTGCAGCGCGAGCCACGGGAAAGACCTCACAGAGCTCCATCTCTTAACCAGGGGTTCACAGGTCGAGCAGGACATAACCATCCTGCACAGAGGGCTGCAAAACCTAATGCTCCAAGAAACCTCAGGTCAAAAGCCTGGGAACCGCATCCGTCTCTTTTTCGATCCAGAGCTGGCAAGCAGGGAGTGTGTAGCGAGGTCTCTCTTGGTAAGGGAAAGGTGATTAATGAGTCTGGCTCACAAAAGCTTGGACAGAGAACTGAGGAGACCTGCCGGGCTCTTCAGCAGCAGATGGGTACAAGGTGGGTCTCCTCCTGTCATGGAGAGCTGCCATGGAACTTGCCCTGCACTGGAGCCATCAAGGGGCTGCCGCTGTAACGGGGCAAAAGCCTCTGGAAGGTGATATTTTCTGCACTCATTTGACTTTATTTTTTCTGAAAGGAACTCAGAGCGTTTGGAGTTTTCTTTGATTTGAATTTCAGAGGAAGCGGAGCAAACCAGCTGTGCCTTGCCTTCTGACGGGGAGCAGGTGGGGAAGAACAGAAGTAGAGAAGGTGAATCGAGCCACGGTTTGGCAGCGCACCCAAGTGTATCAGCGCGTCTTTTATGTCGTTTAATTGTTCCCTGCAACTCAAATAATGTGGAAGGCATTAGTAATAATAGCGGCTTCAATAAGTTCCTTTTTTGATGTCCTGTCTAAAAAGGTGAAATCTGAGGAAGGACATTAGGAACCCAGCATTTTAGGTTTCCTTTGGCATTTTGTTTTTCTGCAGAACCTGAAAACACTGAAGCCTATTAAGGCGTAATACAAATGTGTGCAAACAGAGGAAACCTGCACGCAGAATACAAATAACGAGTTTTTAGCAGGTGGGGCATTAGTCAGGGGTTGTGGTACTGCAGCGCTGAGCTTTTGCACCCCACCTCTTTGACCCTCCCAAAAATGCATGAGCTGCTAGGTCGGAGACCAAGAGCCCTTCTTAGGAGCTACCTTTATTTAGCACAGAGCAAAACATGTCCTGTTGGCTTAGAAGCTTTGTTGGGATGGAGGTAGGAAGGTGCAGGGGCCACAGCATGGCTTGAAGAGCTGGGGGAAGAATCTGYTCCTGCCGCCTTGGCCGTTGTGGAGGTGAGCTCAGACCCTGCCCCTACACGTTTTACATGGCCAATACATTAAATCATCTCACTCGATGGCTCCATCTCTCTCTTCATCACGTCCTGCTGGCCGGCTCTCGTCAGTGTGTATTTGGAAATGCAGCGTGGCACCTCTGAGCACCCCAGGGGTTTCGCAGCTTGGTGTCATTCAGCTTGCATTAGGCTTCGGTGAAGCGTGCACTGACCACGAGTGAAAGAAGGAGGAAGGGTTCCTGCCAAAAATACAGCCAGTTCAGCTGCGGTGCTGCCGAGAGAACGGGGTAGAGGTGGGTTTCGTGTGCTGTCAGTTCCCAGCCGACAAGCCCTCATTTTGTTCTCAGTACATGGATGAGGTGTTTTGCTTTTTTGACTTTGCCTCCCCAGCAATGAAGAGCCAGAAGGATGGATCCTGTTCCCGCTGCCACCCATGCAAATGTGGAGCTACCCCACTGCTTGCAAGAATATCGATGCCTTGTATACAAGACATTGATTTTCTTTTCACCCCAGTGCACAGAAGGGAGACATGCTAAAGAGAGGTTTTAATGGCATTGGGGATGGTGGATAGGTGGTTGCATGAAAGATATTCACGTGAGATGCTGGAGTTTGTCACAGCTCAACCTCCTTTTCTTCCCGAGGAGGTCTGCAGCCTGCAATGTTTATATTGTCAGAGGGTATTTACCATCACTGCTGCGATGAGTTTTCCTGACACTTGCTGGGGAGCACGGACTCACTGAGAAGGAAGAACTCAATGCAGCAGCAGCCTGGAGCCATAGGAGGTGAGAAAATCCTCTTGCACATAAGACAAGAGGCTAAGCTGAGGTTTCACAGTTTGCTGAGACACGGTCTTTGCAATGACCTACATTCGTACATGATATAGGGGATCCAAACATAAACAAGACATGATGAAAGAGCTGGGGAAGGGCAGAAGTGGTGTGTGGTTCCCGGGAAGGCTCTGGGASGTTGCGCTGGTCGGAGCCGGACCCTTGGTGCTGGGGTCAGTGCTGCACCAAGTGTGCTGGTCCTAAATCAAACCGAGGTGCCTGACCTGTTTCCCGTCAGCTGGTAACAAGATGAAATGAGTGACAAATACGGCTCTCCCTGGGCAGCCTCAGAAAGCTGTTGATGGGAAGAAGAGGAGCRTTGATGGGGATTTGTCCAATGCACCTGAGTCTTGAAATAAATAGTTCAGAAGAGAGTTTGGGCTATTTGTGTTCCCCCAGCTCTTCAAGCYATGTTGTGTCCCTGATGCCAGGCTATCCTGGGTTTGGAGACATGCCCTGGGTGAACATTGTTGTCCTTTCAGATGTTACTGTGTCACTTGAAGGCCACCAAGCACAGCTGGGTGGCTGCTGTTAGCTATGCCTTCCCCAGGGTATGTGGGCAGCAGGAATGATGGTTTTTTCCATGCTTTGTCCCCAGAGTGTACAAGGATGCTCCCTTTTCTCACCCCATTCCTCTTCCTTCAGATTTTTTTGTCTTTTCTGTCGTATTTAGCTTGTGGAAGGAGTTACTAATAATAGTCTAGCACCATTTTAAATGTGCTCCCAAACATGGGGAATGAGGCAGCCATGTGAGGACTTCTCCTTTTTCCCTGTGCACAAAATCCAGCCAGACGAGGTCTGAAAAGATCAGTGAAACTGGCACTTTTGTAAATGATGGATGAAGCATATGAAGAATTCCCTTATTCACAAAAAGCACCTGCCAATTTTTTTTTCCTCCCCCACGGGAAGGAAGAAGAAACCTGGAATGAAAAACCTGCCTCCAGTGAAGCCAACGGCAGGAGTGCCGCGGATGGCAGCCAAGCCAGGACACGGCTGCTGGAGGTGCCGCAGCTGCAAGTCTGCCCGTGCCTCTGCCAGGGGCWGCTGCGCGGTGGGTGCGCCTTCGTTTGCTCCTGCCAGCCCCATTCARCACATTAGAAAGCCAACAGGAATGATAAAATGCCTTTTGTTGTCCATCCTTCTCCTGTAAGGCAAAAATACAGTCCTGTGTGAGTAGATACCTTTACACAGAGACCCGAGTTTGCTGTTGGCTTGGGCAGGGCATCGTCGCAGCCATGTGTGCAGGACACGGCTGGTCTGGGCAGCATCTTCCCTCCTTGGACAGCCAGGCAAAACAGGGCATTCATGTGTGTATTCCAGCTTCAACCTGAAGCTAGAAAACATCAACACTGGCAAAAKGGGCTTATCTGGAGCTGTGAATGTAGGTCATGCTGAAGATCAGCGACCTACATTTCCCAGGTTTGAAATTGCAGAGTAAAGTAACAGTCGTCGAGCCCTGCGACCCTCCTGTGCTGTCCCTSAGATGGGGGAAACCAGCCTCGAAGGTCCAGAACAGGGGGGAGATGCCCTATTTTAGGAAAATTGAGATGCACTAGGCTGGCTTGGAAATACRGTTTGTAAGCCAATATTGTGCTTGCACTGAAAGGGCTGTGAGCAGCCTGGAGTGGCTGTTGTGTAAGGAACCAAGGATGCCTGGGGTGCCGGTGGGAGATGTACATCTCACCCTTTCAGCAACAATCAAGGCTCACTACTATGGAAAAAGTKAAATGGCTTGCCCTAGGTCAAACAGGCCATTTTTTAGCAGAGCAAAGTGAACCAGGATCTCTCTCTAGGGAGCATGAAACGATGAGTCCTGCTCCCCTCTCTGAATCACAGCTCTCAGTTTCCCTTCCACCTATTGCCTCCAGACCCATGTTCTGCACTACTGCTGCTCCTGCCGCTCCTCAGGCTCTCAAGCACCCAAAAGCTAAAGCACTGGCTTGAAAGGTTTTGAAAAGATCCAAAATTAAGCTTATTTCTTTATTTGTTGGTACTTTATTGTGTTTTATATAGGGTTGTCTCGTACTTAATTTGAGTGTCTCAGTAGACACCTGTTTGCACACTCCTCTGCACACCCTGCCGCCTGCAAAATCTTCTAGTTAGGGTTTTGAAAATGAGAACTGAGCACGGATTCAGATTCAGGGGCTGTAGTTGTGGAAAAAAACCCACYCTTTGAAGCAATATGAGGCTCAGAGGAGGATCACGGTCTTCTGCAGAGGCGTGCTCAGGTCGCCAGTGCGGCACGCTCGCGCGTCGCAGGAGAGCCGGAGCTGCCATGCCCGGTCCAAACGCATCCTCCTGGGTCTGCGTTTGATGTCGAGGAGACGGAGCACGCTGGATTTCAGGCTGCGTGGAGGYCAGGAGCCGGGGCACAAACAGTTTCTTGGCAGGTTTGGGCAATTAGCAGCCCTTTCTGAATCCCCAGCAGCGTGCTGCTACCTCTGTGCAACCTGTGTAGTCTCATCGGTCTTTTTAGCATTTGCAGTTGCCAAAGCCTTAGCGGGGGATCAAGTGTTAGATACCCTGTTCACCTGTCTTGACGTTAACTGAAGAATTATCAGTATAATAAACATTTTACCTTGTTTCTGTAAGCCTCAGCGCAGAACATTTTGTAGAATTTGACTGCAAATCTGGACCCTGTGGCTTCTGTCAAAATACTAAATACTGAACTCTCYGCTTGCCTCCTTCCTGACATTGCTAATGATAATAATCATGCCCCCACAGCTGCTAATCCTCTTTGCAAAACGCTCTGCCGAGTGCCAGTCTGAATCTCCTCTGCCCTGCATATTCTGCAGTCATTTATATCAATTTAATRCGACCGTGGAAATGACCTGGTGGGACTTTAAACTGCTGTAAATGACCACGGAAGATGGAGGCCAGCAGAGATGGGCCCACACTGTTCAGGGATGGCTTAGTTATTGAAGTGTGGGGTTGGAGCGTAGCTGCTGTCCTTCAGCGTGGGTATGGCAGGGCCGTGTCTCGCTGCAGAGGGATATCTCATGCGAGGAAAATCATAGCAGAAGGCACTTGCCAGAGCAGGGATGTCTCTTGAATCCTGTCTCAAAGATTCAGACATGCTAACTTGCTTTTATTTTTAACATGGGCAAAATCTAGTCCGGTTGCTGTGTTAGAAACACAGCCCTGCAAACAGAACCTGCAGGTGATTAGCCTGAGCCCCTGCCTAAGATACTGAGTTATTTTTTACATCTATCTTCTCCTGATGTGCGGGTGTTAAGTCTCAGCTCATTTCATGTTCCTCTTTAAAATCATCTCTGAAGTGATGGGTCCCCTCAGACCAGTGCTAAAGTAATGATTGCAGTATCTCTGGGACAACCTTTGCGATGGGCACAGATTAATCAAGCACCAGTTACGGTGCAAATTCAACCTCACAAGAGAGTGGCAAGACCTCGAATGCTCCCTCGTGTAACGGTAACAGTGAGCTTTTATTTAATGTTCTCCAGCAATCTATCTCCAAGAGCTTTAACAAGGTGGGCTACTGTTTCTCTCCTTTAGAAAATGAAGAGCTGCAGTGGAGATACTAAATTATCTCCTCACGTTCACACATTTTAAGACCTGCCTAGTACCACCAGGAAAAAAATTCCCATTAAATATACTTCTGATGAAATTTTCAATACTGTGTGCTTGAAGTTTTCCATGGGAACAACATGATTTTTACAGACGATCTTGACCGAGAAAAACCAAGTCACGTCAAGATGATCCAACCTGCACATTTCAGGCGTGTCTATCTAACCTGCGAGGTGTCTCGCAGCCCCACAGCGAAGTGCTGCGGCTAGCAGAGGAGCACCGGGGCACGTTATATCCAAGCTGGGATGCCAGGGGGGCATTTCAGCCACACGGGTGAACGTCGGACAGGCTGAAAGCTTTTTACTCTTTCTAAATCCTCGTGCGTGTGCATTTGTGTAGCTTTCTCTTCTGAAAATTGTGGGTTTTGTCTTCATTCCCCAGGAAAGCAAATGCTGAGACTCCGGAGTTCTCTGCAGGGTGGGAATGCTCTTCTCCTGCCTGGTGGGTAGGGTGGGATTAAAGCTGCAGGGGGATGGAGCACACCCATTTTCCTGCTGACAGGTCCTCTCCCTCCCGCAACAAGTCTGTGCTCTTAAAAAAGAATAAATTTGTGTCCTGCCTCAAAGTTTTGAACTGTCCACATGCTCAGCTTTATGATAACTATTGAGGAGTCCAAAAGGAAACAGCTTTTCTTTGCGGTCTGTAGAAGTTGCTAGTCCGGGTCCTTCGGTACAGCCTTTCCCCATTTCTCCCTCCTGGTTTATTACAGCCCTGAGACAAGCCCGCTGCAGGACTTCATTCTTTTTTTATTAAATGCCTTGCAGTCCATTTACCAGCACATTGTAAAATCTTATCATAAATAATTAAAACTACAGCTGTCAAAATAAATGGCTGAAGCCCATTTTGGCAATGCTATGAAATACTATCCTACCAGGTTGCGGGGGGAGATACTGGTTTTTTGTTGCGGTTGCACGCTGGCAGTTAGGAGCCTGGCAGTGCCCTGTAATCAGCAATGAGTTTCCCAGTCATTAGTTCAAATTAGAGCAGCTCCGATGACAAGTCGAATGGCCACTCCAGCTTCTAATGGCTGAGGAAGGTGCAGGCTGACCCTTCTCACAAGCAGAGCAGAATGGTTTCTTTTGTCCCAATTTCTGAAAAGAGGAACGGGCACAAAGCAGTTGTATAACACTGTGTTCRGATGGGTTTGCAGCCGGGAGGTCTGGGGCCAGCAGCGAGCATGTGGCTTTGGTTAGAGAAGCAGAAATCTCGGCAAGAACCAGCAARCTCCCGGGGTCTGGGGAGGTTGCAACCTCCACGTGTTTTGCAGACCGCGATCTCCCCAGTGCCCTTTCTTAGGGCTTCATTTCAGACCTGCCTTTTCATGATCTCCTCCCTGCAAAAYAGAGCTAGGGAAACGTTTTGTTGGAAGTAAATACACATTGGGTTGGACAAATCCACCGGTGTAACGTGTGTGGGCAGGCTTTGAAATGTGTGCAGCAAGCAAAAGGGGCTTGGAGACAGCAGGGCTGGAGGTGGTAGGAGTTTCCATTTGGGGCTTGCTTAAAACTGGTGGGGGCTCTGGCTCTCAAGGTCTCTGCTCCCAGCGGTACAGCAGCAAGGCCAAGCTCTTAAACCTCTGGTTTCTCTTCCAGTCATTGAGATTTTCCTACCTGATTTCTAACGGTGGAGGTCCTGACCCAGGAGCTGCATCCATGGCGGAGATGAAAGCAAGTTATGGCTGAGAGTGTGATGTGAGCTCTGGGTAAAAGCTGAGCTCTGCAGGGATGGGGAAGAGGAGTGCTGTGAGCTTGCACAACTTTTTTCACCGGTTGTATGATAACGTGGGGTGTTTGAAGTCACAGCTCTTGAACTTGAGATTATTTGAGATGCTCAGCTTTCATTAATACTACAAAAGCTGTGAGTTTCTAGCCCTCATGGTTATAGAGAAAAAGCTTGAAAAAAGACCCTGAGAATCAGAGAAACATAACAAAATTAAAAATAGATGGCATACAGAAAGAGTCCCACAGGTATTATTCTGAAAAAATGTGATTTGGGAGGAAGATTGAACTCTGGAGTTATCAGCTCCAGAGCTGGTACTTCCTTCCAAGGAGAGAGAAGCACCCTGAAATGGCAGAAGCCTTTYGTGAGTGTTTGCCCTGTCCTCCCACCCCTACCCTGGGTCGTGATGACCCAGCCGGAGCGGAGGTAAGTGTCCCCAAATCTGCCGCATGCCCAGGGCTAGCAGGGGCTGGGCTGTCTCTGCCACATGCCTCTGTCCGGCGGCTGCCACCAGGAAAGGATGTTTTGGTATGATAAAAGGAGTAGCTCAGAGGTCCAGGAGCCAGGAAACCTGGGATTTTGTCTCCAGCCCTGCCACTGACTTGCTGCCTGGTCTGCGGTGGGTCACTCAGACCAAGCCACCCCAACCTTGTAATGCCCAAAACACTGTGAGTGAGCAATTGGCTAAATGGTTTGCAGAAATACAGGGCACCCACCCTCGCTGAACACCAAGCTATATTTTTAAGTGGCTGGCTTTAGCTATGGAGATGACGGTAAAATCCTCATGCCTCTGTTTTCCTTATCTGTGGAGTGAGGATAATAGCATTGGCTCATCATCATAAATTGCATTGAGCCTTTCGTCCGAGGCCGGAGTGGATGTTTCTCGAAGAACCTCAGGCATTTGGAAGTGTAAGTGCTGGTGAAAATCAGTTTGCAATTAGTCTTAAATGGTTTAAAAAATTATTTCCTCCCCGGTATCTCCCTACCGGAGCGCGAGGTCTCATTTTTTGCACATAGCTATTGCTTTCACTCCGGAGCAGGAGCATTTGCTTGCAAGGGTTTTCCCCAGCTCCTACCCAGTTGCTAAGCAAAGCCCTGCTCCAGGTCCTGCTGCTGGACCCGCATCTCATGGCTTCTTGTGCCCTCATGGCAGTGACCTCTGGGCACTGCTGACTGGCTGGTAAACGCTGCTGGCTTCTTGGCCGGGAGCATCCCAAATGACTGCTGTGCTCGGATTGCTCTCCCTTCACGAATCTGGCTGAGCCCTTCGGGTGGCTTTTAAATGCTGCCTCCCCTGGGACTTGTTAAAGTGCTTCATCAGTGCCCATCTTCCTCTGCAGGGATGACCTTTAACTCATCTCTGCTGTTGCTACCTGACTCGGATCACCTCAGAAGAAAGGTTGCCATGGCGATTTCATATTCAGCTCAGCCAAAAAAATCCAGCTTCTGTATCTTATTAAATGCTCCCTTTTGAGGACCCTAGGCACGGAGAGCCAAGGCCAGGGGTTGCCTGCGTTCACCGTGGCGAGGAGTTTGGTCGCCGGGAGTTTCCCCGCCAGCCAACGTGGCTGTTCCTTACCMCTTTCCCAAGCCCAAGGCTTTTTTTTTCCCACGTTAAGGTAAAAGCTGGGGGTTTAAAGCCATTAGTATTACTATGAAAACACTCCTCTGCAAAATGTCAATCTGCCTTTTCAAGGGGATTTTTCACTGCTCTAATCTAAACTGCGCTGTCAAATGTCAGGAGCGGCTGTTTAATGAGGATCAGTTGGAAGCCCTAATTGGATGGGTATTCAATGGGCTGCTTTTTTCCGGTTGTTTTTTTATCCTTGAAACTCTGTTTTCACAGAGATCCTCTTTAAATTTTAGAAGCTAATCTCCATTTAAGGTACAAGCTCAGGGAACCTTGGTCCTCGGGGGCTGCTTGGAGCCACGGCTGTTGTGGGCTTTCACTGAATTCACCTGGAAGGCAGAGAGAAAACCCATCCAGGATGTTTCTGCAAGAGCAACAAGGACTGTTTGGGGGCATCAGCAGTTCTTTTCCTGCAAAAAGCTAAGTAGCACGCACTAAGATCTAAGGCACCAAGGTGATGGGAGTGATGGAGAAAGAGCCAGGGAGTGCTGGGGTGGTCAGCAGGCTCGGGGTGCACCGGGGGTGTGCCCGGGGCTCCCTTCTCCGCGGAGAAATGTGCATACACAGGGGCATGAGGAAGGGGTCCAGCTCACAGGGGTGCCCACTGCATTTATCTCCAGATGGACTGGGCATCCACAGCAGTAGGCAGCGAACCCCTGATCCCTTCCAAGGCCATGAACCACTCCAAAACTCATATAAACTCTTTAAAACAGCCCGAGATGATGCCTGCACGTCCTGCAGCAGCCTCTCCGGGCCTCATTAACTCCCTTCTATCATGTGCCAGCATTTCGCTCCCGTGGCCTCTGTCAGAGGCAACAGGTGCTGCACAAAATGATTTTAGGGCATCTGTCACCAAGCACAAAATGCACCGTGCTGTTCGACTTGGAAATTACAGTTGAAACCCCTCTGAAGCAGCCAAAGATCATCCCAGCCCAAATCCCAAYGTCCTCCGCATCCCACCTCCCGGCGCGCGGTGCCGCTCCCCATCCTCTGGCGTGTCCTGCGTTTCTGGCAGCCAGATGTATCCGATGGGGAAACAGCCGCCCGGCAGATCCCCGTGGCAGCACAGAAGCCCCCCTGCACTTTATTGTCTTGTGCAGCACGTGCTTCCTAACAGGAAAACCTTTCCCAAAGGGTTTATTTCTCCATGTGAACTCAGTGTCCTGAACGCTTTTATATAAACGATTGTTGTTTGATTTTCTCCCCCCCTCCGCAAAAAATTTATAGCAGATGATTTTTAAAACATCCTGGTTTCCTATAGTTGTGCTTTTATTGCGTTTTTAATTAAAACCTTGGGAAGGCCATAAAAGACACATCACAGATGCAAGTGTTTCCATACCCTGTTTCACACGAAACACTCATAAATAACCGCGTGCCCCGACAGCACCTCCTCTCTGCCCCCTTTGCCCTGCAGCACACTCGGGGGTCCACGTTTTTAACAGYTCCTTTGGCTAGGAACTGGCTCCCATTCCAACAGACATGTAACACCTCCTCTCCATCCCTAATTGCATTTCATTTAACACATGCAATTACCAAACTGACTTCTTCCAAAAATAAACCACATGGATGTTCAGAGCTGCATGGCTTCTCAGATAGTTTTCAGCCAAGAAATTTGTGCCCTCCTGGTCTCTCCTGGAAAGCCCGGGAACAGGCTGGCGTGCTTGTAAATCAGCCCCTTCCATAAAATCCTGAGAAAAGATGCCATGAAGCCTGTAGTCGAGACAGGTAAGACACATAGGCTACAAATCATAACGCCTGCCCAGTCGTTTCTAGGCATTTGTTACAGTGTCTTAAGTCAGCAACCTCAACAACTCCCCTGGTCTCCAGCCAGGAATAAAAGTGCTGAAGGAAATCAGGCCACAGCAATTTCCCCAAACCACAGAGCTAACATGCATGGTAATTAATTCTTTTAGTGGAGAGAGGGTTTTTTTCTGCTATGAACTCTCCCAGGGGCTGACACAATAGCCCATCTCCTTGGCGGTCATCCCATGGCTTTAATCATGTGTCCCCCACAATTCTGCAGAAAAATTCAGCAGAAATTTTCTTCCAGCATGGTGCCTGAAATTGRGCTGCTGAGGTCCATCCTTCAAAATAGAGATGTGACCTTCTGAAGCGGTGGATGAAATTGTGGTGTCGCTGGGCTTGGTGGAAGCTGCCTCTTGACCTCAGCAAGATCAGGATGTGTCCCACCACAGGCTGGCTTCTCGATGCAAGGAACAGCATTGCATGCTAAGACTTGGAATCTTTTGGGRCTCATCATTTGTTTTAAAGAAGAGAAAACATCCAAGTCCAGGGCTTGTGATTGATATAGACCTTGTAGGAGCAAAGTTTATTTTTCCTAGAGTTGTCTTAGTTATGGAAGAACTTCAAGAGTCCTTTCTCCAACTTCCTTGAATTTGTCATTGAAGGTTTTGTGAATTATGCTTGCAAACCTCTTTAAATCTGATCACAGATGGAGCATAAATGCCGTGTTATTGAAGTTGAAGGACACGGCTTACTTTCTGGGGAATAATACATTGCAGTAAGCTGATACAGAATAACTAGCATGATTTTTGTTTTGTTTTCTTTTAACCACGTTTCCGTCAAATCTTCCATCCATAACACAACATTCACCCACCCCCATAACTAATTCATTATTTTACAGCAAGTAAAATCAAACAGGAGACAAATGACTGTTGTTTAGTGCCATTAGTTTCAATGGCTTTACACAATATTTGAGTCATTGGCTCGCCTCTTGCTTTGGAGGAATCCCAAATCTGGATGAATCTACGTGCATTATAAAMCATCCATGGGGCCAGGCCAGGCCTGCCTAACAGATGGAGGTCCATATGCTTTGGCTCTGCACCCATATGGAACACTAATATGCAGTCCAGGAATAGAGCATGCCTCTTCTCCTCTTTTCTAGCAATCTCAAATCCAAAGTCATTTTCAGACACAAGCCGAGTTAAGCAAGTTCATCTGGAACCTGTGCGGCAAGACACTACAAGACTGATGGTCCAAGCATAATATTTTCCTTCCTCTGTGGTTCCTGCTGAAGCCTAAATTGCAACATTTTCTAGAAAGCGGCGTGTCAGGCTTTCCAGAGTGCTAGTTAAAAAACCCATTACATTCCTATAATGCGCTTTAACCTTTGCTGCCTGGATTGTGCAAGAACACAGAGTGCTTCATCGGCCCTCGCCGGAGGAATTTCTCCAGGCAACCAAACCAGCAAATAGTTGTGGATATTTCACAACGCCTGGGAGGTTTTGTTTGCTGGAGGCACAGGATTAGTATCAGATGGCCTGCCGCCATTTCGACATCGAGGGACTTAACTTTTATTGCTGGCTGCACTCCTCGGGCAGCACCAGCAGYTTTGTTCCGGCCAGGCACTTTGAGGGGGAACAAGACCCCCAGCTGCTTTTTGGCATTTAGGGACACTGTTTGCCCCGGTGCCTAATCCTTGCTCAAACTCTGTGTTATTCTCATCCGTACAATGAGAATACAGCCGGTCCTGTTTTAAGCACGTGAGCAGTAAATTCAGTGCCTGCACTGTGCAGTCCTAAAGGAGGTTGGTATCTCCTTTAAGATGGCATCTCGCTGGCCGTCCCTGGGGTATGCAGGACTGGGGTGAATGCTCTCCTCCTGCCCTGTGCCTTTTTTAGGGGTTTGGAGATAGCTGCTGCTGGCTGGGTGCTGGGGATTCCTACGCTAACCAAGAGGGAGGTATTTCCATCCATGCTGTTACTTCGATTTTATTCTCAGCTCATGCACAAGGTCGTGAGAGCATCCCAGCGGGAAGGGTTGGTGGGTGCTGATTGTGATTCTTGTAGAAGTGCTTGTAGATTTGCTTGGAGATGATGTTAAGCAGCTAAATGCATCTGCCTTCAGCTGGATTGTGAATGTAATTGGCATGTGACAGCTTTGCTCATGTGTCGGGCTAGGTTTGATGGAGTTGAACAGGAGTTATTCCCAGCTGGAAAAGGAGCTTATTGCTAAATGCCTTGATGTTGCTAATACTGAGAGAGAAGTCCATCCTCTTGAGAGCATGATGATTTTTTCAGTTATCATTCAGGCCTCTGTCCAAGGTCTTTCTTTGCATACGTGGGTGACGCACAACTGTCTGGGGTGGGGAGAAATAAGAGACGTAGTCCATTCCCCGCTGGTGGTGGCCTCTCCAACCTGGAGCTTAAGCTGGGAGCGCTGTAGTACCCACAGTGAGGAGATGACCCAAGGTGGAGCTTGGACATGAGACATCCCGTGACGGTTCTGGAGTTGCAGAAGAGACTTGGCAGCTCGTGGGTGCTTAGCTGTTTTCACAGGGAAAAATAAGATTAACTAGAGGTGAAGAAAAGGAAAGCTAGAAAGCGTTTGATGTTGTCAGAAGGGGGACCCCAAAGTGAAATTGTGCTGTCTGGTGCCAAGGGCAACAGAGTAACATTTAGAGGTGAAAATATGTGTTAATAAACCATTCATAAATGTGAGAAAACTAACAAGGAAAGCAAACAAAACACTGAAAGAGCTAAAAAATGTGTGGTTTAACAAAGCATTATGCTGGAGACCATTGCTATGCACCTGGTTTTACCTCCTGACGTTGAGGGCCACTCTGGAGCAAACCACTTCTCCGCTGTCCCCTGTGGGTCTCTTAAAGCTTTAAGCTTTAATTTCCATAGTTTCAAGCCTCTCTAGCATGAAATTGCATCGTTTAAATTTTTAAAAGGAGTGGTGGTCAAAAAATAACATCTATATATCAAGATCTGTAGATGGTGCAAGCTTTTTGAGAATATTTTGCACAAAATTAAAAATCAATTCATATTGGGACCAACTGAAACTGTTTACGTCATTTAAGTGAGACTGACTGAAGTCCACAGTGRTCAGTGTTACTCCCAAGCAGTACCCAAAACGGAATGTAAAAGTTAAAACAATTTTCATCATACCTTCAAAACAAAATATTGTGTCTTTCTGGTTTGCGAGACTGGTATCTTCAAAAAAAAAAAAAAAAAAAAAGATGATGCAGTTGTTTCTTAGCACTAAAAAACCCTTCAGGCAGCTTGAAAAAAATTTTTAAAAAATTGTAATTTGATTCAGAAGGACTATTTGCACTTTGTTCACGAATTACCTGGGCTGTGACGGAAGCAGAGGCTTGGTTGTTGACCCTGCCCCGAGACCCGGCTGATGAAGCATTCAGGGGAAGGTGATCACCCCTCCTCCGTCCCTCTCGCTCGGCGGGGAGGGATGCCGTGCCTCTGCCAGCCCGGCCCGGGCGAGGGGCTGGGGAGCGCGGGAGGCAGCCGGGGTCCCGCGCCGCAGTCCGGACGAGCCGCTGCAACTCATCCAAGTCAGCTTTAAATAAGGCAGCGCAGGCATTAGTTACAGAAGATCTTGGCAGCACAGAGCCCGCAGACTCTGCAGCGTGACCGGAGGAGCAGTACTCCATGCCAGTGCAAGATATAGGCAAGATCTCCCCTAGGAAAGCAACAGCCACATCAATATATACGTATCTATACTTTTATAGRAAGAACGAAAGTGCTGTGCTAGTGCACTCCTCCTCTGCGTGGCTCTGCGGCACATGCACAGAGCAACGAGTGCGGCGAGAGCCGCATTAAACTTCTTGTCTGAAGGATCCTTGTTCAGCCTGGACAGGTCTGTAATGACAGGTTCGCTCCTCCAGCTTCGTTCACCAGGGACCAAAAATCACTGGAATAATCAAGGGGAGAGGAAAACAGGAGCGAGCGTGCGCTTGCCGCAATGCTCGGCAGCGTCGGAGGGTGCGGTGAGGTTCCATGGCTGGGCTGGCTGTTAGCCCGGAGACACAAAGAAGCATGTGGCAGATCTGAAGGCTGGGATGTAACCAAGCGAACCACGATTAAAAAGAAAAGCAATTCAGGCAGCTGTGCTTCTGGCCATGGCTTGGCTGAGTAGGCAAGACCAGACCCTTATCCCCAAGCTGTTGTAAGGGGAAAACACGCCAGAGGCACAAGGCAAGGAAAAAGACGTTGGGTTTGGCCAGAAGCACCTATTAAACTATTGCCCCAAAAAGGCATGCTGAGAAACACAGCCCCAAACTGTGGGCTTAGCTGGGTGGAGATTCAAGTTTACCTCTATTTTACAAATTCAGGTCACTTGTTACCATCCAAAGGCCTTTTGGCACAAATATACCTAACCCGTGAGAGGGAGCTCCCCGTCCCAGAGCCACTAGCATCACCAGTTTGCGCTGGCCTTGCTGCTGGAGGGAATAGTGGAACAGAGAAGCAAAGAGCGAAGGGAGCTGCTGCTGTCATTCAGGGCAGTTAAGTACATTCATGGTGCCACATGTGAATCCCTGCCTGAATAGCATCAATTCTCTTTTTTTGTTTCACTCTTGACGACAGCAGAGCCTTAATTGGGCATGAAGAAATTCATCAAGCGGCAGCCTGGTGCGGCCATCGGGTCCCCATAGCATCTGGCAGCTGCCTTGCTGCAGCCCCGCGGATGCTCGATGCCTGGCGGCTGCCCCAAAATAGCCCAAATAGCATCCACCTACTGCAAGGACCGCCGCTGCCTGTGCGGAGCAGAAGGTGAACCCGAAACTCCGCTCCCGCTGCCCATAAACAGCACATGGGCTTTACGGCTTGCCAAGTTGCACGGGCTGGGGCTTGGTGGAGCCAGGTCCCAGCTATTTGCTGGAAAGAGAGATGATAAAGTGTGTTTCCAACCTGAGGAACCACTCACAGCCCACTAAAGCAAAGCAAAGGGAAATGTCTAGATGTCTTTGGTGCATATAAACTCAGCAGGGATCAACCTGCATGGCAGCAAGGTGAAATGGGAGCTCAGCCATTGCTTTCAATAGCTGGTTTAATGTATTTTTAAAATTGGGGTGAGCATGACCCATTCTGGGAGCAGAAACATCACCAGCAATTTCACCCCCCTGAATAATTTTGCCTATAACTTGCCTGTGCTTTGACCCAGATGCTGCTCTGAGGGCACCAGAAATCCCTTCTCCCACCCCCTTTTAACCCCCCCAAGCACACCCCCGTTGTGCTGCTGTTGGATTCAGCTCAGTAATCTCCGTCGGCACAGTGAGGACATCCTGGTGGCTTTGGATGTGCCCCTGGCAGAGCACCGACATCCACCCCAGACGGGCAGATAAGCCCAGCCTTCCCCTCTCATTCACTGACAAAGAAGGTTACAGGGTCTCCCCATTTAATTGGCATGGCATTTTACGGTCTTGCCCCACTTCTCACCCTTCTAGACAATGGAAATAAATAAAACATAAAAATAAAACCCCTGCACATTTATTTCATTTCTTGTATTTTTATTTAAAAAGAAGGTTTGCTAACAGCAATCAGTACCGTGGCCCAGGCCCCTCAATACAACAGTTGGCTTTAGGCGTCCCTGCGGCTTCATCCCTACTCTGTCCCTCCTCCGTGCTGGGGACAAACCAGGGAATTATCCAGCTTTAACAACCACTCCTCAATCGCTCCTTGGGATTGCAGACTGCTTCCATCTTGCAGTTTTCCTCTTTGTCTCCTCCTACCTCAGGAAACCCCAACAGCTTAAGCTGAGGTTCACATCCAGGTTTAGCTTTATCATACAACTAAACTCAAGTAAAAATTAAAAAAAAAAAAAAAAAAGCCAGGTTTAAAAAAAATACATAAATTAAATAATTTTCTGGAGTTGGAAAGAAACACCCCCTTGATGGCAGATTAGCCCACATTTATCCACTGTAATGTTGCTTATACCTTAATTTTAGGCATCTTCATCCGATACTAACTAGCAGGCTGGAGGCTTCTACGGGTACAGTAGCTTCTACATCCCAAAACATGAAAGCGTGTTTTTCCTTCTATCACTTGAACCACTCAGTTTTTAAAGAAACGATGTCAAGTATTTCAGCCCCAAACTGTACAGTTTTTAACTTAAAAAACGGGGCTGTAGGAAGAGGCACAAAGGTGATGAAACCCAGCCAGGAAAGCATTGCAGCGCGTGTCCAAGGCTTGGCTGTGTAGCGTTATTTGCTCTCCCACAAATTAAGCCCAAACTGCATTCACTGAACCCCGAACTCACTCGCATTTTGGCACTGAGCACTAATTAGAAGACAAATAGAGTAGGCTACAGAAAATTAAGGAGGCTAATCAGACCAATCTAGTTGCTTCCCTCAAAAAACCCAAAATTTAGGAGAAAAGCAAATGTGGTTATAAAAACTTCTTTATATTTTGGGTTCTCCCTGAAAAAAAAAATGGGCAAAGATCATTTCTTTGACGTCCATCACTAGGCAAACATCCCATCAAGATCCATCTGACATCCCATTTAACTGTTCAGAGTAAGAGCTAATCGGAGCTTAAAAGAAAGGAGAGAGCGGGACTTCAGGAATACAGCGCTGTGTGCTGGTTCTTTGTGGAGAAAGTGAAAATAAATTATTTAGACTTGACAAAGTCCCTCGAAGTCCTGCGGTCTTTCTGCTTGGCTGGGTCTCAGGCCTATCACCAATATTTCAGCGGTTATTTTTGGAGGGGCAGAGACGGCAGGCTGCTTAGCAGGTTATATTTGGGAATTAAGAGCTAGATGTACTTATGGTTTTTGCGAGCCCTGACAGATGTTGAGTGTCTTCGACTGTGGCACAGTAAGACACTTAATACTAATGGTGCCGGTTTGCGGCAGCAAACCTCCTTCCTGCCACGTTCCAGCATCTTTGCTCCTTTCTAAATTGCTCCTTAGGAAAGGAAGAGAAAATACATGCTCAGTACCCTCCTCACCGACCGCCCGGCTCAACGCCGATGCGCCCGTTCTCTGGAGGCCCTCACATCTCCTCTCCGAGCAAACGTCACCAGGATCAGCTTAGCACAGCTCCTCACCACCTCCTGGAGATCAAGCTGCAGCCCAGGAGGCTCCTCCCTCACCTCTCCGAAGGCTGCACTCAGCCCGGTGGTCCGTGTTTTGGATGGATCTGTGCACGACTCTGCCGGGCACCGGTCCCTGCTGGGCAGGAGATGGGTCCTGCTCRGTGCTGCGGGCAGTCCCTCGGCCGTGAGAGCCACCAACAAACCTTCCCTGCCCACCCCGCTCCCTGCCCCTTCCCCTCCCCGCCACGAGCACGGGGCCAAGAACGTGCCTCGCTGCAGAGCGGCAGCGCCGGCGTCCTTGGCCAAACAAACTAACTACCAACCTCGGACCAGTCACGACAAACGGCTTAACGTTTACCCATCACCTAACATACCCTCAAAAACCAAGGCCATCTTCATWCGTTTCGGACGTAGGTCGAACGCCCTTCCGAGCCCAGCAAGCCCATGGCAAGGGGTCTTGCCCAGGCCAGTCACGCCAGATGCTCCCGCATCTCTCCTGCCCCTGCCTTGGTGAACACCAAACAGTTATAATACTCAGGTCAATATATATAGGTACCACGTATATATATTTGTGTCGCTGTTCTGCGCATTAACAAAGACAACCAACCCCACCAGGTACCACTCGTCCTTTCCGCCCCCTCCCCTTCCTCCCGTGGCTGTGCAGGAACGCGGCCGGGGACCACCCTACGTGGCCCCATCGCACTCCCCCACAGTCAGCTTCAAGGCTCCCTGCTGGTGCAGCGTCTTTAAGGCTTTGAACTCCAAGGGCATGGTGTGCGGGCTGGCCTGCGAGGTGTAGCCGTACTTCAGGCTGTCGTAGTAGTGGTACTTGACCGGGTTCTGGTTCTGGTCCAGGGGAAAGGGCCAGAAGCCGTAGAGATAGATCTGGTTGCAGAATCGAGTGGCTAAGGTGTACATGAGGAGGCCGGTGGTGGGTCGCTTGATGTGCACCTTGTTCGTTAGCCAGTACCTGCAAAGGGAGAGTAGAGGAAAGCCTGTTATTCCCCCCCAACACGAAGCTCGTGTCTTGCACATTTTCTCTCTCCAGCTTCTGACTGAGATATATTGGTGATTCAAAGTGAGAGGTTTCTGACTAGCAGACGAGTTCTCCATGCCAAGAAAAAGCCTCTCTAGGGATTGCTTCATGAATAAGCATCCTCCTGCTCTCTGTCTGGCGGTTACATCACACTTGTTGCTATGGCATTGAACCATCTCATGCCTCGGCAATCCTTTATGAAAAACAAATTGCATGCAACGGCGGCCTTCAGTACTTCAGCCTACAATTATCTTCCAATCAACCTAGGAGATCAATACCACAGACCAAACCATCCACATGCCGAGCAGACTCCAGCAACCCCTCGAAGCAGACATGCTCTCACACACACGCGCTCATGACTTTCATTGATGAATGAAGATTTTTACTCTGACAGTAAACACAACAGGGCTRTAAAAACGTTTGCCTTGGAATAAAGGGTCACCAGGCTGAAAGAGCTAAAACACACCGCTGTGTTCCCATTACACCCCGCGATTGCTCCTGTAATCCTGGACCAAAATACATCACCACATGTCGCAACATCAGTCCATGAGATACACAATATGGCATATTGCAACATATAATATGTGATCCGGAGGTCAGCTGTGCTCGCTGCTGAAAAGTGCGTTAGTTTTTATGGGGGATGGCAAAAAGAACAGGGGAAGGAGGCACCCTGTAGTGATGCATGAGCAGAAATGGTATCAGCAGTTGTATTTTGGGCTGCCGATAAAAGTTATTGCAGCATCAACATCCTGTAAGATGTTYCCAGTATTTATTGCACAGGCAATTTATCTGGTTTGCTCAGAAAGACACTGTCAGAGGAGCACAGTCTGAAAGAAAAAGGTCTGGGGGAGGTAGAAGATGTCCCCACCCTGGGTGCACCCCCTCCTCCCCAGCATGTCTGATGCCGGCGCTGCCCCMCAGCAGGCAGGGATGGTGCAGGCAGCGCGTCCCGCTGTGTCGCAGCCCTTTCAAGCCCTCAGATTATTTTTAATAGATATTTCAAAGGGCCTGAGTTCAGGTGAGTGACTGGCAGCGCACTGGATAAAAAGCCTGAGGAAGCGGAGCAAAGCACGTGGCGTTTCTGTGCTCTCACCCAGAGGTTTGGGATCCTGAGCTGGGTCCTGCTGTCACACGCGGAGCCACGGGAAGTGTCTTGCTCCTCATTCGCACTTTCCGCCAGGCTCCTGAGGGTCTGGCACTCAGACAGGGGGAACCCTTGGGAGAGCTGAGCCTTAATCCTGCAAATTAGCTTTTCACGAAAGCCATTAAAATTTAGCAACCAAGGCACAGAACGTACTTGCTTGTTCTCAGCCAGATAAGAGAAAAATTGACTTTTCTTGTGAATCAAATTCTGGAAGCAGAGTGACCTCCTCAGCATGTGCAGGAAGGGCACGGCAGGGTTTACTGGGGTCCTAGGGGTGTCCAAGAGCCTGTAGCTTTAGCAAAAGACAAGTATGATGTTTTGGGGAGGTCCTCCTTGCCTGACCCGTCTCCTCGGCAACCAGCACAAAAAAGGAGCAAGAAACTGGGGGAAAACTGGTGAGAACCAGTATCTCAGAGGCACAGCATCAGCGTTTTCTGGGCTTGCCCGGCCATATGGGTTGCGCTATGGGGACACGGCAAAGCTCGCTGCGGTACCAAGGCAATTTTCTCCCACAGGTAGCCATAAAACAGCCTCCTTGATGAGTTTATGGGTAAGCACATTAGACCCCTGGCGTGCGGAGAGAAATGGGAGATTATCACAACCATTTAACACTGTGAATTAGGGTATCCTCATGCAGCAGGGAAACTACCTGGGAAGAACAGTCAAGCCACATTAACCGGCTGGCTTTGGGGGAAGACAACTGTCTGGGTTTGTCCTGCAGCTGCTTTAGCCTTAAAACTCTCGTTTTATCAATTTACCAGAAAGATACCGGTGACCTGCCCAAAATACTAACTTTCGGGTTTTGTTGAGAGGCTGTAAAAACTCTATGAACGTACAACGACCTTGACAGCATGATGACATGACCCTTACACAGGAGTACAGGACATTCATGTGACCACCAATGTTTCAAGTGTATTAATGATGACAAAAATGACCTGGGTCAAACACAGAAGCTCCCTACAGAAGCATGCCGTCCTCTGCAACCCAGCATGCACAGCCTTACCAAGACCAACGAGCGTGCGCAACCGGTACCCAAAAGCAGCCCTACTAAAACCAACCTGGCGTATCCACCTCAGCACAAGCAGATAGTGAGCACTCACTCAATAATATGGGGCAGGGAACAATGACAATTCAGTTTCTAATAATAAAAATAAAAAATCGGGCTCTTTTATCTGTATTACTCTCTATTGCAGGCATGGCATTGCGAAAATGAGAAGGATGACAAACCTCGCTCCTACAGCGTCATAAATTCTCGCTGCTGGCTGCAGCTTTGGCAGGGGGTGATGGACTCCAGGCTGTCCCAGCCCACCCACACCGATGACATACATAATATATAATGCCCAAACCATAACATAGGCCATGCCACAGCACTTGCGATTTGTCTCCTCGACAGTGAAGGTGGGAAATCCTGCGGTGAGGTCTGGGGAATACTTTTTAATGACTGGTTTGTGATGGGAGTGTGAGAGTATACAGGAAGACCTCTTTCTTATCTCTCCCACCACTGGCCAACAGAGACAGCGGCCACATTCCTGGTGCAGGAGAGAACAGCTGGGGATGGAAATAAAACCTAATTAATTCTGTAAATCCAAATGAGGTTGTCYGGGCGCACATGGGATGCTGTGTCAACAGCGCACCTTGAATATGTGAGGTCCAGGATTTTAATTAGGAGGAAAGATAATCTTGAAGCAGGCAGTAATTATTTTTCAAATTGGCTACACCAATCACCATAACTGTTAACTGCAACATTTTACGGAAAGAGACAGCAATTAAAAGAGAAGAGCAAAGAGCAGTTCTGAAACCCAATACCTCCTTTCTCAGAGCCATTCTCACAGTGTGGACCTCCTTCAAAAGCTGGTGCTGTGTCCTTTCTGTAAATAAACCCTCAGGGGTGGAAGCAGCTACAGAGACAGGCTGGTGCCTGAGCGGGATGCAGCTATGCACAGGAACTGTGATGCTGTCAGGCAAAAATTGTCCGAGACAGCTCTTGTTTTGGATCATGATAGTGACAGATGGAAAATGCCATCAGATCTTCAAGGCCATCTTTTGTAAGGAGGCAGCCTAGACACAAGCCCTAGAACCTATCTGAACTAATACTTGATGGTAGCCAAGGACAGAGGCTTCAAGAAGAGCAGCTCAGAGGATCTCGTCCTAGCTGGTAGGTGGTTCTGGTTGYTCCTCAGCAACATCCATTTTCCGAAAGGTTTTCAAGAAACTTAAGAAGTCTCCTAAGCAGAACTGCATAGCACTGCTGCCGGCTGCCTGACCATGAGCGTACACCTTCTGCAAGGGGGCTGCACTGCAGCCACGGGGGAAGCGACCGCCGTATTGGACCTTAAAGCCCAGTGGGAATCCTGCAGAAGACAAAATGCTCTGAAACTGCCCCCAAGAAGCCGCAGCTCCCACCCGAGCCAGGGAAGGTGGCAGCCTCCACATCGCACATCTGGAGCACGCATCCCACCGCGCTGACAGTGCTCATCCTCCCCCGGCATCACCGAGGTCAGGGAGCAGAGCCCGGCCTTGAGTGGGGCTGAAACGCTGGGTGCAAAACTCCTCCCTGCAGGCAGTGTTTGAGGACCGCTAGCGAGGACAGGGTCCTGCTCTGTGCTTACCCATCACCTCCTGACCTGTCTGAGAAAACCCTAAAGTAACTTGTACCCTCCAGGTAAGGGTTAACCTGCAGGATAAAAGGAACAGAAAATCCACTGCCCTGATGAAATGAATAAAAAACTCAGGTCTAAGTTTCAGCAGTATCATCTGCATTATTTAGAAGAGCTGAAATAATGCAATTTCAGGCCCTTTTAAAACAGCTTGTTCATAAAAGTGTGATACAACACACAAGCTGTTGTGGAGGTGCTAGTCCTTGACTGTCAGAAGCATATTATCAGTCCGCCACACACACYCTGCTCCCATTAATACTCATGAAAAACCAGCTACAGATAATCAGTGCGAGTGCCCCGACAGTGCTCCGCACTCACGTGGGTGCAGGCGAGGACAGGACCCGCCGGTGCTGGCAGGGCACAGCACCTATCCCGGCTGCTGGATGGATGGAGATGAAGTGCTGGAGCCCAGGGAGCAACCGCTATCGCCCATCCAGCTTCTCCCAGCTCTTTTCTGTCCATGGATCCAGTCTCCTCTGTCACCTCCACCAAATTAGCTGAGAGCCAGGTACAGTGATGAGATCTGTGCTGGATGGGTAGGAACGGGCAGGTCCCCATCCAGATTCATGCTAACATTGACTCCAAAAGCTGGATCTGGAATCAAAGTTGGGCTTTATCCCCAGGCTGGGCAAAGCCTAAACACCAAATCAAGCCTCTGTATCCAGACTGGATCTGTACTGTGTGACTTGGGTCTGGTTTTGGTGACTTGGCACAAGTAAATCAACGCTGAGTCATGGATAAATAACTCTTTTCTCCTCCAGGTCTTGAACTMTGTGATGTCCTTCCAAACACACATGGTACTCAACACCCACAAGTTAAAGCATTTCCAAACAGACAGAAGAGGAGGAAAGTAACTGGAAAGAGGATTACCCTATTTCTTTCCCCTTTCATTCCTATGCCCCTCTCCTTCTTTTGATAAAGAAAAGACTAAATCTTCCTGATTAACCAGAACAAATTAACTGTCTGGAGGTCCCCATGCAGACACACCAAAGCTCGGGTACAATGTGCCTCAAGTGCAGAAGGGGTGAGAATAATTGCTCACACCAGGATTTATTTGTGGGATATCCACTGATCTAAACTCACATGTGGCTTTACAGGGCGTTCGTAGTCCCCCACCTCCTACCCCAGTCACACAGTTGGGAATGGCTATTGCCACCCCCTACACCCTTTGGTCATCTTCATCCTTCACCTGAGTGCAGGACCACTGTCCTCAAACCTTCTGTGGGACCAGAGAGGAAGGGCTTTAAGGCACGAGTCCCCGGGGGCAGATATTTTGGAGGAGCCCCTGTAAGTATAAGGGACCACAAGGGAGGAAGCATGAAGTAACTGGTTTAGAAACCCCACAAATGGGTGACACTGGCTGATCAACAGCAGAACCGATCTCGAGACAGAGAGTGAGAAAAGATGAGCTGGGAGAGCTGTGAAAAGGAAAAGCAGCAGCTTAGGTTTGATGTGTTGGAGAAAAGAGGAGTCTGTGGAAGGATGCAAAAGAGTGGGGTGATGCGATCAAAGCAACAGGTTAGGAGAATAACCTGCACATGTGTGTCCTGCATGGCTACAAGCAAGGCAAGGCTGTTGGAAAGGATGCGGCACAGCCAGGATGCCAGGCGAGGAGGGACCATGGGAGGGTTTCCACCATGGCTCACAGATGGGRAAAGCAGCATCTGAACAGCATTGCCCTGAAAAATCGGCAAAGGCGTCAATGTTGTTTGGGCGTGAGGACCTAGAGAGACATCTGAGGCAAAGATGAATCCGCTTTATGCCCCACCAGGTTGCACTCCTGAGGATACGTGGCAGAGCTGCACTATGCAAGCTACGGACCCTGAGCAAGGCGATCGCTGTCGTGAAGAGCACACACAAACTGTCATGGGTATTTGGATGTTAAACCTAACGGGAGACCTAGCCAAGGAGCTGGAAGATTTATTGATTTTTTATTTTTTTTTTCTTTCAAGAAGCTCTTAACAAAATCTTATGGGATTAGAATTGGCTACTGCCAAGAGACCCTTGTGATGGACACAGTGAGAAATGCTAGACTAGATTATACAAGGCAAACTGAAACGTGTCCATGAATTCTCCGCAAGGAGTGATAGTCAAACCTCCAGACACAATTATTTTCCCTTGCTTCCTGCATTTCATGCTATTTCTCTGACAAAAGCTGCTTGGCAATAGGGATTACAAGGCTTTTTGGAGACGCTAACAGATGACTTATAAGGGGCTTGCTTGCTTCCCAGCCAGGAGACGAGCACTGTACTCGCCAGATGAATTGCTCAGGAGATATTTTACAGAATCGCTCCGAAGTGAGTCACGCACCCCCGAAACGCATGGCACCGTCCCCGTCCCCGTAAGCTGGCTCCCTGCCATGGCACAGCTTTCCTCCCCAGCCTTAGGTAGTGACTTGGCTTCCTACTGAGCTCCTCCGTCGAAATGCTGATGGCTCTCTCCCCTCCTGGTGTGAAGATGGTGAGTTTAACTGTGTAAGAAGAGCCTCCGTCCTATTGCACAGATTATCCAGAATCATCAACACAAAAAGCTATCAGCAAACATTTAAGGCACCCTCACAGCTAGGAAGGTGATGTCTCAAATGATGCTGTTAAGCACAACAAAACCAAACGCTTTTTACTTATCTCAGCAACGCACACTCTACAAATGCCCCAAATGCACTGAAAATTATGGGAAGAAATGCTCAATTGCCACCGAAATGCATTCTGGTCTGAGGGAAAGCAGAACAGGACAATAAATACTGTGGTTCAAGGAGGAGTCAAGAACTCACAAATGTATTTTGCTGGTAGCGAAGGAAGAAGAGAAAAGGCAAAGCTTTTGTAGCCAAATTGAAGTTGGCCGAGATGTTAGCCTTTGTAGAAAGTGCTATTCCTTGAAAAAAAAAAAAAATATATGAGTGTCTTGGCTGAAAGACTTCCCCCATTTCTTTGTGATTTCCAAATTAACTTAGGATAGATTATAAAGGATAGCTTTATCCAGCAAAGGAGAAGATGGGACATCTCTGCAACTGCAGTCCACTGCAGCACAGAGGGATGTTCTGTGGGGCTTTGTGGATTATTCATTCTCTGCTGCATGCTACATGCCACAAAACGTATTCGTTTCACAAATCTCAAATCTGACAAAGAAAAGTGTAATGCTACAAACCGGCATGTTCCGCAGAGAGAGCTGGAGAGACAGAGGAAGTCATCGGAGACAGTATCCCTGTAACAGCAAGGAGCTCAAAAGCAAAAATATAGGATGATTGTAGGAATTAGACAGTATCACGGAAGATGGATAAGTAAACTCCTAGTGATTCTGGTCAGTTTGACCTGAGGAAAGACTCCTTCTTCATTCCAAACTACATCATATCAATTACCCTGAGCAGATGGTCAAGATAACCCTATAGGTACCTGAGAGACTTCCTACAAAGCACCAAGAGCATCAGCACATGCCCCCTCCCTCAGCTGTGGCCAGTTCATTCAATACTGCCTGAATCACTCTTAAATCCRTCCAAGTCCAAACCTGAGGAGGCTGCACCAAGGAAAGGGTTAACGTTGACTCTAGGCTTCCCCCAGAACAGCACAGCCCTTTGCCCCCCAGCCCTGGGTGGTCCCTCTGCACGGCTCCTTGGCCAGGCCACAACACACCGGGTAGGCGTTGGAGTGCTCCCATCAGTTCTGGCTTTCTGAGGGGGCTGCCGTTTTAATTATATTAATCGTTAATTAGTAGGCATCCTTGTTTTCCTGCTGATAAGTGCGAGAGCAGAAGGGCAGGTCAGGCAGCAGCTCCCTTGGCTTAGAGGGCAACCCCTGACACTGGCTCCTGCGGTTATAATTGAATTAGTGCTGCCTCAGCGCAGCCATGACCCACCTTTCCCTATTGCCCCACAGCATGGTGACCAGCCCAAAGGACAGGATCGAGGTCTCGGCTGTAGCTCAGACTGGGTCACCAGCTGTCATCAGCACCAGCCAGCGTCCGACCACGTGCTGGTACCATATCATCCCCACCAACGCTGGCTACTTCGCTTGCTTGCTGGTCTGACTGGTTGCGTCCCTCTGAGCCCCAGTAGGTTTTCAGAAGCCCAAACTCATGCTCCTTGCATGGGAGCCCATTAAAACCCAGGGGGACACTAACATGTACAAAAGGCAGACCCTACTCCAAGCCACAGGGGAGAGGGGTGCATTGCTCCATGCACCAAGAGAGAGTCCTGAACCCTTGGGCTTGTCTCAAAATCCCTGCACCCCTTCCAGCCAGGCAGGGCCTGCCAGCCACCGGTGCTGGCTCCAGCGCTGCTCTGTGGGAGACGCACGGGGACAATCAGAGTCCAGCCCGGCTGGACTGCAGGGCTGCAGCACAGGAGGGCCAGGAAGGTGCCGTGAGTTGGAAGATAATCTCAGCAGCAGAGCTTATTGAGGCATCCTCCTCTTCTCCTGCGGGAAAGCAATGCTCAACCCTTGCCAATCCCTCCGCAAAGCTTCCTACGGGAAGTTTCTGGCACCGGGAATGGTTGCCAGCACAGGATTAGCAGCCTGTTGATTTAAAGGGCTTATTACAGGAGCTTAATTCTATTTTGACAGATAAAAGTAAGTCAATTACAGCTAGAAATAGCTCAGAATTTGGGTTGTGGGGTTCCCCCCCCTGCTTTCTGTGAGCTGTGGTATGATTTCCTTCCCTGTCTTTACCTCAAAGCCAGCTTTTTCTGTAAGATGCCTCTCCGGCCCAGGGAAGCCTCAAACACAGGCACTTGGGGCAGACATGGTTCTTCTTGCCCATTACTGCTGCCTGCGATGCACCGCAGCACCAAAGCCTCCACTCCTCCCAGCCTGCCTGCGGAGCCATCCTTCACACCCCATTCCCCAGAGCACCCCCTTAGGCTTGTTCCTGTAGGAAATGACCCCAAAATCTGTCCCGTGCCACCCCCTGCACTGACACGCAACCTGAGCTGGGACAGAGCAACACCCAGCATGGACCAACCGACCAGAAGAGCTCAAGCTCAGAGGTGTGTGGGGGAAGAAGTGCTCAAAGTGATCAAGAAGCATTACTGCTGAGGCTTAAAGGTGGGAGCACCAGCTACATGAGTGAATTCCTATCCCAGGAGATCAACCGAGTCTAGTCAGGATCAGAGAGGACAACTACTGCCACTAAGCCATCTCCAGCATAAGCCACACCCTGCCTAGACTCCCTAAACGCCTAATGAATCATGACCCTCCCCAGAGAAATAAAGCAAGAAAGCAAGAGCCTACCCCATCCCCAACCTATTTACATGGAAGTCTCACCCCTGGAGCTCTCTTGCTTTTATAACCTCTCCATCCCCACCACACCTGTGTCTCCCACATGCCTGAAGTTGCACTAAGGGAGCAAAAAGACYCCTTCCTTCCCTCACAATAAATCCATTCACCACCACTCTGCCCTATTTATCTGACCAGCAGGACCAGACCATGTCAGTCCCTTCCCTGGGCTGGTCATTTAAGATGAGCAGTGCAGTTGGTACCGTTACAGAAGCATCCAGGCTACTCATGAAGAGCCTTGGTCCTCTGCCACCACCAAGCCCGTCCAAGCTGCCATGAGCTCCCTGACCAGAGGAGTTGTGCGAGATTTGCATGTGTCACTCAAGCAGAAGGTGACAAATCTTGTCACTAGCTCAGCAAACCACAACACACGTACATTTCTCCAAGGAGAGCCCTAACTGTAGGTTGGGGAGTTATCATGGTGACAACCAGCCTTACAGCCAGCAAAGTGCTGGAAGACTTAGGCCCACTATATCGCATGGCTAAAAGACCTCACGTTCAAAGAGCAGAGCAGGGAGCTCCTGCTTGCGAGGTGGCCTCCAGTTCTCATCTAGGGACCAGCCACTGCCCATGGAGTCCTCCTCACAGCCTGCAGAAAGAAACAGCTCGCGCCGTTTGCCTCCAGCACAAACCCATCGATCGCTCAGGAAGCTCACGAAATCCTGGCTCCGAGCACACCARAAACGCTCTCACCCTCGGACAGCGTGCAGCAGGCGCAGCGAGGGGTAGGCAGTCCTGACGTTGATGTGATGCTTCAAGATGAGCTCGTTCACCCACTCCACTCGCTCCTTGCCCCCCTTGGCCATGAATGCCGGGATCCAGAGGATGCTGCCGTTGAGGCTGTGGAGACGTTGCAGCAGCTTCTCCCTCCAAGTCTCGTTCACCAGGTCCTCGAAGGCCCGTTGGATGACCGAGGGGTTCATAGTCACCAGGTCTGTCTTCATGCCCACGTCCTGTGAGTACTCTTGGACAGGGGCCAGATTACACCTGCGAAGGGAAACACTGAACAGCCCTTTACAATGGACGTGAGAGAGGGCAGCGACAAACACGAGGGGGGTTTGATGCCAAAAGCCAGGGCCAATGACAGATGTGCCCATTCGCCCTCGCTTTTGGGAGGAGGAGGAGGGAGAATGAGTCTCTGCAATAAATCAGAGAGGCTCTGACTTGGTAACGATGAGCCATCTTAATATCAGGTCATCATTCCTCAACATGCTGGCATGTGTGCACATATTCCTCTAGGGCTATGCTAATAACAGGCATAACTTTGGTGTCTGGTGGGTGGGTTTGTACGGATCAGTATCTCTTCTGGTGCGGTTCAAAAATAACACGTAGCAACAAACCTCCCATCTTTGCTGCCACGGCAGATTTGAAATGAAACGGCCTTTCCCACGCAAGGAAAGCGCTCGCCTCTTAATTCTAGTCCTGCTGGGGTAATATTATCCCAAGTTCCTTTTCTCCTCCTGGTGAGTCGCTGCTAACAGCAGACCCGGTGGCACCGGTAGCGATAATGACAGAAGCAGGAGGTGGATGCCAGGACGTGGTCTCCGCAGGGTTTGGCTGTCTGGAGGCTGTGACCTTCAAACCCCATCTCTTTCTGTAGCATTAATTGGTGCCTCCTCTCAGGCCGTGCACGCGGATACGGGCACACACGCTCCCCCGGGAGCTCCCGTGCCACGAGCTCCTGTGTCACGCCAGGGATGAGGGCTGAGGGGCTGCGGGATAAACTGCCAACAAATCACCCTCATTATAYGGTGGTTTCCTACAGCTCCTTGAGGGGGGATCCGCGGCCGTTAAGCCGTGGCCGTGCCATGCACGTGGCGCTGGGTAAATAGCACTGGGGACCAGCTGATGGGGAGATGCAGAGAGATGCTCCCCCAGCGTGGTRAAAACCAGAGGGTACCCATGTGTTCGCACACTGCGTGCTCTCCTGCGGCGTTTTACAGTGAAGTTACAGTATTTAACGAGCAGGAATTGCATCCTAACCATCTGCCTCGATAATCAGCCATTACTACTGTTTTCCCTACTTTACAGAGGGGGAAACTAAGAGAATGGTGTAAGCAAAATCCAGCTACTGGCATGCAGGGCCCTTCTGATCCACTCATCGCAGGAGTAAAATCACTGAAAATAAACATTGGATCTGAAGCGCGAAGCTGTATCCTGGACACAGAGACCATCACTGGTCACTGCCAACCTCACTGAAAAGGCTGCCTGGATGGAGCAAACCTTCCTCAGGAAGATGCAGGTCCAAGTGGTGRCTCAGATAACTGATGGTGGGAAGAGCATGTCCATGCCAGACCAGCACTAGCATACATGGCTGGGGAGAAGCGGCTCAAAATCCCAATCCTTACACTCAGAAAAGCTTTTCTCCTGCAACTTTGCTGCCTGACCTGAGAGCCCCTTCCTAAACTTTGCCAGAACTGCAATAAGCAATTTTTCCCTTTGCTCACTCTGGTTACACTTAAGGATGCAAACGATAATGCCCTGTCCCCCATGGACAGGCTGGCAGCCAGGCAGGCTGGAGCAGCCGGGCTGGAGCAGGGGGCAGAGGTGACATTATCCTCGTTCCCATGTCACGCTGGGGACCGCCTCTGTGAGCCGCTGATGGATTGGCCTGTCTTCGTAATAGACTCGCCAGAAAGCAAATGTCTGCACATACATAAATCATCAGCGGACTCCTACAGCCCCTCAGCTAACAGATGTACACGGGTGTTGGGGATGGGAGGGCAGGCGCGCTCCTCCTCTCCGCTTCAAGCATCTTCTGTAGCGAATTCGGTGTGTGCCCCAGTGGGGGTGAGGATCTGCTGCTGCGGGTCCATGGGGTAGTGCATCTGCGGGGCCATTGGTGCTGGGGACGGAGTGGCCACAGGGGAGCGTCAGACCCGGGCGTGCACAAGCGTGGTACCAGGGCACCGCGTGGTGCACCCCGGGCTTGAGGGCAGAAGYGACTTGGGGAAGGATTGAGCTTGTGTCCATGGGAGAGTCCAGGACAGGGTTTATTTGCGAGAGGGTAAGTATGTGGGGAAAAAAGGAGTGAGTGCTTGGGTCTGGGGGTTAATGGTGCYGTGGGGGGCTAATGGTGCACCACGAGAACACATGGGGTGCATTTGCAAGGACAGCGGGGGAGCACTTGGTGRTTGGTAGAAGAGTTCGCAGCAGGACGTTCGCATCGGTGAACTCTACACGTGCGCACGGGGCTGCAAGGCTGCGCTGCACCGCATGGATTGGGACTCCAGCCCCTTTCCACCTCTCCGAATCCCYCCCAAACCCTCCCAGCCCCACCGTGCGGCAGGGCTCGAGCCCCTACCTTATCACGAAGCTGTGCGCGTCGATCTCGGGGCCGCAGCCGCTGCTGAGCAGGACCCCCGAGTTGCCCACGATGGCACAGGTGGGGAACTGCTTGCCCTTGAGCGGTGAGGTGCGGGGCAGCAGCTCGTACAGGTTCTGCGAGACGTTCATGGTGCTGTCCCTGTCAAAGACGTAGTGGATGATGTCCCCCGGCTTCAGTGTCCCCTTCAGCACCGAAATGTCCTTCTCYGCATCCAGAAACTTCAGGATCTGTTTCCTGAGGACAGGGAAAAAAACAGCCCCATCAGGTGAGGTACAGAGATAATTTGGGTCATACATAAGACAAACTCTTGCCTCCTGCCTGCCTTCGCTCTGTGGCCGCTCCCAGCCGACTGATGCTCTCCAGGAACAGCTTTCAAACAGGTATCTCCATCTTAACGCCTGCTCCTTCTCCACCCATCCCTTCCCGGGGCAGGCTAGCACGGCCAACCCACCATTAGTGGGCATTTACCCCAGGGAGRGGGTCTCCTTCCCTCCTCCACGATCCACCACCAGTGCACACTAATCCCACTTGGCCTGGAAAATGGGGGCTCAAGTGCTCCTTGTTTCATCGTTGCAAGGCCAGCTGGTTCAGCCAGGAATTCACTTCCAAGCGATTGCTTACAGATATGAAGCCTAGCTCAGCAGGAGATAAGCCTTTTATTTCTTCCTCGACTTCTTTAGATGATATACAGAGGCAATTTGCCAGCTTGCACTGGAGAGGACCAAATCTGTCKCTTGTCCTATAGGTAATTACCAGTACCTGATCTTCAGAGAGAGTGTCTGGTTGTGTCTCCATTTGGATGAGGCTGGTTTAATGTTGTGCTTAATGCTTTCATTACTTCTGTCAACAACAGCTGGAGATGAAGAATCATTTATTACTACTTCAGCTCTAGAGAAAAGAAAGACAGGGAGAGGGAGAGAGACAGGATCCGTTAGCATCCCAATGGCACTTCTAATCACTGTCTTTGGCTCTGGCTGCTGGAATTCAAACTTCATCAGAAAAGCGAAATTGTAGTTATTAGCTAAACAAGAAGTGAAAGCCTGTTTGTATTCTGCTACACTCAAGCAGACAGACACAAATCCTTAAATACCTGCTCGCTTACACGAACACAGACTTACAGCCAGGCACAGCTCCACAGAAAACACAGTCTTACACATTTGACTGTTGAAATGCATGCACACAAAAACACAAGCAGGCTCTACAAAGACAGGCTGGCAGATGCACACTCACAGACAAGACACCCCAGAGGCCTGGGGAGCCCCCAAAATTCACCGAGACATCTCCTACATGGGCAGCCAAGGTCGCTGACCTGCTGCCTCATGGTCGCACACRAGCACCCCAAAGTGGAGCCAGCTCAGCTCCTGCAGCGGGTTAAAATCCTCGTCAGAGAAGTGCAACCTTCACTTCACCCAAAGGAGAAATTAATTTAGCTGAGCTGCTGGGTGCTGCTTGTGAGATCAGGCTATGAGCATCCCGTACCGAACAGGGGGAGGCTGGCCCGCTGATAACTTTTCCCCCCCGTTAGAAGCAAGCACGAGGATTTCAGCACCCGTATCGCCTGCTCCAGACCCAGAAATGAGCAGGGGGAACAGCCAGACGCTGCGGTTTGGAGATGATCACTGGGAGATGCCAGCTTTTAATCCCTGTTCTAAGAAGTGAATCAGCCCCAGCTCTCCAATGCCATTTACATCAAATGGCATGAATTAAGGGAGCCTCTGAGTATTTGATTCTAGCCAGCCGCCCTCCAAAGAGAATACCCAAGCATCTCATCAAGAAGCTGCGCATGTGTCTGCAGCCCCGAAAAAACCTTCACACTTCAGAGCGCTCTGAAAAATACACAGCCAAAGCACTCGCTATCAGCTAAAGGGACTCTCTCCCTCCAGTGCAAAGGGCTTTTTCCAGCTGAGAAATGGTTTGTAAATAAATACATTTATAGAAAGCATGTAACACCCAAGGAAGGAGATGAGTGAGAGATGGGGCAGAGCTGGTGACCCAAGCTCACGGACAACATCCAGCTCCTGGKAGCACATCTCCAGCCCAGGGAAGGAGGTCCCGAGGACACGCTGTGGCTCACACTATGTGATGTTTCAGAAAGGCAAGGAAATGTGTTTATAAACGCCGGCAGCCAGCATCCTTGTGTGCATTTGTAAAGTACCTCTCCAGAGGCTGCCAGTCAAGGCTGTTGGATTTGTTTGCATCTTGCATTTTGCCATATCACCTCGTGTCTTGCAAAGCTTACTTATAAGGTGTGAAAAATCATAAAGGGAATAGGGTAAAGAAATCTTGGGAATAACTAAAATTTTTTTGGCTTTGTCCATTTTCTGTGTTTTGATCATTTGTGATGACATCATCACAGAATGACATCACCCTTCCCTTCTTGCGTGGTGTCACCAAGCCTTGCAACCGTGTCACTTGGTAACGCTGGGCTGAGATGAAATTATTGTAAAAATAACAGAGAGACACTGAATGAAGCTGCAATGCCACGAAATGACTCTGCAATGGAGCGACGTTACGGAAGTGCATTACCATAAAACCGAATGAAGTTCTGATATCAAAGACAGCAATCGCTCTTCTAATAGCATGTAGTAAAACTACGAAAATGGCAACTCTATCACTGACTTATTTTCACAATAAGTAACTCTCTCTTTCTCATTCTCTCAATCACCGCAACTTGCAGATCCTTGGTTATTTGCAAATGATTATTGCACTGAGCTGGGGGAAGGAGGGGGAGAAACGATTAAGAAAATGCAAAGCAGAAGTGAAAAGAAACAGATACATTTGCTAAATAAGAACAGCACTATCCAGCGAAGAGGAGAAGCAGATTAATAGCTGCCTTACAGCAAAAACAAATGAACACAAAATCTAATTTACAAACCTATTAGATTTGCTATGTAAGCTGTTCACAGCTGATCTGATTGTACCTCTGCCTCCAGAACTCCTGCAAGACAAAGGAAATGCATTATTTATAAATCCAGCTCCTCTTTGCCAAGCATTGTTCAACAGTCAAGAGATCCTGCTCTGAAGGGCTCCGAACGGAGACACTGCTGCGCCGTTGGCATCCCACCCCATCCAGAAGGGAGATGTCCTGATGCCTGTGAAGGGCTTTTCACATCCATCGTCACTGCTGCCCTACTGCGACYGTAAAATCATTCCGGCAAAAAAGCTCCTAACTAACCCAATTAATAATACCTGCGCAATCTAACCAGCCATCAAAGACATCTGGTCTCYGTCATCAAAGCAGCATGCAGCCTACAGGTTGCATTAAATACATCTCTACTTTTTTTTTACGAGTCAGGTGTTAGCAGTGCGTAGAGAAGGTCTCCTCAATCTCCAGGTTGCCAAGGGACTTCCCCTGTCCTTCTCAGGTGGGGATTGAGCTGAATGATCTGGACAGGCTTCCCACCACTGTCTTTACCTTGGGCTTTCAGTTGAGACCACCCAACATCTCTACTTTATCCAGACCAAGCCACCAGCCTCTTGAGTGACTTGTGGAGACCTTGTCCTCACAGTGCGCCTTCTCCCGGCTCCCAGTGACCCAGGCCAGATCTGGGGCCCTGTTCCAGCCYTCCCTGATCCCCTGAGTTCCCTGAAGCTCCTTGTCCCCACTGTGGTGTAACCTGGCTGAAGCTATGAGGCCAACTCAGCACAGTCACTTGCAYGCTGGAGCTGAGGCCTCAGGAGACAGCCTTGTCACTCCCATGGCCTGACACCATTGCATAAGGACGGGTGCCAGACCTGCCTGAGCAAGACCTGTGGGGACAGAGAGCCAAAATTTCCAGCACCAGGCGCTAGACTGATGCTATAATGAAGAATAGGTGGGACCAAGCCCCTTCAGAAACCAATGCCACTCATACGACCTGTCAATCCTCAGTTAAAAATAAATACATACAAGTATTGGCCTGCACCTCGTTGGCTGCAGAGCCYCTTCTTGCTTTAACTTGCTATCTTCAAACGGCTCACAAAGAACCAGTTGTCCACTTTGTGATGCTCAGTAGGAGCTGGGCTCCTAGTCAGACACATTTTAACTGCCACGTGCTCACTGCCCTGTTTTATTGTTTCCATTGCACAGATATCCAAATGAACATGCTCGTAAAGAGAACCAAATTCTCTCCCAGCAGAAATATTGTTACCTGGAAATATACACCTTAAATGAAAATGTATCTCAGGAGCACGTAGTTCTACCAGTCCTGAAAAAATCCCAAATGCATTAGACATAAATGAAAAAGAAATAAGAGCGGGTGCCCATCAAAAAAGATTTTCAGACTTGCGCGATGTGATGTAAATCCCTTCGTTAGGCTGAGCACAGCCCTCAGCACCGCATAACATCAAACCCTTGGAAATGCCGTGACGGTTGTCCCTTTCCTCCCTCCTGCTGGAGACCATCTATGGCCAAGTCAGAGCGATTCTTGCTCTGACACTCTCCTCTTTCCTTCGACAAACCTGAGAGTCACCGAGCCGTTTCATTTTTTGGTGCATCAAGGGAACAGCAGGTCTAGCTTATTCCTAGAGCCTACTGGCATTTAACAAGCCTCCGCTTTAATGGGGTTCACTGCGGGGTGTGGGAGCAGACTGGATTAGTGTGCAAACCATGCATCCTTTCAGAGACATCTCCTCTGAAGGAGCCTTCTAAATGGGATTCACACTCCTTCACACTTGCTGTAAGACAGATAGGGACTGGATTAAGAGCTTTTAGAAAAAGAAACACTGCTCCCTGAATAAGTGCTGGTTCACAATCTCTGCAAAAGGAAAAAAAAATCCCAGAAATTAGGAAACGGAGAAGACCTGTTAGCACCCACCTCATCCATGTTTTGCATCTACAGCAGGGCTTATCTGAAGCATCACAACATATTATTCAAATGCATTTATCCAAGCTAGCTTTACATGCCCCCAGCGACAGGTCTGTGCATGACTCCTCGTGAAATTAAGGCAGGCTTCGGGGCTGGAGATGCTGGACGTGAGGAAGACAAGTTGGGAGCACACCTCCGAGCTCACTCTGTGCAGAGGTGGGGGGAAGGAGATGGGCTGCCCAGATCGCCCGCTGAGCAGCCYCTCAAGGGTTGTTTCAGGGGTTACTCTTTTCCCTGCACACACGGTGAAAAGCAAAACTTTTCGAAATATTGTAATGCAAACAGAGCGCGAAGTGTTCTGCTGTCATATAGGAGCAGGGARGGGGTGGCTCATCGGTGGAGGAGAGAGCAGGGCTCTGCTAGCCATCTTCCCGTGACTTGCTCCACGACACTGGRCTTTGCTGGCCACAGCCACCGCTGCAGGGCAGCATCTGGCCCAGCAGCATCCTGGATGCTCTCGGTGGACACCTGAGATGCTGGCAGAGACACTGCTCCCTGTACCAGGCTTGGTTTCTCTCTCCAAGCCACGGAGATTGCCTGAAGCTGGGACATGATACTTGGCTGAAGGTCTCAGCTGGTTTAGTGAATCCTAAAATGCTCCTGTGGCTTCAAAGCCATCGGCCTTTTGGCCCTTTGCGTCCTACACTGCAGCTTCTGGACACCTTCCCTACAACCTCCCTTTGTACAGTTGAAGACAGCGTGTGCTGTGAATATGATACCATGGGGTGTATTGCCCTGTCCAGCCATCCTGCGCAGCTCAGCCCACCGGTGGGTACCAGCCAGGCAAACAGGCTGCTCAAAACACCCGTAGTTTAGCCAAGCGCGGTATTTTCCAAGGTCTGCCATACTTCATTACCAACACAGGCAAGCCAATATCACTGTACTGCTTCACTTCCCCCACCCGGGAAGAGGAAAACATTAAGAAATGGAAGGCACTAATTAAGAGGCACACATTAAAAAAAAAAAAGAAAAAAAAAATCAGCCCATTTTATTATACCTTGCTGCCCTGGAGTTTCAAATCTCTTGGCTTCTAAAGGCAAAGACCAACCTCGATTAAAATTGCACAGATAGGCATTGATTTTGAAAAGCTTTCTAGTGCTACACCATGTTTAGATTGAATTGCCTTATTAATCTAGTTGTTATCAGTTTGATTGTATAGCCGGCTCCACAAAGTACCAACCTGCTTCCTAATCCTATTATTTACAAAACGCTCTTCTTTTGACTTCTGTTGGGATGTTTTCCAGTGATAAGACGCATCTATATGCGCTAATGCCATATTACTGGCTTATGTCATCCTTTCTCATTTTTGCTTTGAGATTTTCAAGCTGAATTTCCACTATCTAAGATATTATATAGGTCAAAACATTCTGTGCTCAGATGTAAAGTGACAYTGATTCATATATCAGAGGATAAGAAAGAAAAATTGTCTTATGGTTCAGGTCCAAATTTTCTCGGATGAATAATTTCTGACAAATCAGGTATGTGAAGACTTTTCTATTTACCCCCTATGAATGGGCTGTTTTTGCTTCCCTTTTTCATCRTTTCCCACTTCTTAAATGATTCTCTTAATTGTTGCTAGGTACGGTTCGGTCTTGCTTCAAGCAATTTCGATACGTGAAATCAAAGCTGCTGTGACTGAACAAGTAGGTCACRCAGCCTCTTTGGGCATGCGGATCTGTAAGAGCAGGCTTTACGCATCCATATTTTCAGGCTTACAAATTCAAAAATATGTTTTCCATGGATATTTTACAATGCCCACCTCCAATTCCTGCTTCCCCCCAGCCTCTGCCGCACAGAATACACATGGAAAGTGGGTACGAGAAGCATGAACTAGCCAGAAATTTCAGCCGTACCCAATCACCCATTTAGCCACATTTGTGGAGCCCATTCCCGGTGGAACAAAACCTCTGCTTCTTCCTGACCCTGGGCAACCCAGGTCCTCCTCTTCTCCCTCCTCCACATAAAAGAGAGATAACAACATCTCTGTAACCACTTGGGGGATTGTTAAACAGAATTTATTTATCTGAATTCCTCAGAAAGAGGGTTCAGAGTGCCACAATTTTTATCTGAGGAGTTCAAATGATTAACACCTGCTAATTAAGTTTTCACAACCTGCTTTTGTGTTAGGTGCATTTTAGGATCCTTGTTTTACGGCTGGAACAGTGCAGGTGAAGTGGCTTGGCCTATAACACCAAAAATGACAGTCCCAGAAGCCAGGACAGGAGCAGGCACTATGGGCTTACAGCCGACCTGTCCTCTTAGAAATGCTGCTCTTCGCTTGCTGAGAGCGAGTAGAGAAGGTAGGACACATCACGCAGAGGACCACGGGAATCGATCTGAAAAGGTCTCACTGGCTTGAAAAGCACATGTAACAAAGGTCTCCTGAAATGCCTGCAGGCTGCACCCATAAGGCAGCCCATATCTATTAAAAAAAAAAAAAAWGCCAGCTGTATTTACTTTGGTTTTTAAGCGTTGCTCTGATGTTGTCCTTAAGACCAGAATTGCTATTTTCTATCTGAAGGGCACACAAGTGTGATGCCAGGCCTGGTCAGGGAACACCCTCCCAAAATCGCTGCCCTCCCAACCCTCGGGCTGTCCCCGAGGCAGCTGGGTGGGGAGGGGACACAGAGCAGGATGCTCACAGACCCACCGCAGGATGCTGCTTCATGGCCAGATGGACCCAGTCACTGTAACTAAGAGTTTTGGGGAAAAGGAGACGCTGCCCAGMCACTGAAAATGAAATATAAACACATAGATTGTCCCCCTCCTCCCAAACTTGATAGACTTGCTCCTGCTGATGCTCACAGTGATATATAATCCCATGTGCGTTCATGGGCATAAGCCAGACCCTGCAACGTCAGGGACTAGCTGGCACCTGCACGCTGCCTCGTTAGAGATGGGCTTGGATGCACTGACTGCCCTATTAAGTGAGTGAATTAATTTTGCTGACTAAGAGCAGTGCAGTCATTAAGCTAAGCCATGTGCTCCTCGAGTCCTTAAGGAAGGGGCAGGATTCGCTCGGGCCAGTGCTGTGAAATGTGGATCRGGATACAGGTTTCAACCCTCCCTCCTCTTCCCTGAAATTCAGGGATCSTGGTGAGACCGGCAGAGCAGTGAAYGCGACTCCAGGGCTTTGGGGGAAAATTGCCACATTTCCAAGTTGTCTTCCAAAGGGTAATAATTGGCTTCCAAGTGCCAACCTGTCCAGCCTGGCCCACAGGGTGGAGAAGCAAAGGTGTCCCAGGAGCCCAAACTGAGCAGGAACCGAGCCCAGAGGCTGGAAACTGGGATTACCCAGGGACCGTATCCTGGCTCTCCATCTGCACATCAGAGTCTTGCTGAAAAGATGGGAGAAGGCCACGTTCATCAGCAAGTCCCCTTGTGGGCTTCTCACTAGACACTCGGGTGGTTTCTGTGGGGTTTAGGTCAAAGCCCACCCATATCCATAAAATGCTCTGCTATCACAGAAGAGACAAAATACGGAGAGGAAAGGCTTCACTGCTGGTTAGCCCCACACATAAACCAGCTTGCAAATCAGAAAAAAAAGCCAAAGCCAGGCAAGAAGTGATGGGATCTGAGATGCATTTTTGACCCTGGAGATCAGGTTCTTGAACACAACATTGTGCACTCTCCCTAATGCTGGTCTTCCTCATCCAGAAACGCAGCCCTTGCAGGCTCGTTTCTCGTCTCGCCTTCCTGCATCACGTTTCACAACACACAAGGAGGAGCCAGGACATCTGACACTTGCAGATCATGCCCTGTGACATTTCACCAGTTGCTTTKGAGGCTTTCATCCTGGGGTGTGGAGGAGATTGCGATTAAGAGAAGCGGTGGCTGTCGGGTAGCCCTGCGTACCCGCACTCTCCTAGTGAGCGAGATTCCTTCCGTAGCGATTAATTTGGAAGACATTTCTTTGTGTTTGTCTGCTAAGATGAAAGATCCTGCATTACATCTTTATGCGACGTTTGAAATCGCACTTTGATGTGTTTAAAATCTCACTTGTTCATATTGTCACAGMTTGGCAGCCTGAGTGTCAGAAACTTCCTAAATATCAGGTGCTATTTTTACTGCTCCAAGTTTCATTCTTTCTATTGAGTCACACGACGGCATTTGGGAGAGTGTGCCCATATCATGCCTTTCAGGAAAATCACCTTGCCCCACTGGGGTCCCGCTGCAGCTCCAGTATAAGAGCTGCGGGGGTAGAGCTTGTGCAGCCTGGCTGGCGGCATAGCATCTTCCAGCAAGCCAAGGAGACTCCGTGTAAAAGCACCAGCCGATGGCCTTGCTGTTGCTCACGGCACTTGCTATTACCCACCACGGGAAACGCAGATCTGTCAGTCTCATGCAAACCAGCCTCACTAATTTGGTTGCCTCCTCCCATGCCCCGATTCCACCTCCATCACGTCACCCATCCTGCAGGCTCCTTCCCGGGGACCACAACAAGATGGGAAGGTCAGAGGCACTCAGCATCCCTACCTGTCAGGCAGTTACTCTCTATCGGCTCCCGCATAAATGAGAGCAGGGTTTGGCCCCGCGATTTCTGCCTGCCTGCAAATCACTGTGTGTAATCATTGCAAGTGTACACTGAGGACGCAGGAATCAAGACACATGAGTTTGCAAAACAGAGACACCTATTGCTTAATAGGGAATAAGCCAATTAGGTTGAAACGCTTATGTGACAAAACCGGTGAATAACCAGCAGGAACGGCACAGCCCCGATGACTAAAGGACACAAGGGAATGGGAGGGATGCCCATGGCAGCCTGCCACCAGGACGCTGCTTGGGGATCACTCTGCACTGGGGTAACCAGAGCACCACAACCAAATCCCGGTCCCTGCCTTGAGCGACCTGCTCTGAAGGACCTGTAAGAGGCAGGAGGATGCTCGGAGCAGCCTGATGGAAACTGCTGCCCGCGAGGGAGCCACGGTCCGAGGCTTTCAGGCTCTGCCCCCAAGCCAGCATGTTCTTCTGAGCCAGAAAAGTCTCTCTCGCACCTGTAGAGTGTCAGGTCTCACATCCACATGCATTCACCATAACGTCAGCACTGACTCGATCACCCCGTGATGCTCTTGTTTTATCACTGCTTTAAGGACAAAACACTCACATGCTCGCAGGGCTCAAATGTCACACACTTCACCCCTCCCATCCTGCGTACTGGCAGGACCTTATTCCTTCCTTCATCTCAGGTCTTCCATTAGAAGTTTATTCCTGGCATCAGTTCAGTTCCTTTGGCTGTGTTAATGAAACAGCCAGCAAAGAAAAAGACACTGAAGCAGCCAAAAACGATCCAGTGAGGGGCTTGGGATTGAGCTGTGTGTGTGTGTGTGTGTATTTAGCTTTCCCCTTCTGGAAGGGAGAAGGAAAAAACCCCAAGAGCCCAGTGAAGACCTAGAAAGGAGCTGAGACAAAATCCTCAGTGCTTAAAAAACATGTCTACACTATACATTTTTTCCRAGATCATTTTTTCAGCCAACAGAGCAGAGCTATCAGGGAGCACAAACAGCAGAGCATCAGTCTTGCCGCAGATCCTGTCACCCTGAGCATTAGTGTCCCAAAAGGCAGAAATCCCAGTGGCTCCTGCAGCATCTTGGATGCCACGTACCTTGGGAAATGGGAACACCGCAACATGAAAAGATACCATGTCTGAAGGGCTGTGGGTCCTCGGGCTTATCCTCCCACACCCRTCTCTTGCCTGTTTTTCCCACTGCTCTGCACAGCCCCTTGGAATACTCGAGGTCTCATGTGGTTTCTTCTTCCACTGTTGACCTGGATGCTGAGGACCTCTCCTGGGCAGTGACATTCTCCTGGGGTGGTTCTTCTGTACAAGCATCCTCAAAATAACATCGTGTGCCTCCACAAAGAGGGTTGGGAGCGCCTGAATGAGACCCGCACCCCGCAACCAGCAACTGCCTGAGCTATTCGCCCACCACCACAGGCACTCACCAGCAACAGAGCCATCCCAGGACCTTCTCAGGGACTTAGTCCCCAGATGACAATGTCCAGATGCCAAATATTGAAAGGCCAATAGTGGTTTCAGAGCTCAGCCTCCTCTCTCCTCCCCTGGCTCATAAAGCTACACCATGGAAATCCAGGCAGCAGTAAGAAGTAGAAGTTTAATTACTAAGTGAGCAGCTCCTGGTTGACAGTTGAGTGTGCTTCTGGGTGTCTGAAAAGCGCTGGAGATGCCTTATGACGATGCTTAACCTTCACAGGGAAAACATGTCCCCTGCTGTAGCCGCTGGCTGAGAAGTTAATTATATTCCTGAGGATGCCRGTAACGCCTGGGCTGGGAGGTGATGGGTCGCAGTGGAAGAACCATCCTTCAATTCGGAGCTGCCAGATGCACGGGTGATACCTGGAGCCCACTGCGATGCTGTTTGACTGCGGGAGGCCTTGAGGGAGAGCTTCAAAACTGTCGTGACTGTGACAATATGTGCTTTTAAAAGCAGCCCTGCCCATGGAGAGCGCTGGACGGGGAGGGATGGCATRCTCAGCATGCAGATGGCCMGGCTGAGGGKTTTTTTTGTGTGTGTTTGTGATATTCCCAGTGGATTTCTGTATGCAGTAACACCGACTTTGTTTGCAGTAGCAATAAGAAAGAGTCCARTGCTTAAATTTGGAAAGAACTGACCCGGTGCACGAGCAGCCAGCTCGATGAATCAAATACTGTGCAAACAAAGAACCTCAGAAGGGTCAATAGCGTGGCCAGCAGAGTGAGTGGATGGCCTGATGAAGCTGCTGAGTACCTGGCAAAGGGGAGCGTCCCTAAACCTGAYGGCATTTCTGCCTTGTAGTGTCACCCCCAAGAGTGACGATCACCCCTGGGCTGGTGCAGGGACTCCTCCTAATGGGGTTACCTGATGGCAGGACACGGCATTTGTGCTGTGGCATCACTTGCTGCTTCAGGAGGACCATTTTGGTCCCACCACCCACACACCGAGCACCTTTACCATGTGCTGCCCCTCCCAGCTCATCTTCCTCCCTGCTCCCGGCCTGCCCCCTCACCCCACACCATCGCCACTACCCCACTGGGTTTTGGCAGCACCGTGCCTGTCTCCCTGGATCAGCCCTTTCGCTTCCTCATGGGAGCCAGCGCTGCTGCTCTTGATGAGGATGCATCTCCCAAGGCCACCACCACCATCAAGGCTCCTGCTCAGCCAAGACAAGGAGTTGTTTAGATTTACAGTGGGAACACAAAGAAAAAGGAGCTGTAAAGATGCTCTTTTTTTTTTTTCTTTTTTTTTCTTTTTTCTATTGCATTGCAAGGGGCAGGGCTGCTGACACCAGCCTGCTCTGCCATGGTGTTTGCTGAARGACACCTGAAACTCTGCTCCCACAGTGAAGTTACTGGGAACTCCCTTGTTTCCAGAGGCAACTGGGGACAGAAACCAGAGAAAYGGCAAAATAATTATTGTCTAATATTGTAGTTTGGGTTTATTTCTTGCTGCTGAGGATACCCAGGCCCAGGGAAAACAAATGATGGAGGCAATTAGAGGAAGTATGTCTYTGGAACAACTGGGTTTTATAGCACCCATGCCTGTAGATGTATTTAAAAAGAGCTGGTCTCAGGAATGAAAAAACAAAATACCTGTAACCTGAAAGCCCAAGGAAATATAAGGGAGCTCCTATTAAACGCTTTCCTGGAAGATCAAAAGCACATCTGGCATGCATGTAGGCACCGATGAACAGGATGTCCAAGCAGAATAACCWCGGTTGCTGCAGAGAATACAAGAAAAAAACCTGACCCCTTTACCCATGTCCGGGAGAGGCCGGGAGGGCTCCTGGCAGCAGCGGGATCTGCTGTGTCACTGCTGGCCGCGGTCCCAGGGCTTCGCTCTCTGCCCAYGAGTACGGCAGTAGCACGCAGGAGCGGGCACCGTACTGCTGAYGGCTGAATCACTTAACCTCACCGTTAGCTGCTCAACAAGCCTTCGCTAAATGAACCAACATTTGCAACTCCTTGTTCTCTGCAGGGAGAAAAAGGTTTGCTTTGCTTTCCAGACTGCAATAGTGCATTTGCAGGGTTAGAGATGGGAAACAAAAAGCCCCCCGGGCAAAAGGGAAACTTGGAGCACTTGTCAGAGCTGCTTCGCCCTCCTCGTTGCTCTGGGGGTGGGACTGGCCATGGCTTTGGCAACTCTGCACCCAAGAAGCACTGGCTGATGAAGTGCATCCTCCTACCACAGCCACTGCCCTCCTCACTGGCAAGCTCAGAAATTCCCTCCTTGGGGGTCTTGGAAGCTGCYGACCATCAGGACTGGACCGAAGAGTAACTTTTCACCAACTGGAAAGCCCTTAGAGGGACTGGTTACATTCACGGCGCTGGGTTTTCTTTTTGTTCCACCGAATTGCTCAGTGGTCTGCTAGTGCTTTCCATCCTGCTGCCCCCAGCCCTCCTGCCGGACACCGTTTCCCTGCAGGTACCACTGCTCCTGCCGTTCCCTCGGAGCTCAAGGAAACAAGCTATGGAGATTCATCTCCTGCAGCTTGCTCCAGGCAGGAGCACAGGGGGTTTGGATACATCTCTGTGGCAGCCACCCCTGCCCCTGCAGGGCAGCAGGAGATGAAGGAGTGCTTTCCAGGGAAGAAGGAGAGCTCTGCTGCCAACCTGAAATTGGCTGCTTGAGCTCAAGTTATCGTCAGRAGAGTTGCAATCAAAGCCTACACCGAGTATTTTCTTACTCAAATCAGTGCTCCAACATTTCTTTTATTTTCCAGCCCRATGTGTCACGGGGCTTTTGTTAGAGCCCCGCCATATCCAACAAGTACAAAGGTCTCTCCATTGGCTCCATTTACATGATGGAGCTCCAGTTACAGGTGCCTGTGGGCTTCTGTCCTGCAGACAGGTATTACTCCTCCAGACCAACCTGGGTAATTGTTGGCTCGTGTGCACCCACTGTGTGAGTGCACAAAAGTATGTTGGTAGAATATAGCACTTTTTTCAACAAAACTTTCTGGCRGAGAGCAAGTCTTAGACTGCCTCTGGTTTAGGCGCAGTAAATCACAGCCTAAAAGACCTAAGCAGGACATTTATACTCCACAGACCAATCTTGACAAGAAGTGTTACAACTACAGCACACTACAGACCACTCAGAGCAAGCACATCAGCCACCATAAAGGACACAAAATCTCTTTGTGGTATTCCTGAGCCTTTGAAAGGCAGGCATTAGAAAAGGGCACATGAGGAAAAAGTGGCAATTTACTGACAAGCTTCCAGGCAGGCCAGCAATATTACATACTCCAATTCATCACTTAAAAAGAGCAGAATATAATTCCTCTTGTAATCAGGATGGAAAGGCATGTGGTCTGGACGAGCAGAGAAAAGGCTGACTCATATTAAGGCCAACCCATTACCAAGTGTCAAGTGCTCCCTAAGATGGCTCACACGCTAATTTGAGAAGTCACCTGGTGGCAGCGGGTCACCAGCTCCCTCTACARACAATCAGGACACAGCCGGACCCCTGCAGAACTGCTACAGCAGATGCATAATAACAAAGAGTCCCTTTAAACTGCCACCAAGGAGCAGAATTTTCCTCCTCGTCACCGGCAATAATTATTCCACTCGACTCCGAGTCCTTTGTCTTCCTCTACGGCGAGAGGTCTGGCCCGCTCCCCTATCCTGGGGTGGATGAAGAAATGGCTGCAATTGCACTAGTGTTCCCCAAGACAGACGTGAATGTGTCTTTTGTTTCCTTCCACGGAAACAAAGAGCCGGAGCCGGAGCGATGGAGGGAAACGTAGGCGCCACCGGGCTGCAGGAAAAGTTCAGCAGCCCGGAACCAGGTGGTTGTTCGGAAACAAAGTGCCAAGACCATTCGCAATGGCAATACTTCACCGCGGCAGCACACGGCGACGAGCAGAGGAGCGAGCCAAAGCGAGCGGGACGAGCACGCCTGCCGACCCGCTGACATCCCACAGCCCCGCTGAGCGTGCAGTTCAAGCGACGCGTGTATAGGTGATACATATATACAACGACAGGGATGAAAACCCACACGGGGGTGGCTGCAGGGCGAGAGGAACAGGCTAACAAGAGCGACACAGTGTCAGGAGCAAGAAACTGCTGAATTTTCATCCTTGCCCTGACATCCCTTTGTTTCAGTATCTCCTGTCTGCAGGAGGTGGTATAAGAATATCTGGAGGAGGAAGACAGGACTGCTTAAGAAGCAAACATCTTTCTCAGAAGCCCCTGGCAGGCAGAGCAGCTCCAGCTGCCCTTGGCTCCTACCTCCCTTCACCTGCAATGCTGGGAACTTATTGTCCAGGGAAACAGCATGATTTTTTTTTTTTTTGGTCCTTTTGCCATTAATATTATACTCTTACTTTGTACCTAATGAACACTTTGTTCTTTGTTTCTGCGATTTCTCAGTATTTGTAAGTGACAGAAATACGCTCCCCCCTGCTCCTACCCGTATGAGGCATATTCTTCCAAAGACAATCCAAATCACAGGCAGGGGGCAGGGTATGTGTAAAAGTGGGCAAGCTGTTCGCTCCTCACAATAATTAGAGAGCATTTCGATGCCAAGGAAAAAGAAGAAAAGAATTGCACCTGCCTGCATTTCCCAGCRCCCCTCAGTGCCATGAGCCTGCCAGGGGATACCTGGCCGGCTCTTCGCTTTCCTTAATGTTTRGGCTGCGCTAACCAAAGCAAAGATGGTCTGTGGGGGTGTGGAGGAGGATGCTGAGCCACACCATCCATCAGCCAAATATTCCTGACCTGGGGAAGGGCTGTACAGATATCTAGGACCTCCCAAACCTCTCATGGAAAGGAGCTGTTCCCTCCTGGACACACAGAGAGCTCCTGGAAAACTTTGGAAGGGTCTCTTTCACAACACTATTGTGCACTTTTGCTGTCATACAGTCTCCTTTACCTACAGGATCTGTCTGCAAAAGATGTTGCTATCATGTGGCCCTCAAAGTTGAAAATCCTTTATCATCCCCTGAACTGTTGCAGATCAGGCACTTGGCTTTTCCACGTCTCCCCAGCAATATACTTCAGCCAGGTCAGAGCATGGTGTTGACCATCCCTGGTACCACGGCAGCAGATGGGGATGAAGTGCTCTTTGCACCAGGCTCCTGTGCTAAGAGCTTAGGGTGTAAGACAAACAGTGTTTGGCCCCTTGCTGTGTTTGGGATGAAGGAGCTCAACAAACCCGAACCACTTCGGAGATGCAACGGGGAAAAGAAGTGGGTGGGAGAGGGCAAAGGAAGAGAAAGGGTCAGTTTGCCCTACTTCATGATTRCTGCTTAATATAGCACATTTGCTCTGTGCATCCCGGTATCAGAAGCACAGCTGATGTGGGAACTTACCTATGAAAAAACGGTCTGGGACTAACGCATATCAGAGGGCACTGGATTGCAGGACCCATCCTTCGCTCCCTGGGGTGTAGGGTGCTCCTCTCCTTTGCTAGTTACCTTGTGCACTATTATTTTTTTAAATGCTGTATGAAACAARCTGCTTGCTGTTTCTACAGAACTCATCTGACCCTGTTGCCGTCCCTGCCGCTGCGCTGCTTGGCAGTACTTCCTTGGAGGAACTACAGCAACAAACTCAGATGCCAGGGCTTGGAGATAAGCAGCCAGCAAACATCCAATTTCCATACAATGTACAGAAAAGAGAGGACAAAAAAAAACCCAAACACTGGGAATCCCTAATGAACCAGGGTGAAAAACAGGACAAGTAAGTATCAAAACAGAATAGATTTTCAATAAGGGCACAGCAAGTTCTAGCGGACAGATCTAGCAGATAGATGAGGAGAGAGAAGAAAGAACAGAAGCTGGAAAAGAAGATGGGAGGAAAGCAAGGGGATCGGAGCAGCCTGTCCGATGGGGAGGATGCTTCAGAAGCTTTTCATTTCCTTTATTATATAGATAGTGCCAGCTCATTGCAGAGCAACAATTCATCTAGCCTGGTAACCTACAGTCCGGTGCTGGATGTTTCTGGACAAGGCTATTGACCTTTAAGYACTTCTTGCCTGTGGTACCCAATACAATATAACAATGAAAATGACGAACATCACTGCATTTCATTTACAATTTCAGCCCCAAGTGCCAGGTATTTGTTTTGATGTAACACAGTGGGAGATGTCACCTGGTCCCAAACAGAAAGACCTTGTGCCATTTGGGCACTACGAGTGCACRCCACATTACTAGAATTATTTGTTTGCCCACACTGCTGGAGCGAGTTCCTCAAGTTATTGCAAACCCGCCGCTCCGCATTTGTTTCTCTCATCCCCTAAGTTTCCAAGCAGCCCTCAGAGATGGGGTTTATGGGGTGGGCAGGGTGTTGCTCCTCTCCTCAGACTTAGGGGCTGCTTTAGCCCCTGCCATGCAGGGCACCTGCAGGTAAGCACCCACCCTGGAGGTGACCGGGAAGGGGTGATCACAAAGCCCCTGACACAGCCCGTGGGGACAGACAAGTGAGTTGAGCTCTCCCACCCTGCTCCATCACCCCCACCCAGCTGGTCCGTGCTCAATCTCTCCCATCCTGTGGACTGGTCCTTGCTCCAGCACCCTGCAGACCGGTCCCTTATCCATCACCCCCATGGGCTGGAGCCCTCTCCATTGCACCCATCCGGACCAGCACCCAAGCCCCCTGGGCTGCAACTTGCCCCACCATCACTGACCAGCAAACTGCCTGCACCAACATCCTGCTTAGGGACCTGCTTTGTCAGTCCATCAACACCAGAGCACTGCCCACGCCCAAACCCCTCTCTCCGGACCAGTATCAACCAACGTCTCTAATCAGACCGGTACCTGCTCCAGCATCCCTACCCGGACCTCCACCTCCTCCAGCATCCCTACCTGGACCTCTACCTGCTCCAGCATCCCTACCCGGACCGGCACTCACTGTCTCTAACGGGACTGGTACCTGTTCCAGCATCCCTACCCGCACCGGCACCTCAGTGTCTCTAACGGGAGCGGTACCGGCTCCCGCACCCCTGCCCGGACCGGCGTGGCTGCCCCCCGGCCCCGTGCCCCGGCGCACCCCGTCCTGCCCGGCAGCGGGGCGGTCCCGCCCGGGGCTGCCGCCGGCTCCGCGGCGCTGCGCGGGAGCGGAGCTCGCTCCCTTCCCACTTCGGCGCGGCAAGAAACCGGGAGAGCTGGAGACAAAGAAACTGTCCGGGCGCCCCCCCCTTTGCCTTCGCCGCCGCCGCCTCCTCCGCCTCCAGCACCCCTATCCTCCGCACCCCTCCGCGCCCCTCCGCGGGGGGGGAAGGGGATATTTACCCGCTCTCCTCCTCGATCTCGGAGATATCGGCGAAGATGAGGAAACCGACAAGCAGCGTGAGCAACGCCAGCGTCCAGCCCCGGCACGGCAGCGGCATGGCTCCCGGGCTGGGCTGGGCTGGGCCGCTCCGCGCCGCTCCGCGGGGTGCGGAGCGCGGCGCCGCGTCCCGGCTCGGCGCCGCCGCCGCCCGGCGGGGCCGCTCCGCCCCTCGGCGCCCGCGGAGCGCCCGTCCCGCCCCGCCCGGCTGCGGGGAGGGGGCGCACGGGGCGGGCTCTGCCCCCGCCGCCCCCCGCCGCTAAAGTTTGCGGCGCGTCCCGGGAGCGGCGGGCAAGGGCTGCCCCTCGGCCCGGGGAGGGGAGGGGGGAACCGCCACCGCCTCCCCGCCCTCGGCGGTGCCCCCCGCCAGCGGGCTTTGCTTTTTGTTGTCGCTTCTCCGGCACGTCCCCTCCCTTCCGCGCACCGGCGCGGTGTGGCAGGGTCAGTCCTGGCTGGGGGGGGCGGGGGGTACGCGCAGGCGTGCCCCGCAAGGACAAAAACTGTAATAAAATAAGACAAAGCTAACTCCTGTTTGCCATGGCGGTGGTTGTACCTTTTCTTCTCCTGCAAGGTGCGTGCAATAAGGCAGATCTGTTGGGATGAAAAGCACTTTGTAAACAAAGGTGATGAATAACCAATCACACCTGTCTCTATTACCGTTAATACCCATTTTGGTAACAATAATTCTTTACATTACCATAAATACTGACCGTCATAACCACACCAGTCCTGCCATGACTCTTTAAATCTCGCTGGAGTTGGAACAGGTGGAATTCATTGAGCAGAAACTGCACAAGGGACTCCGCTTCTGAGGCACTTGGATGCATCTCTGCCACGCTCGCAGCCCCTGCCAGCAACCTCCTGCAGGCTACAGGCATACCCTTAGATTTTGTTACAGAGAGAAAAGGCTGCAGTTTCTATCCAGAAAGGGAGATGAAAGTATATGAAAGTTAGGAAGAAGGAAAAAGGGACTGGCTGGACCAAAGAACGGCCAAAAAAAGGCAAGAGGTCCTTTCCCTACATCCCTGTTATCTGTTAGTCCAGGGCCAGCCCCGGAGAGGAGAGACTGGCTGTGCTGGGGGTTAGGCAAGGCCAGCCTGGCAGACCGTCTCCAAATCCAAGCGTAATTCTTTCGGACCAGAAAGTTACTGAAAATCAGAATATCTGGTGATATTCACCGCCGAGCTGGAGAGGGATGCAGTGGATTTATAATGCAGTAGAGAGAAGCAGCGCAGATGTGTTGAGAGAGAGAGATACTAATTGCTTACATATTTAAAACAGCATCTTTAGCCTGAATGGGAGGCACTATTAAGCAAAACAGAGCTATTAACTGGGGCCACTTGGAAAGCTGCCATTTTCCCTTCTATGCACGGCTTTTTGCATCAATACAAAAGTGCGTTGCTCAGGGCGTGATACGCTGTCAATGTTGTGTGATTCCTGCCGAGGTCCCTTGCACCAGGGTAAGCGTGTTCATACGTATGGGGATGCATAACACTGGTATTGTGCACGGGAAGGCATACTCAGCAGACGACTTTTCTCTTTATCTGGATTAAATGGTGGAAGGAGCCCGTTATGGTCGATGTGCTTTCCTGGGGATTCTGAAACTCTTGTAGAAAGAGGAGACAAACAAATCACCGTTACATTTATCGGTAAAAAATACAACATAGGTGAGTCTGGTACAATTACATGGTGGTATATATGGCAAATTTACGGTCCAGTATACAGCTTTTATAATAGAGCATATTCAGACCCTTGGGGAGAAAGTGATTTTAGGTGGTGTATGTAGCCCCATAATTTACCTTCTGCATAAATCTGAGAAAAGCCTCATTTTCCTTCTGTTTTATTCTTCTTGGACTCCTTTTCTTCACCCTATTGTGGAGTTTCACAGCAGTGTGACTGGCCTGAGGATGAGGAAACGGGCTCTGAGGTGACCTTCCTGGTGCAGGGGCGGACATGGGGGTTTCCCGAGATGCAGCGGGGCAGAGCACCAGTCCCCTGTGATTCGGGAGTACCACACCGCAGCTGGCTTCCCATCTTACACATCCTCGAGAATACAGATGGAGATATCTGCTCCTGCATCTTTTTCAGCTCCATCCCAGGTGGTGTTTCAGCTTCTTTTGTCTGATCTTTCTGTTTCAGTTGCCAATCACGGTGGCGATGTGCAAGAACAGAAATCTCGATGGAGGCTGAGCAATAAGTGGGGAGAATCGTTTAGTGTGTGGTGGGCATCGGTTTGCCTGGATGAGGACTCTCACAGGGGCAGGGACGTCCTATCTGCTGAGATGCTGCTTCTGCTGAGGAGTAGCTTGTCTTAAAAGACATGCTGGGATTTGACTCTGCTCCTGCGTTAAGTCATTGGAAATGCTGCTATTAACTGAAATGAAAAAAAAAAACCTCTTTGCAGGGTGAGCTGGGAGTTAAGCTTGATGCCCTTCACTGGAGAGCTCCAGTGCTAGGGGCTTGCAGAGAGAGCTCTGTGAATCCTGTACTTGGTGTCGTCTGTTGCTTTATTCCTCTGAAAGATGTAGGTCGGAGAGAAAGGTCATTCTTCAGCTGATCAGGCTTCAAACACAGGGACCAGGATCTTGAAGTACAGCCCGTTTTGAATGAGGAGGCAGCAAGCTATATAGAAGACGCAGGAACAGTGCAGCTTGCTGCATTATTTTGTAATCAATTAATGAGGCTGTATAACATCACCAAGTGTGACTCTGCGGTGAAAACCTGGAGATCTTGTTGCGCTGCTGAGGGCTAAATTCTGCACAATTAGGAGTCTTACTGTAGCTATAGAAAGAAATGTATATAATAAGTCTTGACTGCAGGAGAGGACATTTTACTCTGCATTCGCTCCGAGTCCATCCTTTAGAGCATCCTGGCCAGATTTGGGGGAGGAGGAGATAGTGCACCCTAGTTTCATACATTCCTCTTTACCTGAAGAGCTGCAAACTGCTTTGGAGCAATTGCCATAGTTCCTCAAGTGTTAGTCATTCTGCACATTCAATTTGCTATGAATCCTCACATGATTCAGCTTAACCAGGTGCATAAATGTTGCAGGATTGGGTCGGTAAGCGTCCAAAGCCTCAATTTTATGTCTCATTTGTAAGATGGGTTGCAGGAAGATGAGAGCAAACTGTCGCAAATAGACTGTTGTGGTGGAGTAATATGTTCTGAAACAGAATAAAAGGCTATTATATCTTCTAGTTCCTAATAATTTGCGGAAATAATTCTGTATCCAGAACATTTGCAGTAAATACAATAAGGTGTACTGAAAAAAAAATATCTTAGAATAACGGCAAAAGTAACTGCACCAGAACAATATTGCATTTTGCTGCTTTGAAGGGAGAAGAGAAAAGAAATGGCATTTTTACATTTTCTTTTGACCTTTGAGAAATATCAGGAATATGTAATAGCCATATGCACCAACAATAGCTCAGAGGATTCAGAGAATAAGAGTTAAACACCCAGGGACATTTACAAACAACTGGCAGAGAGGTGATGAATTTAAGATGTGGGTATGAAAAGCACAGATACACAGAGAGTGCAAAAATAATACATACTTAAAATGCTTTTAATCTATGTGAGAAGCATCATTGAGAAAGGTAGTGGCCCCTGAACAAGCAAAGGAGGGACAGAGAAGATGACCCATGAGGACTTTGCCATGCTATGATGAATGATAAGACCTGGTGCAGCGAGAGGTCTCAGGGGATCTTTCCCCATCAAATTCGTAATGCTGTAAAACACACATAACCTTTATCATATCTGTCAGCCAAAATGAACAAAGTTTACAGCCCATTTTATACAGCTAAACAGTACTCTGTTGTGATGAACAGGCATGGCAAACGAGAGCCTGTATGTACCAGGGTCAAGACATTTCATTGCCTCATTATTGGCAACCAACCTGTCTCTAGGTGCTTTCTCCAATTAAACCCTTGGTCCCTCCTGCGAAAGTCAGGCAACTCCTGAGGGGCATGAAGTGTCTTTTCCTCCTAGGTAAGTTCATTAGCAGGAAGGAAGGATGCTGATCTGGTAGGTTTGATGCCCTCCATCTTCTCCTGAATGCTCTCGCTGTTTCTGCATGGAGCAAGGGATCTGAGAGTACCCCTCCAGCATCAGGAGTCCAAGCCTCTTTGCTCATGGATGGGGAAGCACTGGTAATAACCAAGCAGCTTCCAGAGCTGTCAGTCTCCTCACCTGGCTTTACTTACCCTTGGGTAAATGTTTTCCAGCTGGATCCCAAAGTGACTAGGTCCATTACTAAAGTGCATTCACCTGCCTCCTGGAAGAGCTGTGAGTCTTCCTAAAGGACTCCCAAACGCTGGACAAATTATTGTTTGTTATAGGCAGGGTGACAGGAATATGGTTTGCCTTTAAGAAGCAGACAGCACTGAGATACAGCCCCAGCAGAGGCATTTAGACATGTCCTAATGTCAGTGAATGTGAATTTAGCCACATCAGAGGGGCCCGTAACTTTCTGTGGTCCGTCCCCTGTTGAACTGAGTGAAGAAACATCCCTGCTCCTCATCTCTTAGGCTGGAAGGGAGAGCCCTTGCTTTCTTTGGAGGAAGAGACAAAACCCTCCTGATTTTCTCTTCTGAGGGATTTTTGCCATTGGAAGGAGGATTCCAAGTCTGTCATTATGTTTATACCCAGAGTAGTGTAGCAGCAACAAGAAAGCTTTGGTGGTCTTTCACAAGAAAGGGAGAAGAAAATTAAACTGTATTAATTTCAAGCTCTATTAGGATTTTAAGAAAGTAAAATCAATAGAAAAGGATGGACTCAGTAGGGAACATGACCTTATTTTCCTACTGTCTGAAAGGGAAGTGCACACAATAGAGAGACAAATATACTCACATGTATAAAACGAGATCAGTTTCTTCGATGTTGAAGAAGAGAAGTTAAAACGCTTAAGTAAACTGGCATCAACTGACTGGTGTTTAGGAGAAGTGTCCTAAAGAGAAAAAGAGCAAAAGCAAAAAAAAAAAAACTCCAAACCCACCCCAAAATCCCCAAACCCAACCCCATCCTTTAGTCCTTTCTATTTCTTTCTCTCCTGCAGTGAATTGCAAAAATGGTGTGATCCATGCGACATTTCATCAAATATGACTCGCCATTGTCAGAGCAAAATGTTTGATATGAAACAAGAATGATCCTTCTTTCTTTTTGGTCAGATAAGCTGGTTTGGATTAATAAAAATGCCACATTCACAATGATATTGATAATTTGCATGTGAAAAGCCTTCCACCTGGTAATGAAAACAATTTTTCAGTTTTGCCACCACTAGCCACAAGAGATAAGGTCTGCCGTCCTCCCCCTCACAATTAACCACGCACACACAAAAAAGGGAAAAGGTAGAAAAAAGGGAAAAGGTAGAATATGTGTGACAATTGCAAATTGCCCGTTATCTGAACCCGATGCTAAGGTATTGACATTCCCAATTGCGGCTGCACAGCTGGCACGCTTTTACAGCCTGGCCGTGTGTGCGTGCCAAGCCGGGCACCTCCAGGTTGGGAAGGACGAACTGAGTACGTGCTTGTATGAAGTTTTTATACCATATTAATGGCATTTGGGGGAAAAAAAACCATAAAACAAGTTTGCACCGCCCCAGTTTGTGGTTAGCAAGCCACTGGGTGGCAGTGCTGTGTGCGCACGTGTGTATATACACACACACACACACAATGCGGGTGCACCCTCTCTTGGGGGGGTGTCTCAAACCTGGGTATGTTTTGCTCATCTTTGGTACGCTGAAGGCCACCGCGGTGCCCGAGGCAGAAAGCAGGAGAAGAAAGGGCTGAAAGATGCTTCAACATTGAAAAGCGTAGATGGTTGCTGCGTTTCCATCGACCCGTGAGAAACTCCGCAGCCAGGAGGAGTGAGTGCCCGAAGGTCAATCCCAGTGTCGGCATTCCAGGCTGATCCAAGCCGTCCCAGCCTTGCCTGCAAACCTGCACTTGCAGCATTTGTCTTGGACTGTCATCAGTGGAACAAAGCAGCTCTTTGCTGATAGTCCTGAAACAGAAAAAGCACAAGTTACCTGCCTTGTTCCCTGCCTCTACCCTAACCCACACACGTGGCCCTTGTTCTTCCCACCCCGTAGAGAAATAATTAGCTCAGCAAGGCCATATTTTCAATGACTCAGAATATGCACATGTGCTCGGTTGCATAGGAAGCATGCACATTTCTTCCATACAACTAGCAATGATTTGAATTTAACAACACATCCCCCCAAGATAATTCCAAACTGGTAAGTATTCCTCACTTATAACGGCAGATTTTAAGTGTCTGATAAACAGATATAGGTTTCAGATGCCAAATGGAGACCTCATCGGGTTTTGAATTTTGTCTCGGTTCAAAGCTGCTAAGACATGGCATTTCTTTTAGGTTTGTTTCTGCAGTACACTTTCATCACAGTACTTCTGTCTGCATTTCATCGCCCTTAAAGCACAGGTCATATTTGACTCTAGTTTTGGCCTGTTTCAAGTTGGCAGGTTTGATTAATCTTGTCCCATACTTGACAGAAACCCAATTACTCTCCACAACTGTGTCGAGGAGGTAAATCTACCTAGTTTGGATAAACAATCCTACATGCGAGATGAAGAAATAAGCTGCGTATGGGCACCCCAAAGTATGGGAGGGGGATTCTTTCAAGATTAACTTGAGATTTCAGATTGTTCCTGCCTGTGAGAAGTCAGAGTGAAAAAGAGGGCTAGAGAAGATGACACAAGAATAGATAAAGGAGGAGGAGGAAATCTTTATGACCCCCCTTTGGGGCCATCCAAATAAAGAAGACAGTGCTGCTAACCACTCAAAGATCTATCACCTTAGTGATGAGCACACCTGAGAAAACCTGCAAGAAGGCTGTCTTGCTTTTTCCAGGTCTTCTTATGGTCCTTGGGAAAATTTTGATCTAAATCTTTGCAAAATGTGCAGATTACAACAGCAATTAAAACAACCAAAAAAAGAAAAAAAAAAAATCGCATGCACACATGGTCCCTTGCAAATGAGAACTTTCCTGCAAGGAAAACATGAGATTCAACAATATGTTCCATTTAGCAAAAATGACAAAATCTTAAGGGGCAACATAAAGAATGTAACTTTTTCTTCGCTTCACCTCTTGCTAAAAAACTGCTCTGCAAAAGGTCTTTAATGAGAAACCTCATTTCAGCCCCAGAAAGGCACTTGATTTCTGTCTACAGTGACTGTCGTTTTGGCCCCCATCAATAATAGTTTTTTTTCTCCTCTTTTATACTAATATTTCTCATCCTTTGTGTCCTTTGTGGTGAGCAGAGCTGCTGAATGAATTGCTTAGGCTTCAGAATAAAGGGGATTTTGAAAAAAGTAAAGTAGGGCAGAGGGATTTTCCCCGAAGAGCTCTAGCTAGAAGCTGCAGGGAGAGCACGGTCCCCAGGTTAGCTCCTCCTGCGGGAGCAAGCACAGAACGTCTTTGCCCAGAGCTCGCCTCTTGGTGGCCAACACCAAGGAAAAATCACCTATATTTGATCCAAAAAGCTCTTAGAGCATTGCAAACGCCTCAACCACAGTACGAGCAGCCGGAACAGGACATTTTCAATATCATACTCCCCTTCTGGATCCGAATTTAAAGTTTTTGAATACATGACCCTGGTTGTGCAGCACCACCACGCACTTGAAAACCCACCTCTTTGGAAACCCGATTTGTCAGTTCAGCGAGCATGTTCCTCGGGAAGGAAAACTTCAGTGCAGCTTGTGCCTAAATGTGATTTTTGCTCTGATCTTAAATCATTAGTGTCCTCTGTGGCGAGAAATATGAATGATTGATCTGCTGCCGGATTGCACCTAGCACAGCGAGATACCAGGAGAAGGGGGAGACTGCACGTAACACTCCTGGCAGGTTTAAGTTCTCTGTACAAATGTAGAAAGAGTAAGGGGAGAGAAAAAGAGCCAGTGTCAGGGAGAGAGACCACAGGCATGTAACAGCCTTCCTGACCTAGTGATTTATTTATGGTATTCCTAGAGGGGAAGAGGCCATGCAAAGATCATGAGCCTGCATGCTGCAGTAAGTGCTATGCCTGCATGTATTTAGCAAGCAACAATACAAGGCACAAAATCTACAAAGGATGGGGAAATGCTTCCACTCCTTGTGAGGTTATTGAATGATTAGAGTGAGGTTATTGAATGATTAGAGTCAGGGAATGAGAGAGTTTTATTTGGAGGAACAAGAAAGATTTCCCTTGCTTCTTCCTATAAATAAATTACAGGAAGATTCTTGGGTTTGCTTCCTTGAAAGCCAGGGTGCTGCTTCTCCCAGCGCACACCTCACCACGCTTTCCTCCTGATCCGGCCAGCTCGTTCAAGGGCCTCTGTAGGGAATTTTGGATACTGATAGCCATCTCAGGTCTGTAAGAGAAAGGCTCTGTTTGCACCGAGATGCCTGGGAGATATATTTCACAGTGAGCGGCTGTCTCCAGGGTAGGTGAACAATGAAAGGAGCATTGCAGAGAACAGGCCTCCGATATAGCACAAAAAAAAGGTAGAATCTATGTCAGCTGAAACCAGTCGCAATGTTCATTGGGCTGATGAATACTTGCATTGGCGGATGGGAACGTTTAGAAAGTACAGTATTGCATGAAGGAACTGCACAAAGATTAACTCTGAACTCACTGAAAGGCCTGATTCTGTGAGATGCTGAGTCCCTGCAGCTCCTGATGTAGAGCCCATTACTGTGGCCACCTTAAATAGATGTTATCAAAGTGGTTCAGCTTCTCTTCGGACTGGAGCAAACCCTGTATTTCACCAGGATGGGGCAGTCACAAGTGGGACCTGCAGCAGCATAGCAGGAGGCTGCACCATGCTGGGGGGAGAGCAAGGGGGAACACAGGGTATTCGTTAGCACTCATCAGACCTTTCACATCACAAAATATTAAGCCCTAAATGAGGACACACTTCAGAGGTCTTGACTCCGATGTCTAAATTAGACCTCACCAGAAACAAGATCTTAAACAAAAGCCTGGGCTACCCCACTTTGTTTCTGAATTTAGCTTTTGCTTCAGCTTTGGGGATTTCAGAAGGAGGTAACCCTGGTGGCCTGAGGCTCCTGGAGATCTGTGGGGACACAGGGCACCGGGTGTCCCAGCTGCCTCTCCAGCTGTGCAAAGCTGAGGGTCTGATGACTTGAAGAAGGCTCAGAAGCATCAGCATTGACTTGACTTGAGGAGCTGGATTTAATTACTCCAGGAGTGGACTTAATGCCTGGACTTGCATCCCAAACATTGTCTGTTGTTCATAGATTCCTAGTGAAAAAAAATAATCTCTATTTATATATGGGAGTATAATAATCAATCAAGCTTTATGGCTCCTGTTTCCATTCTAGCAGCTTATAACCACGTAATAAAAGCACATGATGAAAACATCATAAAAACACACAGTAAAAACACATTTACCATGCAAGCATTGCCATCTTAGCACATCCTGGATAGAAATGCTGAAGAGTTCTTGAGGCTTCGGGTATGTACTAGTAACCTCCATAACACTACATCACACCCACCCTTTCCATTCGAGGGGGGCTGTCTATTTAAACGACAATGGTTATGGAAGATGCACGTAAACATTTGGATTCAGCAAACTAAGAACATGAAAGGTGTCCAGAAGAGTTTTGTCTTCTTGGCTTTACAAAGTCGGTTAGAAAATTCTGTGAGAAAAGCCTCTTCAGCCGCTTTTGTTATATTATAGCCCTGATTGGAAAAGCCGCGTGAGACCGGTGTTGTAGTAACACTCTTCTTCCCTGTGGTTTAAATTAAGGTTCATCTTCACAGGCACTCCTTTGCTTTACTTTGAAGGATGCAAACAGCTTGCTCTGCCTCCCTGCTCTAGCTTCATTTTCCTGACTCTTTTTCATATACCCTTGCTCTGGCAGAGCACAGTTTGCTCTCACTGTAGATGAATCAACACCCTGAACCTGCAATAGCACCTGGACTGGGGGATGATGCTGCACCCTGACAAACGATATTGGTCCATGCTACCTCTGCTTTACACCCAGACTGTTTTAATTCATGTCAGGTGACTCTCACTGTGTTGCATTGAGATATCAGTGGCAGAGTAGTAGCACTCTTGGACTTCTTTTCCCACCCCATGTAGCAGCGACTCCTTTATCTGGGGAGAGTTGCTTAGGTCAAAGCCTTGTGTAGCTGGCCACTGAACCTGCCCACTTGTCCCGTCACATGCTTTCCAAGTTTCTCACACAGTTTTTTCAGTGAGCGAATAAAACGGAAATTAATCATCAATCCCTTCAGCGACTTTGTCCTTCACTTCAGTGGTGCCAGAATAGTTACCTCTCACTTTAACAAGAGCCTCTTGAATTCTTCTCACTTTCAAAGATTTTGTTTTGGTTTTGAAGCCAACACTACAGTGACACTGTGAACTTAATGGCTCAGCTACAGGTTGATTTTTCTTTTTTTTTTTTTTTTTTTTTTAAAGCCACAGGTGTTGCTAGTAACATCTAAGACTGCTGAACCTGGTTATCTTAGAGATTAAAGGCAATATTGTTCCCAATTTTTTCCAGCTGCTTATTTTGTGTATTTGGGAAGCACTTTGTACTCACAGGGCTTTGCTTTTTGTCTCCATTATTTCTTTCTCCTTTGTTTGCTTGACACTTTCATGCAGAGAAAGGGGAGAAACATAAACTAGGCAAATGTGATTTGATCACAGAGCTGGTAGGGGGCAGGTACAGTCAATCACGCTGCCTTGAACTCTCTTGTGTGCGATCAGCTGGAGTTTGTTTGGAGAGAGTCCCCTGAAATTATGTTGCACAAAAATGCCAATCCAAAGCCCACGATCAAGGGATGCCTTTGCATGGGCTCTGAATCGGGCGTAGTATGTAAATATTCCCTCATATAATTTGGAGATGTGGGAAAAGCTGGAGGTTAGTTTATCAAAACCCGTAGATTGATTCAGCCGCAGAGCAGAAATTCCTGGCCCCGGTCCTCTGGTTCCTCTTATGAAACATAAAACCACCATCAGAGGCATTTTCTTCCAAGTTCTCAGCCTCTTCAGAGACACACTAAATTAACCTGAACTCCCTTGGTGGTTTCCCTTAATCTTACAAAAATGCAAGATGCAAAGCAAACCCCTTGTCAGCAAACGCATTACAGATGAAGGCAGCAAAGCCGCCCCGCCTTACACCAGCTCTGAATTTGGTCCTGGGATTTTAACTGTTCCTTTATCTACTGAAAAGGAATGTTAAAAAGTTTAATTGGCATGTAATGAGATAACTATAACAAGTTAATTAGTTCTCAATTAAATTGCATTTACCATACATTCTGAATGTATTGTTAGCAATTAATGACACCTAATGAACTTGCAATAGCGACTGAGTTTACGAAGATAAGGAAAATAATAATAATAATGCTCACACGTGGTTCCATAACGCATTAGAAGTGACAAATTATTTAATAAGTATGTGGTTAAATCACCGTATCTCATGCAGCCGCTGGAAGGGAAACATCCCGGAAATTTATTCTGGCACATCTAACAGGGTCTGGGAGGAAGCAATTGGCTTTCAGGGTAGATCTTGTTGGGAGAAAGAATTCCCCGCGAGCTGTAGGAGAATTGCAAAGGAGAAGGGAAAGCAAAGCTGCGCGATAAGGTCAATCATTCAGTTTAGACTTAAGAAAGCATGACAAAGAAAGATCATAACAAACAATTGGAATAAGGTGGAAACCCCAGTAGATGAGGGAAAAGGATTAAATTCTTTTCCAAGATCACTTAAGCAGGTGAGTATATGGAGAGCAATTTGCCTTTGTGCTGCGAGTTAACCTCCCCTTAATGCTTTGCGTCATTAGAGTGCCACACTGAATAGGCATTAGAAGGAAAAAACCCTACAAACTAATTTACATTTTAATGAATTTTTAATTGAACCAAAATCTGTTGTTTCTGTTTAAAGATGCAGTGTTGACTTTGTGGTCTGTGCTGCTGAGAGCCAAGTGGGATCTTAATGTGATAAGAACAATGATAACACTAAGCTTAATTAGGTTTGAAAGCGTGCCTGGTAAAGTGGCATGGGATAAAAACGTCACCTTCCTGCATCGAAGCTGAGCAGCGGGGCCGGGCAGAGCCTGGACCACTTGGCCATCCTGGCTGCGATGAAGCAAGAACCAGAGCTGCTACTTCTTGCTCGTGCAAAGCTCAACCGATGGCATGAGTGGGGTGGGAGAGAAGAACCTGATCCCATGTGCAATAGGATCACCCACAGTAACTTTACCTCCATCTTCTCCTGCCATTAGATCCAGCTTTAATGACAGGCAGGACCTACTGGGGTTTCTGTAATCACTTTTCTCTTGGTAACAGGCTATATCGAAATGCCAAAGCCTGAAAATTGCACTTTCCAAGGCCCGGACTTGGAGGCATGGGCTCTCATGCCCTTCTCCATCCTGGAGCATGCCTCCAGCAAAATAAACATATCCTCCCCCTGTGCATCCAAGCCTACCTAGAGCTAGGAGACAAGAGAAAAGCCCTTACGCAGGGATTTCTGACCAGCTGCACTTGGATTTAACCAAAAATGCTCCCTGGTATTGAGGTGTGCTCATTTGCTCTCTCTCTCTGGGGTACCTGTAATCCTGTTCCAGACATTTTAAGGCATTTCGTTGTGTTTTTGATGTCTTGTACTGAGTGATTTGCCAATGGCACACACACACACCCCTAGGGAGCTCAATGAAATGGCAGCAAAGCAGCTATTTTAACACTAGTTTCTTGCACGTCCTCTTCTTTCATCCTTCCTCTGCTCCTGGGAGGATTGCTCTGTTCATAACATGCTCCGGGTTTCACATAATTAAACCCTAGTTTTATTAGTTATCATTTATTAGGTTATTGTTGGTTTGGTTGTACAACGAGCATAAGCTGAATACACCCCTCACCTCCACAGAGAGCCCGAGTATCTGACACTCTAATGAACCCAAATAAAATCACAGCAATCAAAAACAAGCTATGGCAGCAGGTTTCAAAACCTGTTAAAATCACTATGTGAGCTTCGTCTTCAATATCCTGCTGCTACCTATCAGGTCCTGCATTTTGCAGCAATTTGCTCCACTAGTGCTCTGTTATGACACTTGAATTTATATTGCGCATGAGTCACTAGCCTTCAATGCTCAACTTTGTCCTTTACATTATACGCCACGTTATTTTTGACTTTTAAAAGTAAGGGTTCCTCCGGCCAATTTATTTCATACCTCCTCCTGGTGCCAGTGGGCAGTAATTTGATTCCCTGTTAGCACGGGCTGGAAACATGTTCCTTCCTAAAGAGAGCGAGTTTGTCATTAAAAGCATCCTTGCATGCATAGTGGGTGCAGAACGGTTAAGACGGAGACCTTCCACCTCGTCACACGCCTGAAACTCTCCTTATTTCTAGTTGGAAGCAAGCAACTTTTCACTGCTTCATCAATTTTTCAACTGCTGGCGATTAAGCCTTCAGAGGCATTAAACTCCAAACTTTCTTTCCCTACTTTGCTGCTGTGTCTCAGCTGCTGCTCTCTGGAGCTCGATCGTCCAAACAGAGCGAGCCACAGCTCTCCTCGCATTGCCTTGGGAAATTATTCCTGCCTGCCCCTCCTTGCTTTGCAACAGCAGGAGCTGTCAGTGAAGGCTGCTGTAGCTGGGTGTGATAAGCAGAGTGGCCCAAGAATAGCCCTTGGTCCCGACAGGGCATAATCCCAGAAGAGCTGGGACATCAGGATGTTAATGGAAGGAGAAAGAAGTCACTGGGAATTTTGAATTTCAGTTAGGGACACCAGGACCCCCAAAGCCACACATATCGAGAGAGGTAATGTACTGAGCACAGGACTCGGCAGGCTCTTGCCTCTGCAGGAGACATCACAGTGGGGATTCACCTGCCCGTAGCAGGTTATCAGGACCTCTCTGGGCAGGCGGGGTGCTGATGAGTGCTAGCTTCTCAAGAGCAGATCTGGAAGAGGTTAGCGTGTTTCCAGTGTATTGTGGTCTCTCAAAATTCCTTTTTCGACTTGGCCATTGAGCATGAGCAGTCTCAGAGCTGGAAGGCTGGATGCAAATCCAGTTAGCAGGGCTGGGAAGCTCTCAGGGGACAGACAGAGACTGAGGAGAAGCCTTTTTGCATGTCTTTCTGCTGCACTTGTGCAGGAGCTTGCCACTCTCTAGCCCATAGGAACAAGCTATCTTGAAATCCAGGAAACAGCTGCTAAATGACAGAGATGTCTTTGCATTTATACGATGATCATTACTGGAGTGTGTGAACTCAGGCTTCTGCAGATAAGCTCTAAATGTGGGTGGGTGCCACCTCATTTTGCTTTTTGCTTCTTCCTTCAAAAAGAGTCTTTCAACAAATTGTGCCCTTCCTCACCTGCCTTTCTCTTCTCTCCTCCTTTCTTCTCCCTCCTCCCGTGCTGCTGCTGTGGGAAGTTAAATGTCAAGTCAATTGAACAATTTTCCATTTTGCTCCAACAGTTGCAGACATTTGAGGCCACCTGGAGCTTCTGTGGCACCAAGTGACGGACCAGGCCAAGGGAGTGCCGTCTCCGTCTCTAATGAGCCTCACCAGTGTGGCTGGCAGGTCCTAACGAGTGCCGCAGCAGAGGAGTCTCTCTGCCGTAGAGGTCACCTCCTAGTCAGCTTAGGACATTTCCTTGGAGGGATTTGTAGCTGAGGGCTGTGGCTCTAAATTTAGCTTGATCTGGGTGATACAGGCTCTCAGACCCAGACAACATTCACTTTCCTGCTTTCAGAAATAGAGTGATACTCAGTAAACCACTCCGGATGCCAGATAAAATAAATGGCAAAGAGGTGAACCACCATTATTTACTGTTGAGGTCTTTGCTGTCTGGTGGGTCCAGCTGTGCTGGCACCTGCAAGACCAGACCTCGTTGGAGAGCCAAGAGAGAGGCGCTGGATGTGCAGCTGCAGAAGAGTTTTTCAGAGCAGGCTCAGGGGTTGGTGCACCCCAAGACATGCCTTGGAGTATGGAGGATGTACTGCTGGCATCTGCCTATGACCGGGGAGAGGGTGGGATGTGGAGCTGACCGTGCTTTTGCTGAGCTTTCACGTGGAGTGGGCACAGCTGGTAGTTCCAGCACAGCGAAAGCTGAATATCCATTCCCAAGTACTACCAGTCGCAATTCACTCACCGAACACCTATAACAAACTGGCTTTTGTGATGGGCTGAAAAAAAAACAACCCGCTGACTAGTTGCCTTTTTGCCTATTTAGGTGCTTGTGGCCCAGCACTACAGAAAAGACACTTCTGAAGTGAAGGATCCCTTAGAGATTACTTCTTTCCATAGCTCTATGTAAAATCTCTCTACTTCTACCCCACAGTTGAAGCAGATCCATTGATCTTACACCGCAAGCTTTGCCTCTTCCTTTTCACCTGCTTCTGCCTCTTCCACGTAGTCTGGTAACGATTTCAAGCTACAAGAGCTCAGTGCCTCCTCATAGTGAGTCCACTTGTATCATAAAGCCTAATTCTGGGTACCTGGATGGAAAATATTGTCAAGGTCCCATTTATGAAAATGTCTTTAGTTCTGAGAGAAGGATGATTTTGCAGTTCTACTTAGGAGAATGAGGGCAACGGAGGGAATTTAGTGCAGAAGGGTCCACAGAGCATCTGTTCCACATGCTGCAGGCCACAAAACTTTTCATCTCCCTTTACCTAACTTAATGTCTGCAGGGAAAAAAAATAGGCCCACAATGCATTGTGCTGCAGGAGGTCTCCCGATATCCTAAGTCAGCATTTTTGAGAGAGAAAGGTACCTGAAAGGTGGGTTTCTGTGAATGTTGCTGCAGTGGTTTAAGATGTTGCCTCCTCGTCAGAGGGGAACATGGACCTGGACCTCAGTTGCACCCAAGCAGGTTCTGGCATCCTTCTTCAAAGTCACCATCACGACGTGTTGCAAGATAGAGACCTGTGTGCAGAAGAAACTGAGGTGCTAAGTTGAGGGGAGAGAAGCTTTGGCAGATAGGCAGCAAAACAGCTGGAGGCTGTAATTTCTTAAGCTGTTGCAGCAGGAATTCATCTGCCAGCTCTCTGTAACGAGGAGGTCCTAGTGAGTATGTGGCTGTACACCCAATTCCAACAAGGCTTAGGTCAATCATGGTCATTTTGTTCCCCAGCTCTGTAATGGGGATAGGCATGTCTTTCTAAGTGGATTGATATAATTGACTCAAGCAGAGATCAAAAACTCCTAGGACAGTAGGACTGTGGTGGTCCTTGAATGTGGATAGGTCCTAGCACAACAGAGCCCTGACTTTGGTTAGGCCTACTGCAAAATAATGAGTGTAATAAATTATATAATGGATGGAAGAACTTAAACAAAACACTTCTGCCCAAGAAGGCAGAAGTTATTTTTCAATAGCACACTTTTCAGGTTTTCACCAGGCTTCAGCTGTTTTTTGAATAATGAAATAGATGAACAAGTGAAATACATATGCTTAAACCACGATCCTAATTGAAATACTTTATGGTCAAACAGGGCGTGTTCTACACAGGCAGAGATCAGTGTGATAAAGCAAGGAACAAGATGGAATAGTGCTTCAGGAGTGTTTAAAAGCTCTTCCCATTTGGCAGGAGTGGCTTACATTTGCAAAACATTTATTCAAGTCTTAGTTGAAAATAAATCCTTGAATGTAGCTATGCTATTGAGAGGTGGCAAAGTGGCAGTGGCCTCTTAATCATTGTCCCTTTCAAGCCCTAATCAGTGCAGCATATGCAGGAATGAGTGGTAGGAGCTGAGAATTCACCTCTTCAGCAGGGTGAGGTTGTGTGTTCCCCTTCTTTCTAATTAGAAGCTCTATTCAAATGTTAATCAGCAACACCATGATTAAGGAGGATTAAAGAGAACACTTGGACATCACTTCGCTGATGTGGCTAAAGAGGTTTTTCGTTTCTTGTAACAAATAAGGATGTCTTCTCCTGGTAGAAGTCAGTTTGTTTTCCAAGTGTTGTTTGACTTCACCTTAGCAGCGAGGATGTGACACCTCCTCCACGATGCTGCGGCGATGGAGGGCAGTTGTTTTACGTCCAAGATCACCTGCTTTTTGTCAGCCATCTGAGCCACTGGTCCTTGGTCAACCTTGCTGGTCTGCTGAGGCAGTGATGGGAGACTCAGCCACCACAGCTGAGAGGAACTTGAGAAATACTGATGACAAAGATGGCCTGAGAAAAGGTCACAGGAATAAGCATTCTGATCCCCTGATATTAGCTTTGAGCTCTCTCCTCAGTTATTCCAGCGCTTTAATGCCCTTCTTATCCCATCTCTTCCCTGCCGATATAGGCTCCTAAACTTCCCTGCTTGGATTATTCTTTAGAGAAAGGAAGAAAATCACTGGTGGGGTGAGATGAAATCAAATGAATCTGAGCTGAATGGGAGAAGTCAATGAAGGAATATTCTTATAACTGATGGAAATGGACATAACCCTGCAACTGGAAGGGACAAAACCACCGGAGATCATATCAGGATGACTCCAGACCGGATAGCATAAAGATGGACCACAGAACCAACGGGCACTTTTCCATCCAGAATTTCTCTGCTCTCCCCTATTCAAAGGGAAAAGGTGCTACATCACTAGAGACCATGTCCTTCTTCAGCGCCCTCTCCTGAGGTGCCTACATCACATGCCATGCCTCGCTCAGTGATACCACGTCATTCCCAGTGCCTTCTCGTGCCCCATAATTAGGGGAAATAGAAAGCTCTCTTGTGTTTCTTCTGAAAGATGAGCTCAGCTGGCATAAAATGAAACCATTTGCCTAATGGTCTAATATTTGGAAAAAATCACTTCAAAGAGACTGTACTGGAACTGGCAAGTCCTCCAAATACATGAAATGATTTAATTAAAGGTGACAATTTAAACAGAAATTTTAGTGGATAGTGACTTCATTGTAAGTCTGTATTTTGCTGTTACAAAAAGTTAGCAGCCGGTGAGACTGGCCTCCCAAATCAAATGTAACATAACCGAAATCCTGACACAAAAATATTCCTCTGAACTCAGGGGCCCAAGGAGAACGTCCTTCATTTGCATCTTTCAAAAAAAAAAAAAAAAAAAAAAAAAAGAAAGAAAAATCAGAGCAATCAGTGCATCTCTGGCAGAGAATTTGGATGCTATCTCCTGCATCAATGCGTAATTCTCAGCACAGCATTCATTAAGCCGTGATGATTCATGACTGGCTTCTCCAGCTGAGAGACAGGGTGGGTTCAGCCCTGAATTGCCCTCACTATCTGGAGGCATTTAACCTCGGGGGGGGGTGACAACATACAGATTGCTATGGGTATTTTGAGGCTGACTCTGCTCTGCAAAGCTGTGTTGACTTCAGCCAAGTTTCTGACAATACAAAAGTAGACAAGCAGGGATTCAACCCTGCACTATATATTATATATGATTGCTTGGGGCAAAAAACTACCAGTGTCTTTAATTCTTCCTGGTATTGTACAGGGAAAAAAAGTGGTGGCAATAATAGGCTGTGTGCTTGCAGAGTACTTCCAGGCTAGATTCATTTTTAAAGTCAGCTAAAGGTTAGCACAGAGTCATCAGGGACTTCTGAAAATTAGGGGTTTTCAAAGTGTACAATTCCCATGTTGAGATGCTGTTAGCAGTCAATATCCAGGCTGAATTTTGAAATATCAGCTGGGCCTTCAGCATACCTTTATGTCACACTAATAGATGTTCACATCTCAGCCACCACCGCTAAAAGAGTGACTCTTTGAACTGGAGTCCTGTCCTGTGTAATGGAGATGGACTGTAATCTTGGGAGGCATATCTTTGATGTATCCAGCATGGAAAACAACAATAGTGGAGGTCCGATGGAATAGACAGTTGTGTAAGCTATACAAACTCATGGTCTACTGACCCATGGCAACATCCACATCCCTCCACTGTCACTGCTTGCTGGTACCTGCACGAGGTAGATTAAGTGTGGCTAGATCAACCTGCCCACATGACAGTATAGCTACACAGAAAAATCAGGGGAGAACTAGAATTGTATCACAGTGTGCCAGAGGGAAGGTGAGTAGGAAACAATTATTCACCGTTCTTGCAGTGGAAGAACAAGGGATCAAATGAAATTCTCAAATTGCAGAGTTAAGCAAATAAGCATTTTGCACACATAGTTCAACTGGAATATACTGCCACAGGACTACCTGGAGGCCAAAAATATTCATGGCCAGAAAAAACTGCCAAGAGCCATTAGAAAGAAAGACTTAAACATTGTCCGAAAAAGTGCACACACTACTGCTGCCTAAAGGTGAAAGGACACAGAGAGATGCTTCCTCTCTTTCTATACTAAAAGCTCCTGCTGCTGATCACTGTTACAGACAGAAACCAGAGCAAAGCCGATGTTTGGTTCAGCCGAGTATCATAGAAACATAGAATAGTTTGGGTTGGAAGGGACCTTTAAAGGTCATCTAGTCCAACCCCCCTGCCGTGGGCAGGGACATCTTCAACTAGATCAGGTTGCTCAGAGCCCCGTCCAACCTGACCTGGAATGTTTCCAGGGATGGGGCATCTACCACCTCTCTCGGCAACCTGTTCCAGTGTTTCACCACCCTCATTGTAACAAATTTCTTCCTTATATCTAATCTAAATCTACCCTCTTTTAGTTTAAAACCATTCCCCCTTGTCCTGTTGCAACAGGCCCTGATAAAAAGTTTGTCCCCATCTTTCTTATAAGCCCCCTTTAAGTACTGAAAGGCTTAAGTACAACCATTCTTACATCCTTATAAGAAAAAAATAATATTCTATTCATGGACTTGTCCTTTAGGGGAAGTTCAGGATCTCCAGATATTATTTTGACAAATTTTGGAAGCTAATCAGATAATCAAATATGCCTTTGACTGATGCTGGACGAGGATTGTCTTGTTGGCTGATTGCAGTCAATCCCAAGAGTCCCTCCATAGCCTAATGGATTACCATGACTCCTAAGAGGTAATTTCCTACCACCAAAGCACTCCCCGGATAGACAAACCCCACGTTAGCAGTGTCATCCGTGTCCTTATGCAGTTAGGACAGAGCTGCGTGCTTCTCCTCGCACTCAGGGTCTCGGTTCCTCTGTCCCTCAGTGTGAGCCAGCAGACTGAGAGGAGCCTGGCTCAGCTTCGCAGCTGCCCGGGTCTCTGATATTTTACTGCTGTCGCCGTGGCCATGTCTACACAGCATAATTCAGTCTCTGCAGAGCTCTATCAGCCAGCTCTGAGGCAGGCAGCTTCTGCACTATTGGCATCTGAGCTGCATGCACGTGGAGCTCCCTGGAAGTTAACATATATTATTTCTCACCCACATGGCTACTTTGGTGTCTCTTGCACCTTTGCACCATGGAGGCACACCTTTGCTTAATTTTAAGCACACGGTGATGAGGTCTAGCATCCCCTTTGCTCATTGCTGAAGCTGTAAAGACAAAAGACTGCAAGAGCAGCCACGTCAGGCTGTGCTGTCTCGACACATCTCGCTGCACTCCCCGCCAGCCTTGGGGAGGTGAGGAGGAAGACTGGCAGCATTAACAACGCACCAGAAGTACAGACTTACAGCTTCAGTTGTTGGCACAGCACCATCAAATTCAGGGGTGAAGCTTAGCAGGGCAAGCAGCATGTCCCCCGTGGTTTCTGCGTGCACAGCCACCTCCTCAGCAGCCTGCAAGGGCCCTGCCAGCCTGCCTGGTGCCACGCAGGTCCCAGGTGGTCCAGCAGGCTCCTTCTGGCCACATCAGAAGCCCACACTTAGAGACGTTTTGTCTTCAGTAGAGGTGAGTCACATCTTGGGGCAGCCTCAGGTCTCTCCTTATGTTCCCTGTGGCATTGCCATTTCAAGAGCTTGGCCTCCTGTGGGCAAGGGTGAAATACTCGCACTAACGAGCTGGCTCTTCTTAGCTAGACTGAGATCAGCTGGAGCCATTTAGCTAGGGACATCCAGTCCTTGAGAGCTTAGGAGAAAGACTGGGAAAGGATGAATTCCCTGTCTCCATATCTTTCACTTAATGAAAACGTGGCTTTGTATCAGACCCCTTCCATATGCCTAAGTATTGGGCACTTTCGTCTGGCAATAAAATTCCCTTAAAGCATTTAAAATAAAAAAATCACAGAGCTACAAAATGCTGAGGTTTTGATCAGAAATCATTACGCTTCCCACATGCTTAGAAATATATTCATATCCTTCTTGCTTGCTTCTTTCAGCTAACAGTATCTTCAGAGGAGTTCTTCCAACCTCATCTATTTCTTGGCTTGCAGAGAAATAAAAATCTTGATTGATGATCACAGGCAGATGTGATGAAAGCATCCCAATCAGAGGTACAACACTGTTGCCTGAGTAATGGTTTTCCCACCCTCATGGGATGCAGCACGTATCAAGTGCTGAGCTTGCTCTTTTAGCGGGCAAAATTCTGCACCATCAGATCTACATAAACAGCTGCAAGTTCACTTCATAGGGCAAGAAGAAAGCAAATAGATAAATTCAAAATACCTCCCTGCCCTTGTCTTTACTCCTGTTAACATTTAGGCGTAAGCATTAATCTGTCGCAGTAGGTCATTCATTTTAAGATTGTATTTGGCTCGACAGGGAGTCTAGACAGAAGAGTACTCCATTAATCTGACAGGTTCCCATTGCTCTTCCGTGCATCGAGCAAATCTTGGACGAGCTGGTGCCTCGAAGGCGTAGCTCAGTCCTGCAGGGAGGCTGAGGTAGGGGCTTTACTGCAGAGCAGCCTGGAGGAAAGGTGCTGGCTGACCATGCCAGGTCTCCTCTAGAAGCAGAGGAGGAGGGTGGTCATCTTTTTCTGGAGCAGGGCTAAGACCTTTCAGGGTGCCATTACCACAAAACCCTTTTCCAAATCATCAGTTAAAGGAGTGGTAGATAAGCTGCTAATGCCAGTGTGAATGAATAGATAGGTTGCTTCTTAGGGCAGCAGGACTTTGCTTTACATACAGTATAAAGGATATTTCCTTGTAAGACACCGGGTCCTACCTCAGCCTGAGTTTGGACCCCGGTGGGACCCAAGCTGGATCCCTTTGCTGCTTGCAAAAATCAGCAGTAACTGGAAACAACTGCATCTGATTGACGTGTCTTCCAAGATGCTCTAATTCTCACCCCTAGGCTGTTCTTTGCCACCCAAAGGCACCCTCTTAGTGCATCTTCTTTGGCACATGTAGGTAACCTCTGGCATAAAGAGGTCACCATGTGGCTGCTTTCTGGTAATGCCATCCATTGCCATAGTCCCAGACAGCCTCTGAGCAGAGACCAGCCAACACAAGCCCTTTTGGGGGTCACCAGGTATTCTGGACCCACATTCTCCATGCATGGTTGAGAAACAGGGGTCCAGGCAGCCCACCAGGTAGAACGGTCCCGCTTTTAATCCCAGGCTCCCAATACTGATACAGTAGTTACACAGCAGCAATAATCAGCCACAGAGGCATGGAAAGACGGGCAGGCCAGGTTCATTTTAGATAAGGTAACTGTGAAAAAATGACAGCGTGACAGACAACTGCACGAGGGAGAAATCTCTCCACAGTTAATGACAAAATGATGGAACTTCCCAGCAAGAGCTGCTCAGTCAGCTCCAGAGCTTCAGCTGCTGGTGTTTCTCAGATGACATCTTTCAGATGGGATTTTTCTCCGAGGAGAAGGAGAGAGGGAATGAAAGTTATGAGACGTGGCTGTTTTGGGATAGAGAGCTCTGGAAGTCCTGGAAGTAAGGACAAACATGCCCACGGCACTGCACATTTGGGTTCTTATTTTGCTTCGTTGCAAGATGCTGAGTGCTCTCTCAGCGACGTCAGGAACCCCGTGTTCATCTACAAGCACCCATCCTCTGTCTTCCTACCCCAGTTCTCCCCACTATGCGTACACATGCACAAAATTGTCATCAAATTGCCAAAACCTGCTTCCAAACGCCGATATCACTAGTCCAAACCCCCGGACGTTGCACAGGGCAGGGTGCACCAGCTTTCTCCAGCTGCTGCAAATAAAGGGCAGCCTGCAACAACTCCCGTGCCCCGAGGCGGGCATGATGCTCGGTGAGAAGCCCACACCTCTTCCCAGCGATGCTCCTGGCTTGCCTTAGCCCTGGTGATCCCTTCGCCACGCGGCATCCAGAGCCGGTCCACGCTGCTGCCACCCCTGAGGGTGCAAAAGGGACCGGGGAGGCGGCTCCAGATAGATTTTTGGCTGCCGCCCTGAGCACTCCTCTGCCGATGAAATATTTATGATGACATGTTGCCTAGCAATGACCAAATTGCTCTGAACAGGCAGGAGACAAAATATACTATGGGATGCGGGAACCAAGGGAAGACTGTGAAGGGTAAAAAAAAAAAATTATCAAAGAAAAACCAACTCCAAATGGACACTGATTTTGCTGGGCTTAGAACATTTTACTAGTAAGAGATGAAAAATAGATTTCGTTCAGTAAAGTGTCGGATTGGTCAGACTAATTTCACCAGCTAGGTAGAAGGCTTACAGGGATAAAAGCAGGCAGTCAGGAAGCACTTAGCTGTTATGTAGCAAAATGGTTTATTTTTGTCACTGCTTGGCGATGTGTGTCCGGACAGCATTGTCCTGTGGTGTTTTCTTCCCGCTCGTTGTCAATGTGCCAAAGCTAATTAAAGCGAGCTGGGTCTATCTGTGAAGTGGGATTTACTGAAACAAACTAATCAGGAAGGCAAAAATAGCATGTATTTTTGTCGTTTGCAGGGAATTGGTTGGCTCAGAAAGAGGACGGAGGGGAGAGCCGACATCGGATGTCGTCTGTTTTGCCATCTGATGCTCCTCATTTGTCCTGGTGTATATTCAGAGCACTTTCAGATTGTTTTCTTGTTTCTCACCTCCCAGTTTTAACCCCATTTCCAACAAGCTGAAGAACCAACAGGTGAGAGAGCTTGCATTTGTGAAAAACAACCGCTTTAAAAAAGCTGCCAGTACATTTTCTTTTTGATGGACCTCAGTATAAAAGAGGGAAAGGGAAAGGGAGAAGTTCTTTTTCTGTGAAAAGAGATTATCTCACGACTTCATTCGCAGCATTTGTTTGCTGGAGCCTTCGCAGAGGCCAGCTGTTAATAGATGGGCTGCATGAGCCTTCTCATTCAATTTATCACCAGTCTTGCACAAAATGATTCTGCTGCTTTCGCAGGGGCACAGTCAATCTAACTACCTCACATATCTAGAGAAGCCCTGATTACTTTACCATCCATTGCCTGGCAGTCTTTATTTTTCGAATAGCCATGTGGGGAAGGGGTTGTTGCTAGCTCCATTTTACAAATTCACAGAGAAGTAGTGCTTAAAGCCAGAAGAGAAGTTTGCATCATCCAACCTGACACAGATTGGGACATTTCATCGCTTACCTCAATTCTTTGTGCGTGACTGCTGTCCTCCTTCCCCGTGGTACCCCATCCCACCAGCAAGCGATGGAGACTCCCTGCAGAGCTTGTTGCTTTTGGTTAACCTCCCGGAAAACTGTGTTTAATCTCAAATCAATGCATATTTGATTTCAGCTCCAAGCTGGATGGCTGAGGCACAGAGAGCCTGAAGCCATGATCTTCAAAAGCAACTAGGCTGTTTCTTTTACTTTAGGATTCAGTGGGCTTTAAACACCTAAAGTTTTTGAGGGCCTGAATATGCTCTGGGATCCTAATGAATCAAGGGCTTCTGGGTCAGACATGGCACACTGAGCTCCCCTTTCCTAAACTCAAGAGGAGCCTTTCAAGGGTTTAGTTTCAAAGGTTTTCGCAATTCTAAGGGATTCAGTCAACCTAGTGGCTGTTTGCAACAGCCACAAGTTCGGTTTGTTTGTTTGTTTTTTTCTAAACCATTTCAAAGCCCAGAGGCTGTAGTGGAGACTAGAACAGGGTTAAAGTCCAGCCTCAGAAGATATTGATAAACAGAGGAGAGCTCACAGGAGGGGAATGAAAAATATTCAGGTCTGGAGGGGGTGATTTATGGTGACAGATGAGGTAGAGCTACCTTTGTTGGCTAAATGACAACTAAGCAAGAAGGTAGTAATGGGAAATCTCTTTGAAAAAGTATAAAATATCAAGGGCAAAGATTGACCGTTTCGGGTGGGTGCATGGCAGCGTGCCAGGGAAAAGTGTGGGCCCACTGGCAAAATTACCTTCTCAGCAGGGAGGTTGTGGTAAGCCGAGGAGTGGTCTCCACAGGGGTCAGAGGAGCTAATGTGTGACTTTCACTTTAATAATCAGCCTGGAAACAAACCAACCAACAAAAACCCAAATGTAGGGAAGGGACTTTCCTGGCCAGACCAGGAGAAGTGCTGTGGGGTGGGACCGGTGTTTTCCCTCCCCAGGTTTCAGCGCGCTCGTGGGCTCTGGCCCCAGCAGGCTCCTTCAAGCATTTTGTCGACAGCTTGAATTTCTGCACCGCTCTGGCTTCGTGGAAGCTTTTTCAGCTTTGTCATTTTGACAGGCCAATTCTATGACATTTTCTCCTCCGCTGGGTTTGCCAGGCAGAGGCGACGTGCGCTCGTCGAGCTCCCAGCACTGTCCTTCCAAAAAGCAACCCCCGGGCCCCTGCCTGGGCTGCAGCGGTGCTTGCCAGCCTTGAGGCTTCTTCCCCAGCTTCTGCTCGGAGCAGATGTTTAGCTGGGCCCCTTGGGGATGTTCACTCAACTGCTTGCACGGTGGAAAGAAATCCCTTTCTCCAAGGTGGGCGATCGTTGTGGAGCTGTACGAAGGCATTGGGGTGCTTGTGCCATCCTCTCGCAGCAGTTTTGGGGACCAGGCTACCTCGTCCCCTCCCGACTCTCGCTTAGAGTCGGTGTGGGGGAACTAATTGCGGCCTTCTTTAATAGATAAACCAAGGGCTGTTTAACCTTTGATGACTGAGTGGATCTGGGAAATAAATTGAACAATCTTAAACACAACGAATTATATGGTCAAAAAGAAGCAGAATGAGATGGCAGGTCCGTTCAGCTGCTAAAATTGAGGTGCAGGGGGCCAGAACGTGACCCTCTCTCCTCCATCCAAATAAAAGGCTGTCCATCAGAACAGGAGTTCAGGGGTGGGGTGATCAGATACAGCACGTTTGTGTCAGGCTCATCAATTACCATTGATGGACTGTCACTGGGGAGACACCCCCCTGGGCACAGAATCAGGCAGTGCTGAGTCAAACCCCTGCGCTTCAGGAGATTTCAAAGGCCCTCGCTTCGTACCCGATGCTATCGCTTTTATTAGCAGCTGGAAGCGTGAGGTGCAGTGAGCGCAGGGAGGAAGCCCCAGCTCCCCCGGGTTCAGTGCCTGGCTTTGCCAGTGATTTGCTGGATGCCCTTGGAAAAGCCAATTAAGTTTTTTTTTTGCCTCAGATTTCTCAGTTGTACAATCCAGAGCTGTTCGCAAGCATAATTAACTCATCATCTGACTGCAGTTTCAGGCTTGTGGTTTGTAAGAGGAAGGCATGATTATTTCAAAAATCAGGTATTGGAAGTATTAATAGATTATTAAGGCCTGAAGCAACGACTGTGCTAATTTATTTATACAGCATTTGTTAACCAGACTGCAGAACCTCTTCCAGCAGTATCTACACCGCAGGCATGTCTATAAGTCCTGTCTGTGCTACAGCATACCCTCTAAAGAGATGTTAAGTCTTGATTTAAAGATCTCAAGTGACAGAGACTTCATCACATCTGTAGGTCAGCTGTTGAAAGGCTTATTTACCTGCATTGCTAAAGTATACCATATTGCTAGTCTGAGTGTATCCAGGATCAGTTCCCACCGCGAGAAGATTAAAGAGCCGTAAATGTGAGCAATCTCTAACCCAAGTGGGAAGCTGCAGACGGTAACTGAGTGAGCTCTTTGCATTCTGGTGGATAAGCTGAATAGATTAGGGCTTAAGCCTCTCAGAATAAAGCAGGCTTTTGAGATCTTAAATCATTCCTGGAACTCTCTCCAGTTTTTCCAGCATCTTTTTTTTGAGTTTTAGATGCCCAAACTGAAGAAAGTACTAAAACTGATCTCACTGACATTGCATTTAGATGTAACATCTCTGCACTACTTATAATGTCTTTCCTTATCCATTCATGGCTCATATTTGTGCTCTTAGCTACAGCTTTGTGCTGGTAGTTCATGTTTGACTGGTTTTCTACTGTGATGCCCTATTTCTATTCCAACAGAGTTTTTGAACGCTCTCAGAATATCTGTTTACAACCTGATCAATGTTTAGACATAAGGGTAGGATGAGGAACTTGATATTTTGATCTAAAATAACTTAACAAGTGCTCAGAAGTCAGTCTGGGTTGGAGAGGTGGAGTCAAATTCACAGCCGGAGTTGTTCAATGAAGACTTGAAAGGATACCCTGGACAGAGACTGGAATTAACTTTCAAGGTGGGGTTTGCTGCTGGAGCCCATCAAACCTGGCATTAAAAGCTTATGAAATGCACTTTTCTTTTTTTTTTTTTTTTTTTTTTTCTTCTCACTGTGGCTGTAAGAACCAGCTAAGGGAATTACACAAGATTAGATGCTGCAGATATTTATTCTAAATTTTTATTGCTGAAATGGGAAAGTAAAGAGGACACCTGACCTGATCTGGGGCAGCAGACCAAAATATAGCCAGGAGCAGATGAGCTTGGGTTACCCATATAGGAGAGAAGATGGATAGGGAGAACAGAGTTTCACTGGTATGTGTGTTACATCTGTTCTTTGCTGGCACCTTATTTAAATACCAAGTCTTTGCAATACATCTGTGAGTTGCTGTGGGGCCACAGATGACCACCCTCATGTACATCCAATAAGGACCTTTCTCAAGTGCACAGCTGTGGGGCCACAACACAAGAAATTACCAAAAAATCTTTGAGTCACCAGGCTACAGAAGTAAATTAGAAACAAAACATGTCCACTAAAAATTAATAAAAAACCAAACCTTTATCAACATGATAAAGGGACAATGGCTCTCAGATGTGCCTTCGTGCAGGGGAGGAGGAGGGTGTGTTTTTATAAGGAGCTGTTGGAGTTGTCTCTCGGAGGCCACTCTCACCTTCTTTTCTTTGCTCCTCTTCCGATCAGGATCCCAACTTCTCCCCTTTGTTTCTGTTGCTTTACGTCCTCCACCCCCTGGCCTGTGAGGAGTAGCCTAAGAGGAAAACCAGCAGTGCAAAGCCCCGGCTGGCCCTGGGATGCGGCACTGTAAAATGCTGATGCTCTTCCATCTCTTCTGTAGACCACAGAGCAATTAACTGGAGTCCGACCCGGGCGGGAGGCTCTAGGTCTTGGCAAGATGAGCTTTCCTCTGCTGATCTGTGCCAAGCAGCTGGCACACGTCCTGTGCTTCCACCACAGCCCTGCTGAAACCTGACTTAAAACGAATTAATTCCCTGACAAGTGTTGTAAATGCTCCTAGCAAAGATAACCCTGTGGACTCCAGCGTCCAAAAGTCTTCACCTTGTCACTGCCAAGAAGAGCTGGTGATTGCTCCGGCTATACACCGACCGCTTCTAGAGCGGCTTGCACAGACATAGGATGGTGCAAACCTCCAAGGAGTGTCCCTCTACAAAGCTGTCATCCATGGAGGAAGAAAGAAATCAGGACAAGGAATGCAAGGAAGATGCAGGACAGTGGAAGAACAGATCGAGGAATCGTCTCTGGGAAAAAGCTCTGTGGGAAGTGAAGGGTATTGTCAGGCAGGAAAAGGGGATTTCACTAAATAGAGGGAAGTTGTGGTAAGAAGCAAAGAAAGACAGGACTTGTTTTAATAAAAAATTAAGAAAAAAGATATAAGAGAGTGGTAGATGCACCTGCAGAGAAACCTGGAGTTGAAAACTGCTTGCTTACCTGAACTAAAACCAAGGTTAGCTAATTCCAATTAATAGCCCAAGTTAAGAACTCAGTTTTCTTGCCAAGTGGACATTTCCTGCTAAGTAGAACGGACAGTGAAGAAAGGTAGTGGGCAAAAGGAAAAAAAAGATAGCATACACTGTGTGAGGTGTCAGAGTGATATACTGGAGGCTATACCTAAAAAGCAACAGATTTGAGTGTTTGCTTTTGAGGGGAATAAAGAGGAAATTGGGGGAATGGAGAAGAGAGATGAGAATTGTCCAAACCGAACCAGTGGAAAGGGAAGCTGAAGGGAATGGGGACAAAAACCTGTACAGCAATAGCGAAAGGAAGGGGAAGTGCCAGCAGAGGGTAAGGGGGGATGGTTTGCAAGGGTGAAAGGGAAAAGCAAGTTCCTCCGCAAAATCTTGTATTGAAAAACCATGATCAATCACACAAATGTTTTGGTCTCTGGGAAAGTCCCTGAGGAGCTTCATCCAGCGCTTCTAGCTGCTGTGTTCAGATAGACAAATGTCATCTTCTCAGAGGTTTTGGACTACTGTGTGCGGAGCTGGGCCACGGGAGCAGGCAGAGTCGTGATCAACCATGTCATATATTAATGCTATTAAATTACGGCTCTGCGGTTATGGAGGTATATGGTAGAACATGTTTTACTCCTGGCAATAAATGTAGCGTTTGCCTTGGGATGTCAATCAATAAAATATCTGCCCTAATTGCTACCAATTTATTCATTCATTATAATACTGTACAATGAAAACCAACACTCCTGCATTGTCACAGCCCCTGCAGCAACAGCGGCAGAGCTCTTGCAAAATCCATTTTGCACAGCAAAACTCAGGATTTCAGATGGGGACAAACCTCTGTGAAACTCCCAGCGACTTCAGCTCTCCACTGGGACACAAGGAGCCACCGTCCGTCACTTCTTATTGCTGTGGACAAGGGACTGATGCCTTCACCTTTGCCTCTTCCATCATCTGCTCTGAATGGGAAGAGAAAACCTCTCTCTCCTTTCTTTCTACCTCAATTCAGCAACGGAGAACAAAGCTTCCCCTAAGTGAAAGTGCAAGCTTAGATATCCCATTGGCTACGAGGCATGTTTGCAGCCTGCAGAGATGCTCGGCAGCACGGTGATTGGCTTTGCTTAATAACGGTGACAAAAGCTCCTTATTCTGCCAAAGCAGCATTAAAACCTCCCCTGCACAAAGGGCCGGGCGGGCAGCGGCGATGCTGCATGTCTGAGGGCTCTCGCCCAAAGACGCCCGGCTTCTGCTGTGCCGTGTTTACAAGGCGAGTGGGTTTTATGCTACTTTTGGCTCAGTGGGATCCTGCTAGTATAACAAAACCTCCTCTCTTTTACCTGGAAGGAGGAAAACCACTTAAGTCGAAAGATTAACTCTGACAGGGCTCTGAAGCTGCTACGGAGAGGCAGAAGCGACGCAGCGGTGCCTCCAGCCTGGAGAGCGCGGGCTAGGGATGGGGCCGAGGGCTGGCTGCTCAGCTCATGGATTTTTTTTTTTTGGTTAAAAAAAAAAAAAATATCTGTTTTTTGCTATTCCCATACTTCAAACAATGCTTGGGTTATCAGGCAGTCCCAGGAAAAGGCTGCTGAGGCTTATAGCATGATACAGAAGGAGCCGCCTTGTTTCCTACCTCGCTGGTACCCTCAGTCAATGGCTTCTTGCTTTGTTCTGGGGATGCCTCTACAACCCCCACTCCTCCAGATGCCTCTCCCAGACGTGAATGTATGTGCTGGCAATTAGAGTTAGCGCAGGCAATTACGCTTCTGGGGTTTCTCTCTGGTCTCACCTCATCTGAGCAAGTCAATTAATCTCCCTGCATCTCGGTTTCTCTGCCTCTGAAACAGATAATAATGCGGGCACCACCCCGCGTGGCTTAATCAAAGCGCTGGCATCTCCCTGGCTGAGAGGGCTGCAGAGGTACGATGGGATTTTGTTATCTGAGGCAAAGTAAAATGCCGTTGTCTGACTGGTGGTCATTACACCTGCCGAACCGCTAGCAGCCTGCGCCCACCCCTGGGATTCGGTGGGTCACCTCCCAGGACCTCCCGCCTGCTGCGGCGCTGAGCCACGGGAGGCCCTGCTAAAAATAACAGTACGGGCACTTCTGCTCAGGATGCTTCAGTTCATCTATTCTTCTTTTTTTTAAGGTGCTGATTTCACTGACACTTCTTTAAAAAAAATGAGGAAGGAAGAGAGAGAAATCATTCAATTAAAGATGAAAATAATGGCCCCGTTAAGTGGTTGCTGCTGAATTAGGCAGGAGGAAGGTGAACTGCAAAAGTCTCATCTTGGGGGCAAGGGTGTGCAGGGCGTAAGGGTCTCCGTTGCAAATAGCCTTGCTCTCCTCGCCCCAGACCGGCAGCGGCGAAGGGAAACAGCCCCAGAGGGATGATGGAGCTTGCCCAGGGGTGTGCACCGGGGGTAGGAACAGTGCCCGGCTCTCCTGGGAGGACAGGCCATCCCCCAGAGCACAAAACCTCTCCACATCTCCCTCATCCACGCTGCGTTATTCCTCACAGCACTACAGAGCATTTCTCCGAGCCTTTCTTGCAGTGAAAAGCGACCCAATTAGATTCCAGGAAGAAAATTTATCAATTAAGTAACTTTTCTACAGAGAAAATTGCTGCGCACATGCCATATCTCTTCAGGAGGAGATGTCCATTAGTGCTAATTGTGCTGGTGGCTTTGGTAATGGAGACACTGGTCTGTTTGGAGTCGGATGGACAAGCTTAATCCTATTTCATTTACGCTACTGAACAGATAGAGGCTGTTAATTACTTTAGTCACTAATTCTCTGGATCACCGTGTAACCCATGATCCAGAGGGGAAAAGTTTTGTATCCCATTATCGTATCCCTTGCATCAACTAATGACTCCAAAAATAAGTAACATGTTTAAATTAAGAGTAATTTCTACGTGCTTTGTGACAACTCTATTTTCAGCATATGCTCTTCAAACACGTCGTATTTTACTGCAGAAAATGTATTGTGTTAAAGCTGGAAAAGCTATTTATTGGGTATTTTTGGTATATGATGAGTGCTTTTTTGGCATTAGTCCATCTTATGTCCAGTTGGATTTTCAGGAGAGACTAAGTGACTCTGACAAGAGTAGAGAAAGGTGAGCGAATTGAAGAAAATGTAAATGGAGTAAATGAACTTTCCAAATCTCCAGGTGGACTGTAAGAAGAACCATTATGGAGTTTGGAGAATCTCCACATTCCCCAATAACAACTCCTTCCAAGAAAAAGCCTGTACCTCTGCAGCTAGCGATGTGTACGCAAGCAAGACACGGGAGCTGGGGCAGGCTGGAGCCCTTCTCTGAAAAATCCTTTGTGTTCTCAGCAAAAACCTATCCTTCCCAAAATTTCAAATTTTCATTGGAAAGCTATAGATTTGTCTATGGAAACCAATTTATTCTCATAATTTGTGGTTTAAGGACTGGAAATGTTGGTTTACTATCAAGTAATTAAAAAAAATAATCCCAAATTTCCACCTGTCCTCATTTTCTCATCCAATTTCCATTAATCTGTGCTCATCCACCTTAAAGCATAATAGGAAGGGTTTTTTTTGGGTGGTGTGTTTTTTTTTTTTAATGCAACCCTAAAACTACATTTGAAATTCAGGTGCTGACGTGTCTGAATGGGCGCACTGAACCTTCAGAATAATTTTTATGACAGGCACACAGGTGAAAGGGAGAAATCACAGGAGGATTCAAATGTCTTATAAAATGCAAGAACCAACCTGAGAGTTCACAGGATGCTGAAACAGATGGCTTTCTGAGAGGTAATCTATTTTCTCAATTTGGTGTTGTGAAAGGCACCTAAACATTTCCTAAGGAGAAGACGACTACTTGTCTTTTGATAAAGGGCACCTGCCCTCCATGCAGCCAGTACCTGAACAAGGAAGAAAAGAAATAAAACTGAAAAAAAAAAAAAAATAAAAATCAGGTTGCATTTTTCAAGTCTTTGTTGGAAAAAGGATGTAGAGAGGGTGAATACTCCTAATTATTATCTGAGAAGCATTCACAGACACTAGCTTTGGGGAAGCCTGTGGCAGGTTAAGAGAGCACATCAGCAAGTGCACACAAATGAGGAGGTACCTGCTCAAAGAAAAACAATGCATAAAACATCCTGCTTATGCAAATGTATGATGATGACATTACCAGGCACTGATTAGGAAATAAATCTGATTTGCTTAGGGCCCTTTTTATGAACAATATACTGTTTTTTTAAGGTATCTGGTAGCTGTAACCTTGGCTTATTTGTCCCTATTTGGCTGTCCCCTGAGGTTAGGTCCGGTACTTTGGAGATTAGCAGGGAAGGGAAGACTCCTGCTCCAAGGGTGTCCTGCAAGCGAGGCTCCAGACATGGCCAATGAACAGGTCAGGGTGGCTTTTGTGCTTTCCACAGGTGACAGCGGCTTTTTATCCATCCCGTAAGCTGCATAGTTCTTGCTCCTAAGGATGCTCGGGTATACATCGATTCCTCTCCAGCCTCGCCCCATGAAGGAGAATCTAGTCATGCAGCAGAAGGAAAAATACCGAAATAACTTATAGAGTAGGTTGGTTAGAAGTTCACTTCTTGCTGTGTTTACAAAAGATTATAACTTTCCGGTTTTCACTGCAGGGGCAGAGACATCAGGAAATGGCAGGAACACTCCACCAGTATCAACTGCTGTGGTCCCAAATACCAAATAGCAGCACAGTCCTCCTTCGATGGCATTCATCGCTAGGAAGATTTTTCTGATAAACAGTGGCCATTAGCACATTCTGCAAGTGCCTTTTCTAAGCCCATCTCATCTTGGCGTCCGTGACCTGCAGAGACTGGTTCCTAGCTCTACAAATTGGCAACAGATCACATTAACAGATGGCCTTGAGTACATGCATGCCAGGACTCATTATGCGCCTCCTTTTTTTTTTTTTTAAGAACTGTGTGTGGACTCTATCCAAGTATGTGGCAACATCTCTCACGTCTGGGATCATGGTGATACACCTTTGTTATACAGGAAAGGAGCTGTCTCCACTTGCGATGAACTCTGAAGTCCTCACTCACACTCAAAAGGAGCGAACAGCTGTGCATTCGTTTTGGGTAGCTTGGAGTGGGCTGCTGGCACCCGACACGAAATGAAGCTGCTGGGATCCATGCAGTCCTCAGTAGACTCCCAGTCTTGGTAGATTTTCCCAGCCAAAGAAAACCTCAGAAGCTCCCTCAGCTGAGGTTCCCATGGCAGCCACAGCACAGGGAAAACGGGGCACGGAGTAGGAATTTTCTGGCAAATGGCAGCAGGTTGCAGACAAAGCCCACAGAAAGGGCGAACGGAGCCTGGGGAATTTTACTGCTCAGGGAGCATTGCTGGGGCTGCCTCCACCGCAGAGCTGGGCAGGGAACCTCTTACAGGTTGCAGGTAAAGGACATAGGCACCATGGGCACCTCCTGATCTAGCAGACACTGGTTTTGAAAATTTTAGCTTAATTTGCATAACTTCAGGTCTGTGTTATTTACCTGACGGAGAAAGACTCACCCCTTTGTCTTCCTGAAGATCACCGCGACACTGCCGCCTCCCCGCTTGTGTCAACCTCAATTTTTTTTTTCCTGGGAGAAATATATGTCATGCACTGATCTGTCAGTCACTTCTTCAGGGATATTGAATCTATTAAAAAGAAAAACCTGGTTTTAAATGACATGTCATACTAAACTGTCTCATTACCTCCAAAGTGAGATGAAATGCATTCTCGCTACATATTATTTTTTCTCCTATGTCTCGGTGTTATTCTTCATTCATGGGAATGGTGTTTAGCCTGGAAGATTATAGACTGGTCATAACCAAAGAAAAGGAGAGAAAGATTTACTCCAATCATGTCAAAGGACCTCAGTGAATATTAACTGATAAAGTATAGACAGATCTCAGCAGACCCTCATTGCCCCTCTGTGAATTTATCCGGCTTGATAAATGGGAGCAGTTTATAGAGCAGGCAGAAATTGATACGGAAAAGGTTTCTATCTGGAATGCTCTGTATAAATTACTGGATGCTTATCTGTGAGTAATTCCCTTGCATATGCTAACTGTCCAGACGCTTACAGCCTATGGCAAAGACATTAGATAACCTTCAATTCACAATTGCCAGGGGCAATCTTCATGCTAAATAAATAGTTTATCTCTCTTGGACTCAAATGATATATCTGTTTTCAAGCATCACAAGTACTGGTCTAGAAATGGATACTTAAGTTATAATTTTTTTTTTTAAGCTGTCTTTCCTTTTTTGTGCCTGCAGTTTGTGGCTGCACTTTATGTAATTTAGCAGCCTGCTACTTCTGCCTCGTCTATTTTATCCATCAGGTTTCTAATGTGCCTTTCTAGGTGCCTGTCAGGTAGACGGACAGTTAAAGACATGATTTTTTAGCTTACTCTTTCTTGCTATACATGCTCTATTGAGGGCACAGACTGCCACAAACATGTTCCTATATTTGCCTGTTAGGCAACTTTGCTCACAGTTCTTTCTTGCTACAGACCTATGTGCTGAGCTGAAAAGGAAATATTTTTTCTACTGAGCTCTGCAGGCTTGAGGTCAGAATTCATCTGAGCAAAAAGCGAGGCCAGGATGCAGGCAGGATGAAAATCAAGCACTCAATACGTAAAGAAAAGAGCACTTCTCAGCACTCAGACAGGTGAGTGACAAATATCATCTTCTTTTGAGATAACTCCCCCACCCCAGCTTAATACAGACTTGCATAGTGTTTGTTTGGCATAAGCTGGGTTTATAGCTCTATTTTCTAGAAATAAAATCACTATCTCTGCCTGGAAGTCAAAGCAGAATTTTTTTTCCCCAAAGGGATTGCATTGGCACTCGTGGCTCGTCTTGGAGGCCAGTGCCAACCAAGTGTGAATGAACCAGGAGAAAGTTCATCACACATTGAGAAAACTTCAGGCTGCCGAAAGGCTCCAGGCAACTTACAGCAGCAGATCAAAACCAGATGGTCGGAAGCCGCTACTTCTCCAGCCATCAAGCGCTAAGCCAGGGATGCCTGTCCCGTTGTGACCCAGCTCCTGAGACAGGGAAATTTTCAGCCTCGCGGTGAAGGTGAACTGAAACTGCGATCAGTGAATCAAGAGCAAGTGGCCAAAAGCCGTGGTGTGCTGGGAGACGACCTGCTGTCCCTGCCTGGAGGGACACAGCCTCCCACGGAGGGTGGGCACAAGGCTCAGGTGGTCCCAGCCGCTGCCTTCGACTTAAATCTGCTGTTACGCATCAGTCAAAATGTGCATCTTCAGGCTACCCTGGAACAGGCTGAATGAGAGGGTCTGCACTGGCCTCCTCACCCTGGCCATGAAATAAACTGGAAATTATTATTAAAACCTGGGCTTAAGACACTATTCACCCAATGATATTCTTTGCTCTAACTTTTGCTGCCTAACAAGTCATGCTGGTAGGTGCAATTTCCCTTGGAAGTTACCAGTGAAGCTGGCTCTGTTTGCTGGATTTGTATTTCTCAGCTCTGGAAGAGGTGCTGAGCCCACGTCTCATTCTTGGCATTGCCAGGGTCCCTGGCAGAAAGCTGTGCACAGATCTCTCCACAGGGAAATACTTCATTAATCAAGTGCTGACAGACCTCCTCGTTATTTTTTTCCCCATGATGGTCAAACATGTCATTTTTGCTCCTAAAAGATGTTGCCTGCAATTCTGCACGGCACAGCTGCATCGCACCAGCCTCAGCGGTGGCAGAGGGTCTGGTTCTCAGCCTGTACCTTTGGGGACAGGAGCAGTGCTTCCCACCCGGCCTCCAGGATCTTGTACAGATGAAAACACAGAGCTTGCCTTTTGACAAGCTTCTTCCACCTTGAGAGGTTTAACAGCTAGTGACAGTCCATTTCTCCTGGTCAGAGCCTCTGTTAGTGCTTGGCTGCCCTCTCAAAGCCAAGATTAACCCATCCTTTCCCGATTTACTGTGTGAAAGCAGCACCCAGCAGCTGTGCACAGCTGCAAGGCAAAGCTAAGTACCTGGCATCCATCCCCCCATCCAGGGGTATCCCACTCCCAGGGCAGGGGTATCCCAAGGTCTCACATGGAGGCAAAACGACAAAATGTCTTGTTCTCAATAGCTTTCCTGGTGATGTCCAATATTTTGCAAGCTTTTTTTAGCTGCCATTGCACACTGAACTAATAATATTGGAGAACCATCAAGAGTGACTCCAACTATGCCCAGTCCAAGCTCAGTGCACGTAGAGACGGCTCAGATTATTTCCCCCTCCATTCATTATGGTCAGTTACACCGAAGCTCAGATTTACCTATTGGCTCCGTTTTCTGAGATCCTTCTGAGGTTCCCCGCTACCATGATGGCATTTGACTGCCCAAAAGACCTGAGCTCTTCCTTCTCGCTCCAGCTGTGTTGCTAGCAAAGGGATGCAGCTGGAGGGATGCCCAGTGTGGTTGGGTGCCAGAGGAGCAGGTACTGCACACTGAGCTCAGCTCTCTTTGGGCCTCTTGCCCGCCAATTCCTGCTCATAAGAATCTGAAGGCAGGTTTTACACCACTATTATTTTTTCATAAAAAGCTGACATCATTGACTATAAAGGTCAATGAGAGGAAGAAACCTCTTTGCATTAATCTCTTTAGCTGAAATTTGGGAGCTACTGCCCATCTGCCAGGGTAACGCTGGAGATAAGCCCAAGGTCCAAGCTCAGCAGCAAGCTACCACTCCACTGGACCTGGCCAGCGCAAATAACATCTCTTGCCACTGCTGCATGCCTGTGATTTGAGTCAAAGAAACCTTTTTCTGCATGCTTTGAACAATGATTTGCACAAATTTCTTTAGACCCAGGGTCCAATGAGTGACCTATGCAGAAGGCGCAAGTTTCTTTCTGTTTCAGCAGAACCATGCACGTTTCCATCTCAAAGGAGAGAAAATCTAGATGCTATTTCTGCCTCCTCATGGCTTATTGCAACAAGGACTCTCCCTACTACCTTTCCCAGAGGGGAGAAGAGCTGCCTTCATTTCTAAATTTAGCTTTAATGAGTGCGAAATGAATAAGGTAGCAGGGGAACCTAATCTGGTTAGCAGAGCAGCAGCAGAAAGCACAAGATGTTTGCGTACAGTGTTGGATTTTGATTTCCTGTGCTGAATCCACAGGAGCATTGAAAGGACTCAAGGCTCCTGAAACTTCAGTAGTTTTGCGGATATACGGTTGGGTACGAATTAGGCCGGCAGTCCTTACTGCCAGTGATGACAACAGAGCTGTATTTGGCCTTGGGCAAACACACATGCCTGCTGACTTTGCCGCTTGGATGCTGTTTATGAAGGGAGAAATAGCAGAGGCTGGAATATATAAAGTTCTGTGCAAAATCATCCACTTGCCACAGCTTGCAGATGCACTTCACTCCCAACATGTACCCTCTGGCTGTTCCTGCTATCATCCGTGCTCTCCGGTCTGACAGTGTCTAGGCTGCCTTTCTCCTCCTGTCCTGGAGCACTACAGAGCTCTGTTCATTCATTTAAGTTTGAAGCAAAATTATTTGCTATATTTATTCAACTCCAAGATCCCAAAACAACTCTATCAGTGCGCCTCAGCCTTGCTCCAGACCTGATTCTCCGAGTCTCTACTGATGCCCTTTGGTCCTGACTTGCATTATCCTTTCCACCCTTCACAGCCCAAAAGAAGAGTGCTGCTGAACTCAGCTAAGCTGATGGCAGCATAGATCTGCAAAATGTCTAAATGGATAGAATGCCCTCTCCGACTTTTGCAGCTGGGATTTAGGATTTACATAAAATGTTTTGTCCAAGGACCCCAAATACTCAACAAACCTTACAAACTCAAATTCCTTTGTCCACTGCTGGGAAGTAGCTCCCCGGGCCAAAAAAAATTGGCACCCTTGTAACCAAAGTAGCTTCACTGCCCAAAAGCACAAAGAAGAACATGTACAAAGAGATGAATTATTCAGATGCCACTGCGGGGCATTTTAAGCCAGAACTCCAGAATTAGCACCTGGCACTTGTCAGAAATGGCAGAGGATGGCTCATGATCGTAAATGATCAAGGCATTTCCTTTGGTCTTATATGAAAGCTGAAACTACCTTCAGAAACAATCAATTCCCCTAGTTCTGTGCTGACGACACCACTTTCTGCAGGGTCCTGAGGCTTCCTTGGAGGTCTCTGGACCAGACACACATAAAGGATGTGCAGATTGAATTTCAAAAGCATCTCTGCACCCACAACTTCCAGTGAAGTCATCTGAGAAGGCTGCAATGCTCCGAATCCTTTCCTAATTAGATCAGCAGTCTCATCACCTCCTGAGAGGGCTTGGTATATCCCCTGGCTTTTAAAGGAATTCTGTATTAGAAACAGAGATCTGATAAATTGGAGCCTCCCTGAATGCAGAAAGAAATGTAAGGGCAATAAAGTCTTCCCCCCCACCACCACAGTTTTGAGTAATGATAGCTAAATAACACTTGTTTGTAAATAACCCCTGACCCTTTTCATCCAAAGGGATCTTACTAGCAAATTAATCCATTTGTTTAAGACACAGAGGGCATTAACAACACGCTCGGTCAGTTTTCTCACTTGGATTTCAACTTTTTGAAGGCTGTGACCACATATTCACAGAAGAAGAAATAGGTAATATTATCTTTATTTTCTCACTAATTTATACGGGCTTATTTTTAGGAGATGAAGCAGATATAAATGATTTTTAGACACATTTCTATTTCAGGGGATGAATGAAAACAGTAAGCACCATCAATTATTCAGTCAAGCACAGAGGCAGCAAATCAGCTGTGTATGAGCAAATTGCTCATATGAGCACCAGACCCCCTGTATAAGATTTTTCAGCAGTATATAGATTAATACAAAAGGATGGATTCACATTTCAGTGCTCTCGCAGTTGCCTGGTGTTCCGTAGATCCTGCACGTTTATTTATCGTTGTTGGGATGAGGGTTCATTTGTATGAGTGGGCATAAACGTGACGCTGGATCTGTGGCTCATAGCGTTGGCAGAGTAAGTTGATAGGACAAGGAAACCGTACCTGGGAAAGAAGGCATTATTATTATTCCCATTTTTACAGGTGAAAAGAGGCCTAAGGAAGCAAGGAAGGGCAAGTGGAAGTGTACAAAGGACTGAGAAGTGAATCCTGCTTTTTCAGTGCATGGTGCTTGAGTCACAAGGCTTGTGTCTTCTCAAGAAGCTCTACACTTCAGAAATTCAGCGAGCAGCTGGGAAACTGCAGCTTTACCCTCACCACCTCCAACAAAACGAATGGGATTTAGAGATGCTTAGAGAAAACAGGTGGCCCAGAGGTCACCAGGGAGCCGAGCCCTCACATCTGCAAACCCCGCGGGTGAGACTCATGCAAGGCAAAATGAGCAAACAACAGTGAAGTGTTTGCAAAGATTTATATAAATGATGCTTGAGTGTTTTCCTTGGAGATATTTCTGACCTTTGCCATGAATGTTCATACAAATGATATTTTTGTTTGCAAGAACAATTGTGCAAAGGGAAATGCCCAGAAATATGCATTTGAGTGAAGCGTCACTGCAAAAAGGCTTATACAGCCATGCAGAAATCTGTTTGCTGCGTATAAAAGTTTCAGTCCCTCAGGAAGCAAATAGAAGTAATACGATCTAGGTAATACATTTTACAAAACAGAGAGTAGCAACAGAAGGCTGGCAAACAGCCAGACACAACTGAAATGAACTCGAGGACTGAGATACATCATGAACCGTGTTTGAATAAGGAACATTGTCATAAAAACCAAGCCCGTTCATTCATGAATAATACAGGACCAAGAGACAGGTCTGAATTTGTCATGTAAATTATTTACTGTAACTATGAAATGGCCACCTGCCTAGGCTTGCGGCAGTGTTTGAACCTAGACTCTTTAAAGAAAAGGGAAAAGATAAAGTCCCTTAAGCTGAAGAGGAGCTTCTGTGCTGCTGCGCAGTAGTGCGCTCCTGCCCTCACGCACAGGGACGTGACCTCCGTTGGGCTGAGCCCTCCAGGTTATTGGGCTGAGCCCTCCAGGTTATTGGGCTGGGGAACATCTTCGGGGGGAGGCTTTTCACCTTGTTCTGCTGGTGAGGTGCATTGTCAGTGATGATTTCATCCGTGGTGCCCAAGCTTGAGACCAGGCCACCAAAGGGACCCCGAGGTATCCCAGACAGCTGAGCCTACCAGCGCGATGGCCAAAATGCCAGAAGGCAGGAGCACAGCCCACCCCCAGAGAGAATCGCCTTCTCCAGTGGGGTTTAGGCTTAGCGAGATTATAGCATTTCATACAGAAAAGTTATGAGCTCAGGGCAGGGGCGTCTTGATTTGCAGGGCACTGCCTATATGGGATGGACAGCAGCTCCACGGGACCCATCTGCCAAAGCCACTCTGACCTAACACCGAGGAGTCAACAGCTCTTAGAAACACACCACCTTCATGCCCAGCCAAAAGCAATGGTTAAATATGGAATAAATTTTGCACCGGAAGAAGTCTAAAAGACATTTCTAAGGATTCTGGATACAACCTTACACATCTACCGCAGACTGTTCCCACCATCTCAACTCAGTCAGCTCCTCCATAGTGACTTGCAGCTCTGATCAACCTGAGCTGGAAAAGAGCAGAGCTGCTCAGGATTTCAATGTGTTGTGTGTTGGGTTGGTTGGTGTTCTTTTGTTGTTGTTGTTGTTTGTTTTTGTTTGTTTGTTTGTTTGTTTTTAAAGCTGTTGCTCTACAGAGTGCTTCCAAAAAATCCCAGCAGATCTATAATAAACAAGAGCTACTTTTGAAAGCCACTCGGCATACTTGTTTAAATAACCTCTCTTACTCTCCAATTGTCTTGGTTTTCTCAGGGTTGTCAGAGAGAGGAAGATATTGATGAGTTAGTGGTGTCTCAGGGAGCACAGATGAGAGTGAAGTCATTTACTCTGTTCTTGAAAGCATTTATTTTTGACCTATTTCTCCAGTGTGTGTAGCTACAGCATCTCTCTGTTCCTTCATGCCAATTTGGACATTGGGAAGAGCATCCTGCAGTGGAGGCGATGCACAGACATGGTTAATGCTGCACTGCCTGGGACTAGAGGAGGATCTGTCATGTTCAATGCATCTTGAGAAAGCGGACACCTTGTAGCAGGGAAGTCAATAGGTTGTTTAGTTATACTGAGCTTCTAGAAGGCAAAAACCCATTTTCACCTCTCTAAAGAAAGGAAAGGTCTTAGATATCAGTGCATTCGTTCTTAAGAATGTCCCATCAAAACACAGGCTGCCGTAAAGGTTGCTACCTTTTAAGAGAAATGTCTTACTGAAATCCGCAAGGTCTTTGCCCTCTCCCTCATAGGAGAAAGGCGATGAATGAAAGCAGGTGGTAGGTTCTTAGACTGTTTTCCCCAGAAATAACCCAAAGCTTTTCTTCCTGGTGCATTCCAGCTTTGTTTGCACTTAACTAGAAAACTGGAAAAGAAGAGATAAAAGGTGAATGATGCCAGGCCAGGCTGTCTCTGAGTTTTAACCATCAAAAGGCTTCTTCAGCAGAACTAGCATTACAAAAAGTCCAACTCAGCACGTATAATACAGATCAAGAGCCACCTACAAACTCCAGCCCTTCTAGAAGGTGCAAACTCTGTTGGAAGACTTTCCTCTGGATATTTTTTCCTACCCTTGCTGAAACACGCAGCTTTATTCCCAACCCACACAACACTTCTTTTCAGATATCTCTAACAATTACTCCATTCACACTGCAAGGCAGCATTACCAGTAGAATAGTTTTGATTGTAGCAGTATATTAACTAAACATACTAATTAACTGATGCCCCCTTTTATTGTCTCGTGTTTCTACTATCATACAGCCTGCTGTGCTCTAACAATAGTTCAAAATTCGAACTTGTTTTGTCTCCCCTGGCTTTTAAATACCCTTGCATTCCTATTTGCAGCTTTGTATAGGGATACACACGCAAACACAAATAAACATGCATTTTGCAGACACCTTCACCTTCTTCCGGATGCAGCCCCCGAAAGGCTGCTGCTGTACTTGTTTCTAAAGCCTTATACCAAGTGATGACAACATTTAAATACAGCTACAATAACACCAGGTAGCTAATTCCAGTGCTGGCAACAACAGAGCAGGAAAAGGAGGGAGGTGAGAAGGAACCAGCTCAAATAATATTTGCTGAAAAGACGATCCTAAATGTTATTAACCTGATTCTCCTCTGCCACCAAAATTACACCGAGGTATCTCTGGTTCAATGAGAATCAGACCCTGAAAGGTAACAAAATCCTTTCAGTTAACAAGCTTACAAACTAATGGCACTTGAAAAACTCGGCACACCAGGCTTTACGACCTGCAGTGAAAACAGATTAAATGTGAAGCAAGGGCAAAGAGAGTCCCCTCAAACCTCATCTTCAGCTGTAAAGTGCATTCTGTGATGAGCAGGCTTTAGTTTGCAGCCCAGTACCCTCTTCTGCATCTCCACATGCATTTGTGGTTCAGAGGCATGTTTACAATCTTAGAAAAAAAATAATAATTAAAAAGAAAAAAATCAAACACCTTTTTGTTCAAATGTCATTTCAACAAAGGCTGGGTTGTGTTCCGACTTCTGGCTTCATCCAGGAATCTAGATGTCTTTCAAGTTGCTCTGCTCCTTTCCAGAGGCATTTAGAAGTTGTGTGGGTGTTAGTACTGGATGAGCACTGATTTCAGTGGGGAATTAGTACACGTTCTGAATGGAGAAGATATGCTTTGTATACACCCAAGGCTTGCAGGAAAAGAGGTCTCCAGGATTTCAGGTAAATGCATTTGTAATTAATCTGGGGGAAAGAGTAGATTCAGTGTCCTCTAAGGGCTGCCACAACATCATCATCATCATCACATCAATCATTCATATCATCAGTTCAGCAGTCCCTTTCTTCTTGCATGTGAAGAGAGGGCTGGAGACATAACAAGTTTAATGCCAGAAACCATCTCTACGAGATAAAAGCAGGATGAGGCTCCACTCCAGCCAGAGCATTTCTTAGCCTTCTGAATTTCTGGTTGCTGAATTTGCCAGATTTCTGCACTTGCCTGCTGGAAGAAGCCCAAGGATCCCTGTTCATTTTGCACAGGCCACCCTGCAGCCTTTAGGGGCACACTCACTCCTCACTGTCATCTTGAGTCCATCTGAGAATAAGATAAAAGTCTCTGTCCCCTTTTCTCTCCCTCTTCTCAGTAGAAATTTTCCTAATTTGGTGTATAATGAGACCATTTTTATTCTTTCTGGCCATCTCCTAAAGGTGGAAATGGGACCTCTGCTGAGCATCATCATCCCAGGCTCAAGGCTTTTAATGAAAACCTGAAATTCCTTCTATTTAAGGCCAGGGAGGTGACTAATGGACTAAACAGCCGGAGAGGTGGAGGAATGGCTCTGCTGAAAAGCACTGTGGCAGGCAGCAAGGTCCATGTGCTGAGCTAATGTTCACAACAGCCAGCAAGCCCTGTGGACCTCAGACAGGGAACAAACTCCCCTGATCTGCACTTTGTCTTCCTCAAGCTCATATTCAGCTTTGCCCTACCTACAAGGCCAGTGAAAACACCAGATTTCTACAGCTGCCCTTCACCTTCCTGGATTTTCACCTCTAAAATAGGGATCCTCCTACCGAGATCTCTGTATTCAGCAAAATATCGGCTATAGCTATGTAGTCTTTTGCAGCCAGTGCTGTGTTCCTCCCACCCGTGCACAAAGGCAGTGGGACGTAAGCAAGATCTGCCCCCAGATTCGGTGCTCCCGGTCAGAACATGAGCCCAGCTCAAGCATCGCGCTGGCAGCATCTTCCCAGCCCCTGCTGGGAGCAGCGGCGGGGGGGGGAGATGCAAATTTGCAAAAGAGCAGACACAAAGCCAATTTAAAAATGAATGTTGGCCTCAGACTAACAGGGAAAATGCACCATTGGCTTTGATTTTTAAATACGTTAGTTATTCTCACAGAGACTGAATCAATGAAAAAAGGAAACTCGGCGATGGATAGCCGTGTACTTGCTTAGGGATAGGATTTATCCTCACGCTGTCTGGCAAGAGCGTGGCCTGCTGCTGGGTGACTGCATGCTCTTGCATTTCCCTCACAGCAGCTGTGCCGGTCCCACGTCCCAGGTAACCATCAGGCTGGTGATGTACTAAAAGTAGGTACCGGTGGGGTCTGGAGTGGCGAGAAGCATCTGCGAAAAATTCCAGAAGGTGTATATGCACTTGTATTTCAAAATAGAACAAAATATTGAATTCCAAAATTTTCACAGAAGTGTAATGTTAAGCAGAAAAGATTGCTTGGAGGCAATCAAAACATTTTACTTTGATAAGAGTCCAAATACTCTAATTTATTTTATATCCTGATAGAATTCAAGCTACAGTTTCCCAAAGAAAACTCAAAATGATCCAATTCCAACAAGACACTGCGAGCTTATAGGAAGATTTAATTTGAACGAAATGCCACCGAAATGGAGATATTCCCACAAAAAGTCAATTTTTGAGGGAAATGAAATTTTTTTTTTCCTCATGGGGAATATTCTGACCAGCTGTATTTAGCAGTCTGTTTTTGCACTTTGCCTGGACAATTCAAAGGCGTTTGTGTGGAAGGAGAAGTGCTCACGAAGGAGCTGAAGTCCACCACGTTATAGAGGAGATACCTGCCGGGGACTGAGGTTCCTCCTAGTGCTGCTGAAGGTTGACTGATAAAACCAGGGTAGGTCTTGGTGTGCAACACCTCTGCCAAGCAGGCTGAAACGATTAGTCATTTTTCCCTCATTTATCAGCCTCCATCTGGTTATCTTTTGTGTAGATCACAGGCACTTCTGTTCTCAAAGTTTGCCCAGCCCTTGCCTCAGTGATGCCTCATTCGGCGTCAGGGACTGGAGATATCGCTGCAGCACGGCTCACAGATAACAGCATCGCTTGGGAACGTGCTGAGCACTTTCCTCCTGCCCTGGACAAGAGCAGCCTCACAAGGGGTGTCTGTCTTTACCGAGCTCCATGTGCACGTCCCCCTGCTACTTGCATGACATAAGCTGTCCTTTGCCGTACAGAAAGCAGCGAGCCCAGTTGGGAGCAGTAAATGGGGAGGAATTTAGCTCACTCATGGAAGCAGCGATGGCCAATAGTACCACAATAACGAAATGGTAGGTAGCTTGGTAGGGTTTTGAAGGCCTCTAGGTATCTGCAAAATGCACATGTGCCGAAGCCCTTTGTCTCGGCATCCGAGGCACAGGAACACGATTCAACACGTGGCTGTTGGGAACACAGCTGCTGTTTAAAAGCAAGATTTGAAAGAGAACCCTCCAGGCTCCTAGCCTGCCGAAAGTACCTGTCTGATCTCATCACCTCGGACGAGCCACGCGAGCCAGGACCCGTCCCACAGAGCGGAGATAGGCAGCAGGAGGTACGAACGGAGGAGCCGTGGATCTGCAGGCAGCTGCCTCCTGCTGCAAAACCCTTTCTCCTGGTAGCGAGACCTCTACGGATTCGCAGTGAGGAGACAGTGTGGTCCAGGGCTGCTCAGGGTCAGCCAGGACACAAGCTGCAGACAGCTCTCTGAAGACAGGCAGTTCCTGGTCTCGCAAGGCACAAACCCCTGCTCCTGCCTGGCCCACATTTGTCACAGGAGGGAGGGGAAACCAGAAACAAGGGATAAATACCTAATTTTGCCCTGCTACGAACAACATGGGACATGTTTGTCTTCCCTGACTGGCTGAGCAGGGGTCTTCAAACAAAGTTTCCGGTACAAAAGTTCACAACTCCAATGACGTGTTTTACCCTTCCAATATTCTCCACTCCTGACCTCCAGATTGCTCTTTGCATGATCCTTACCCCAGTACGGACACATCCTAGGGCAGGCTCTGGTTGCAAGTACAGGAACACCATAACATAAAACCCAAACAAATTCTTTTAAGCCCTGACAACTACTTCATGCCATTCAGCCAGCTCAGAGGCACCATAAAGATCACCTGAGGCTTCAGGAGCTGAGCAAACTGGGTGCAGAGCTAAGACCTTCTGCTAAGCACATTCCTGGATACACAACAACCTTCTCAGCTTGGAGCTCCCCAGACTTCATCACCAATTGCTGCCTTTGACTGATCCCAGGCTCAGAAGATCACAGGCGGGCTGGCCTTGGGAAGGCTGCCAGGATCGGACCCTCCCCGAGGCTGGGGAGGGCTGCCACCACATCAGCAAGACTTACCCAAGATCCAGGGACAGCAAGGAGGAGATACGTCAGAGAGGGCTGAAGGAGGCAGATAAACTCATGCCGTTGATGTGTCCCATCTGTGAGTCATTTCTAATTAAAGCAGGGCTCACAGCACAGCCACGCACACAGCCTTGCTGCTAATTAGGGAGGGCTGAGCACTGACACATTAACCTCCCGGTCTCAAAACATTAACTTTACCAGGTGTAATATCTTCTAGGTGACATAAAGGTTAATAATCTGCATCCAAAACAGAATCCAGCTGGGTAAATACCCAATTGACCGGGTTCTGTCAGAGGCAGCAGCAAAATACAAGGTCTAGGACGGCTGAAGAGAGGCCCCGAAAAGCTGGGGGTGATGTGTGCTGGTGTGCACCGGCTGGGGGGACAGCCAGGGACCTGTAAGGAACGGCCAGCGGAGCATGCAGGAGTGGTGCCTTCAGAGGGCACCTACATAGGCTCCAACACCAGCAGTAGCTAGGCTGAGGGGAAGCAATACAATGAAATAAATAAAAGACGCTTTGCTGTCGACATTTAGCAAAACATTTTTTCCAGCCTTCCTCCTTCACTCCCTCCTCCTGAACCGCTCTCCAAAGCTTCTGTTGTTTGAAAGTGAATTCAAAGCAACAGTGGTTGGATTCAAGTTGTATGCAGTAAAATGTAAGGGTTTTTTCTACCTTTTAATCTTTGTTTTGCCCTCTGTCTTCCAGAAGAGGGAACTGGAACAGGGAAGGATAAAAAATGAAACAAACAAGGAATAACTGAATATTCAACTCAGTTTGAATGTAATTGCCTCATTTAGCATCATTTCATAGAAGCTCAGGAGAAAATGATTTTCTTTTCATCCAGCAGATTTGAAACATTTAAAAAATAATGGGTCAAATAAGTGCTTACTTTTATTCTGAGCAATGCAGCAGCTAGAACAAGTGGAAATGGATATCACCACGTTCTCACGGATGTGCCACTCTGCTGCCCCGACCCCGTGGCACTGGGCGCTTTGATGGAGATGAAGGGAGAAGCCTCTGCAGCTCTTGGAGCAAAAACAGCTGCAGGGGCTCAGGGTGCTTTGCAGGGCTCAGCCACTTCACTGAGCTGTTGCTATTTTAGCTAAAAAGCTCTTTTTTTTTTTTTTTTTCCTCCACAGCTGAAGTGACACAAAGAATGTCAGACACATTCGTCATCAACAAGACATCCAGCATTTTTCCTAACTGCTCAACTCATGTTCCCTCTTAGCTCCTCCTCATCTTACTGTCTTCCCAGTGTTCAACTTCCCCTACTCTGCAACCATCTAAGATGTCCTGGTTCTCCCTCTGCTTTTCTACAAACATTAATTAAACTTCACCTTGCCCTTTCCAAAACTCTGCCTTACCTTCTCTGTCACAACCACTTCTTCACCGGGACCTCTCCTCGGGAGGCACTGCATATGCACAGGAACATGTTCAGCCCCACTGCCATTTCTAGCAAACCTTCAACCTCAACATCGAACCTCCAACCTGAACTCTCAACTCTGCTTTTACTGAAACTGAAAACTTTCTGGGAGAGACAGAGTACCAGCTCAGCCAGCCAAGCTGGGAGAACCAAAGAGATCATCCAGTGAGACAGGAGAAGAATGAAAATAGTGTTTTTAATATCATTTACAGCAAACTTACAGTATGTATTTCACATCACATATTTCTAAACTGCTCATCTGGAAAATATAAGCTGCAAAAATACAGAACACAGTACTCAAAATATATCGAGCATGTGGTTTCTCTTTCTTTTTTTCTTTCTTTTTTTTTTTTTTTTTAAATCAATCGTACAGTGAAACATTTCCTTTTCCAAACCAGGTTTTGGTTTATTTTGGAAGTGCTGCTAAACATCTGCAAAATTACCAGCAGTCAAACCAGCACACTTTAAAGACCTTTCCAAGAACCACTTTCCCTTGGGCATCGTAGGAAAAGACTAACCTATAGCCCGAGGCAGGGGAGAGGCACCTGGGCTCAGGCAGGTCCCATGCACGCTGCTGCAGACCGGCTGTGGAGATGTCCTATGCAGGAAGAACCTTCTTCACATACAACCACCCACAAATGCTCCTCTGCCCAGGTGACTATGAAGAACAGCAGTGATACGCGGGACAAACATCACTGACTGGTCTCGTAGGGAGGCAGGTGGATACTCCTCCAATATTGCGGACCCTGCACAGAGCTCTGTGGGCGAGTTTCGAGCCATAGGTGTGACAAACTGCACGGGGTGGTCTTGCTTCTCTGACAAGACAATCAACGTGGAAGCACCCTCCACACCCCGACGGAAGATTACATCCACACACCAGCTGCAAACACTTGCCAGAGAAGTCCTGAGCTTCTGAAGCCTGGAAAACCCTCACCAACAACGCAGTTAAGAGACGCGGCAGGATTTGGAGGGCATGTGGCAGACCTGCCTCACTGAAATGTGTTAATGCTGTTATTACACCATGGAGAAATGTGAGGATGGAGAAGGGAGTGGGTTAAGGAACAAAGTAAGTTCCTAATACTCTTATTAGCCAAAAAAAGCGCCCCTCAACGTTTGCCAGAGCCACAGAGGGGCCAGCTGGTTGAGTTAAGAACAGGAGAACTTCTTTGCCAATCTGCTTTGAATTTTAAGCTCTGAAGTTAGCTCAGCTGTAGCTGCTGCTAAGGGATCTCAAGGGTGGAGAATAACCAGGTTATGCAGGCGAGGCATATGCTCCTGATCGACCTCTGCATCAGGAAAACAAGCAAAGAGAAATCAGCCAAACTAAAACTTTGCTTTTCCTCCATCTTGAATGAAGCATGGCCAAGGACTGGCTGGGCAGCACTGTCACTTCTGCTCACAAACCACTTCAAGTCAAGAGCTGCTCTCCTCCTGCAAATTTAAGCTGCCCCACTCCTCCACTCTGGCTGGTTTTCATATGGTGCTCGTGTCTCATCTATACAGGGCAAAAGGAATTTTAGAATACTCTTACTGCAAACATTTCCCATCTAATGCCATTTATGCATTGCTAGCTCACACAACCCCAAAAGTCCCCATGCCTGGAATGTGATATAAGTACATACAGCAGGGAAAAAAACATTTCTGCAGACTGCATTTGACTTGTATCAAAATCCTAACGAACACCACATTTATTGTACTTTATTTACATGGTAGTCACGTATAATATAATACAATACAGCGTTCCATTTGCAGTGGTAGGCACTATGGGTTTTAAAAGGTCACAGCTCTTCCCCCGCTCCCATCTCTGCCCCCCCTTCCCTATGGACGTGGTACCGAAGTGAACCAAGAGCTTCCTTTTGTTTGAAATACTGCGCGGTCCCAGCACTGCCGCACTTTTCCACTGAACCCTACTCTGAGATGGCTCCTTCCCAAAAGTAGACGATGGGAGCCGCTTTCATGTGCTAACATGGAGACTCCCAGATTTTGGTGGTCACAGACCATTGGCAACCCTTAACGTTTGTCAGGGACGGTTATGCATAGCCTCATCACCATGCTCTGCACTGACAGCATCGTGAAGGCAATGTGGGGCTGTAGAGAAGCTACAGACCCCTGAGCACAGCTTATAGACCACCTGCGATCAACAGAGCACAGTTCTGGTCCCACTGCGCGTAAGACTTTAGGGAAACAGCTGTGAGTCTTCAAGAAGGATCATCCTCCTCTGATCACGCAGAAAGCATCGCGGGCGAAGAACAGGGGTCATTCCTTCAAGTTCACACAGTTAGCGTTGTGAGGCACCGAAAACATAGCACTGAGATGTAGTTTACATCGAGGGGTAAATGCACTGGTACTTGTGCGATGCCATACTGCAAAAGAAAAGGGTTTTGAAGGGCTGAGATATACATGGCAGGGAAAGAGGCCTTTTGCTGTCCTACCAACTGGCAATTCAATTGGGAAGAACTAAGATATGTTAGGCCATATGCAACTCTGATTCCCGAGAGATTTTTGCTTCCGATCTAAGAGCTGTGCAAACATCGCAAACAAAATTTGCACCACCTGTTTCACCTTAATACCGATTTGTTTTTGTCTGGGTTCGTACCCTTCTCGTGTTTGCTCTCAGTAATTACTCAAATGAATGCATTAACTGGTAGGAACACTGGGAGAGGCAGAGAATTTCAAGCATCTGTGAGAAAATATTCCTGGAAAGTGGCTTGTGAGTTGGAAGCCAGCACTTTGGCTGTCCTGGAGCAGTGTATGTCCAGTGGCACTCTGCCCTCTGGCACTGAGCAAGGATCCTCTTACTCAATCCCTAATCACATACTTTTGAACTAAGTATTTGTACTGATGAGAAAATTCCAGCCTAGGGAACTCAGGGAGCACAAATATCCCCCATGATTTCTATGTCCAGTCAGAACAAACCAACACATATGAATTTTAAGAAAGCTTTTCCAAACCCTTCCAGACCACAGATGATATGCAGAAATAACCTTGCAAATACACTGGAGACATTTTCTTGGTTTTCTCAGCAATTCGCAAGGAAGAAATAAAAGGGAAAATTAATCTATGAAGTTGCTATAAATTATTTGCAGAGTTGGACTTGACAAGTTTCTTATTGCTTTCTGCCATTTGCAGACACCAACTGTGTGTAGAACAAGCCCAGCACTACAAGCTGCCAGCGTATTGCTAATCTTTTCCTTCCTAGGGTGTGACACTCCGCTCTGCCGCACTTAATCTGAAGAAAGTGGGGGAAACATCGCACACTCGTAGTATCCCAAAGACCCCATCCCTGGAGTCACTCCATTCATCAAACAAATAGAGACTGAAGCAAGGTTTGACAAGCGAAACAGCATATACACTACATACATCCTATGGTCCCACTCTTGCAGCCATTTAAATGGATTCCTCTGTCCACATGGCTTCTCCTGAATCCCTTGTGTCCTTTCAGGACTGAGGGATGCTCATAGCCGAGCAGCTGTGGCAAGACTGAAGCTGAAAGAAAAGCGGTCTGTGTTCATATTCTGTCAAAGAAAACACCGGTATTGCTTCTGAGGAGACAGAGCCTCCTTCTGCTCCGCTGGATTCAGGGAACAGACAATGGCCAAAGATTTTACTTGGCATCACTAGTTAATAAAGAAGTACCTAACGTCAAAGAACTGCTGAAAGGCCATTTTTCAGCGAAGCAATTGTATTAAGACTCAGATTGGCTAGAAATGTCAACAGAATGATAGAAAACATCATTTGCAGCCTAGAAGTATAGATTTAGTGTATAAAAGCAGAACAAACCATAATATTTTGAGCATACGTAATACTAAGTGAGACCTGCTGGCATCCCAGGCAAATTCAAATGCCAGTCAGTAACTCTGAACACCTCGTATTGACTTGGTAGAGCCGAGCTGTGCCTTGCCATCAGGAAGAAGGAAGAACTGTGGCTGGAGAAAGGAAGCTGATGGTCAGTTTGGAAGAAATACCCACAAACCGTGGGTCTCGGGGAGGTAGGGCAGGTAGGTCTATCTAGGAGCACGGAAGGGTGGACAATCCTTTCAGGGACTCCGGGGGGTTCAGCCTTTCCTCCTTGGATCAATCTCAACCAGCAGATAACCAAAGCTGAGCCTGGCTTATGCCAAAGGCTCCCATCACATGATTGCCCAGCTTAATAAACTGCTGCCTACGTTCACACCAATTGTACCTTGGCTGCCTGTCGCCCTGGAGTTGCTGCCAACAAAAAAGGCGAGTCACAGCAGCAGCATGGGATGTGGGGAGAGGTGAACTTGGATTTAGGTAAGAAAAGCAAAAACTCCTAATGCAAATGGGAATAGGTCAATATTATTGCTTATATTCAGGGTTGCTCTGCCCTACGCACAGAAAGCCTGTGAACTTTGCAGGCATTAATCGGATCTAGAGAGAGAACAGCAACAAACCTGCTTCTGGCTGCAAAGATAGTTCACGTGAAATTAGGGGGATAGATGAGCATGGCTGTGTCTAAAGGCAGAGTGGGAATAAGTCTGGAAACCTTTGCGAATAAAGGAACAAAGCTGTTATCACAACAGTCCAGTGAAGCATTTGCATACATCTTTAATGCTGACAATTCCCCATGTCACCTGCCGAGAGTAAAACAAACATCACACCAAGATTGTCCAAGCCTGAAGAACATACTGAGCCCAACGCACCCAGCTGTGAGAAACTCTCACGTGGCAGCAACAGCCATGGCTGACTCGGGGGCTAAGGCTTCATAGTGCTGGTAGCCTTCAGGTTGTCTTGGGTTTGCTGCGGAATGAAACTGCTGGTTATGAGCTGGACTCGCCTTTCTGTCTCCCAGGACCTCGTTTACTGAGAAAAAATATGTGTCTGACTGAGACACACAGGTAAACCTGAAGTACATTGCCTCCAACAGCAATATGATGAACATAAAACTCTGATGGGGATAGGAGGGACTCCAAATCTTCATTCCTTTAATTTTTTAATTTTTTTTTTCCATGAAAAAACTGCCAATGCATCTCAGCCATTTGGAACTACTCCAATCACTTTCCAAATGTCTGTAGACCAACAGTTCAATTCTGAAGCATTCCGAAGCGTAGCTAACTCAGCTAACTGAAGCTAATTCCTCTCTGCATCTTTCCCTTTTCACCTTCCCGGCAAGGTGAGACCCAACTGAGATTAATAATAGCAGCACTAAGTAGTTCAGTGCATCTTGCAGGGGTATGGCAGTGTGAGGCCCTTCTTATAGTTGGAATTCCCAAGGAATGGAAGGTTTGTCTACTTAATTCAAGTGATGGCCTTTTCGGTCCCACTATCATCCAAGATGTGCTGGGCAAAGTCAGAAAAGTGTATGATTTCAACATGCATAAAAAGAAGGTTCTGAAAATGCATCCCCTTGCTAACAAGGATGCAAAGAAACCGATGGGACCGATTCTAGTGTCATCTGCACCAATTTTAGATTGGGGTTCCCTTTTGATTCCACTGGGGCTACGCCAAGGTGGTATCTGTGCAAGAGAAAGGAAACCCCAACCTGAAGTCATGCAAGGCAACTGGACAATCCCATGGAGACTGCTAAATCTCAAGTAGTTTGTATCTCCAACACCCCATTCCTTAGCAGACAGCTATGCAGGGAACACAGTGCTTGGAAATGTCAAAATAACATTTCTGCTGAGACTGAGGTCTCAACAAAACCCTGAATTTCAATGCCCCTGAATATGGAGAAAAAATTTCCAACATCGGATCTGGACTGCACAGCTCAGACCATGCCCCTGTTTCTGTTCCCAGGAACGGGCATTTTTCTAACTCCATCCTTGTTCTTAAGTTTCCTGCACGGTTAAGGCAGTTGCGGGATGGAAGCAAAGTGCTGACAGGCGAAGGCCCATACTGCAATTTGGGAAGCAGGAAGATCTCTGAGACTCTTCGTTTGTTATTCTATAACAAAAACTGGGTCGCAGGCAAAACAGCCTTGTGGTTTTGAAATCAGAAAAAACAAAGAGCCTGCTGAGATGGATGAAGGTTTTGGTCTGTGTGTTAAAGCTCTGTTCTTGAATCTGTACCAAAGCACTGACAGTAAAGCCCTTCATGATGCAGGCATCTGATACATCCTTAAAAAAAAAAAAAAAAAAAAAGAGTGGGATGGGAAGAGAGCTTTTCAAAAGTCACATTATCAGAAGAAATAAAACAACAATCATGCAAGAACTTTAAGTTACAGTTTTAAAATAATGTAAGTAACCCCATTCAGCTGCGTCTCCCATACATATAAAGAGAAGAGATTAAATGAAAATAAATAAATAAAAATAAAAATGAAAACGTTAAGTGCCCTGGAATCCTGTTTCTGTAACTCTAGTCAAGAGGGCTTTTGACTGTACTGACAAACCACAGCTCTTGAACACCAGGAGTTTGTTTTGCATCATGTCAGCATGCTATTCTCCTTCACCTTGGACTTTCAGAGGGGAAAAAAATGAAATTGTGAAAGGGGTTATAGAATTTCAAGCAATCAGGCTTTTAGAAAGGTTCTATTCCATGACATCTGTTTGAGTCTGAATGTGTGTGTATAGTATAAAATTATGAGCTAACATTTGAAAAGACAGCACTCTAAGTAATAAATTTTCAGAATGAAGAGAACTGTACAGAATTATTTCAAAGGCTTATACTTGACAATTATACATATTTTATGAGACAGTTATGTACCCTGTGCCTTTTTTAAATTCATTGTTTTATGGATGCAGTATCTCTGTTTTAGCAGACAGGATATACTAAACCAATCTAATGGTCTAAAAAGCATCATTTACCACCCAACGCAACAATGGCACTGCATAGCTTAATAACTTTTTTTTTCCTTAAACTCCTTCATTAATCAAGTGATTCTTAACATGGCTGAAAACCAAGAATCAAATATCTGCAGTTACAGTATTTGTTGAGTGTTTGGCACAGTGGAGTTTATTTGATACACCCTTTTTTTTTTTTGCCCTTATTGTTGCTGAACATATAATGCTGTGCATAAATTACAAACACCACGTAAAGTCAGTCAAGTGGAAGCAGTTTGATACCCCACACCCATGTTTCAATGCCTAAGTAAGAGCAAAGTCTGCTAAAAAGGTGTTGAACATGAGTGGCGAGTTATCAGCCCTCTGTAATTGTGCCAACTCTGGGGTGTCCACTGCCAGCAATGGACAAGGACTGGGGGAAGATCAGCCCCTCCGCCAGCTGCATGGAAGTGACGTCCAGCATTCAGTTCACCATGCCAGATTACTTCTCTAAACATCTGCAAGTTCACAACAGCTTCAAAATACAAACAAAAAAAAGGAGCTTCTTGATTATGATGCTAACCCTTAAAACCCTTCTGACATTTAGTCCATTGGAAACGGGTCTGGTTTCTGGGGAAAACTCATCAAACACAACCAATTTGTATTGCTTCCCAGCAGGAATGTTTTGGAAAAGAAAAATATGCATGCAAAATAAGCCTGACCCAATGCTTCCTGAAATCAGATGAGAGCTTCCCCATGACTTTTGCAGGCTTAGGTAGACTGTATTGCAAAAGCAAAGCCAAATCTTCTCCTGCCTGGGTGTCTCTTGAGGATCCGAATGAAAATTTCAGAGGTGCTCAATGCTGGCCAGCCTCTGCTCCCATAACCCAGCCTTCCATAGGAACACTATTTGCACATCTGAGGGCAAAACGTGGCCTCCGGGAGAGGAGATTATTCCACCTTCCTCACACGGCTTCCACTGAAGTCAGTGGAATTTCTCAGGTGAAAAAAAAATCAATTGTGAGGGTTGCAGGATTAAGGTCAGTATTCCTTTCATCTTGTACACACACACACGCACACTTACTTTAAAGAAAACATCCACCACACAATTTCTAGATTGCAAATTATATATATATATATATATATATATCTTTAAAAACTGGAGAGAACATAAACAGCCTCTCCATATATATATATGTATTCACTGAGTCACATAGAATATGAAAAAACTGTATTATGTAAATCATCATATTATCTATAATTCTCCAACTGACAATTGTTTTTATAGAGACACAGTGCATTCGTTCTCTTTTTGAAAAACATATTATGTGTCTTCATTGGCTTGGTAGCATATTAGAATGAAGGCGTATGGATAAAAAACGCAGAGGATTAAACAAACCCCTTGAGTCACATTATGTTTGGGTGAATTAAACAGGATCATTCCCCAAACTAGCATAAATAAATCCTCCCTATGGAAAAGTGTCAGTGATTTAAGGGTTAACATAGATTTGAAAATAATTTTTAAAAAAATCTTATTAGAGGACTACACAGACAAGTATTTGGAATTCATCCCCCCCTTAAAAATGACAGCACGTTTGGCAAGTGTGAGCAAATGTCTTGAACTTTACTGGATTTGAGAGATCTGAGCACAGCTATTCACAGACAACCACAAAGCTGCAATCTGTGAATAAGCCTCGGCTGGAAGGACTGGGATACCTCTGACAGCATTGCTCGCCACCTGGAAGGCTTCCAGCAGCTTTCAAGGTATTTATCGTGGACTCGTGGCTGGTGACAGAGTGAGACCGGTGGAACAACTCCAGCATCGCTCCCTCTTTGCCATCACAGAGCGCAGCGGGTTTGAACAGCACCCAGCGCGGCTGACCCTTCAGCCCACGCTGCGGGGCTCCACGTCTCCCCGGGACCCCGTCTGCAACCGCAAACGCCTGTTCTGGCGTTGCCGTTATCGCCTTGCTTTCTCTATGCCTGATGCCCAAGCCTGTCCGTTTGCCGAGCTCTCCGATGAACCTCTGCAGATGCCCTTCTTGGAAGCTCGTACTGTCATCAAAGGGGCTGGTACCCAGCCACAGCAGCTCCCTGCTTTCTTCATCACCCCGCAGGATGTCACAAGCGATCCCATTAAAAGATGCTGTTCTCAAGAATCCTGGCTGGGTCTGACTTTGAGAAAAAGACAAAAGTTTCCTGTGTTGCTGTTGTTGTTTTGTAGTTGTGTTTCTTCATTCGTGCTCTCTTCTTGTTTTTATTAAAAAGGACCCTTGTATTATTAATATAGTTCACCCCTCCACAGTCACTATAAAACAGACTCCATATTTTCACACCACTCGTGATCTTCAAGGTTATAGATAAATTTTGTCCTATGTGATTGATTTTGGGGCACTGAGTCCCGCCCCAGATTGTCTAGGGTGAGAGTAGAGGCAAAAAACTCACTAGTGCTGAGACCACCTTCGTGGTTCTTGATGTATCTTTTATAGTTTTTCCTCAAGCACTGCCAGGTGGTTGTATATAAGATGAATGCAAAAGACTTCAGGGCTATAGCAATACTAACATACAGGTATCTATAGACCACGTTGTCGTACAGCGCGCAGGCTCCTTGCTCGCCACAGAACGTGCTCCAAAACAGACACGTGGAGTCAATTCCAGCCCCAAAGATCAGCGGAGGTGGGATAAAACCTGTCAAAATAAGAAAGACAAATCATGCTTTTATGATCCTTACGATAAAAACAGAAGACGTGATTGCAGTGAATGGAAAGAGAAGATACTTTATCAAGGTTAATGGTGCCAGCTGCAGCCTGTGATTCTATTTTTTTAAGTTCCAAATCAAGCTAAACAAAGCCTGTGGATGAGTTTTTAGCTTGGACTCAAGGTCTGCGGAAGAGATTCCTGCTGATATCAACATGCAGGAAAGATTTTACTCAAGTTTAAGTGGCTTTTATTAAGCTTCTCGTTTGCCTAATAAGACTGAGTGGAGGGGTAAATGAAAGAGGAAGACAGCCTTGCAGCTTGCTCTCTGTTTAGATATTGGTAATCCTGCACTCTGGGGTGTTCACCTGAAGGATGTCATAGGACTCCTGTTCAGAGCCTGAAATCACCTGGGGTACTGAGGTTTAGTTTTGGACCCTTCCCTGACACAGAAAAAGGTTTTCTCTGGGTCTAAGGAAAATAAATAACAGCCTTGAATAGATGCCAAAGATTAAATCTAAAAAGAAGGGAAAATTTCAGTGTACCACTAAATGAAATATCACAGCAGGATTCTCCCACAGCCATTGCGGCTAACTACTGATGAGCGTTTCTCAATCATAGTTTGCAGCAGAGCTGCAATCTTAAAGCAAAGTAATCACTCCAATCTCATTTAACTAATAAAGGCAATGTTTTTCTTCTCTACCTTTCCCCATCCGACAGAGATACTGTAGAGGCCCCCCGTTTCACATTGCCCTGACGGTGGTTAGGACATCCACATTCCAGCTTTGCACTCCCCAGCCAGCACACGTGCACTGAGCGTGCAGCACTCAGAAGAAAATGTGGGTGTTCTACATATGTAAACCATTTCTCATCCTTCTGCTATATTTATGGGGCGAGGCTGGAAGTGGATAAACCCGCAAAAAAACCCTGGTCAATAAAATCATTGCTGTAGGTTAAGACAGCAACCAAAGGAGAGCATTGTATCTACTGAAACCAAATAGCAGGTGGGCACAACACACCCTGAACAGTATCACTCCATTCATAGATGCTGTAATGCCTGAGACTCTATAAATACACGTGTAGACAGACACAAAGACTGCAGTTTCTAGACAGAAAACTGTTTAATCTTGGATCCAGTTTCATCATTAACCTGGATTTCCAGGCTTAAAAAAGATACCTTCCTTCAGCTTGTCATGAACAAAATTGTGACATTCATGACATACATCCTAAGACTATAATAAATTGGTTGTCTTTGCTGTTTCCTGCGGTAACTGAGATGTCTATTTTATTTTGTTGATGACTAGAGCTCTGTAGATTTTGTTTGATCTTCCTTATATGTTAATAAATGCAGGAGTTAAGAAAGGCTAGATGGGTTTTTAGTACTCATTTTAACCAGTCATTAATAGCACAATTGTAGTAAATAAAAACAGATTATACAAAAGCAAGACAATCTTTTTGTTAGAAACACTAATTCCAGTATTCACATCTAAAAATCTGGTTATGTTCTGGAAAAAAATGTCAGCGCCAGCTCCCTGTTTGTCATTTCAACGACTGGAAATTCCAGACTTGGCTAGTTCTGCTTCTAAGTTAAAAGATGCCTTTTTTTTTTTTTTTTTTTTTTTAAACCTGTGGACAACCACACACTCAACCTGAAATTTAAAAATTCAGCTGGGCTCCTGCCAGAAACAAGCAAAGACATTGCGCTGCTGAATGCAGTGTGTGTGCCCAGTGCTGCGCTGGATGCCACCCAAGGGTGTAACATCCAGATGCAGCAGTGACCGAGGAGGCAGCAGCCACACGCTTTCTGGACTAAGAGAAAACTGTATTTGGATCATAATTTTGAGGTGTGAGCCCCTATTTGTTACCATGCTGTGAGATGTTGATACAAAGCTTTGGAGACAGATAGGCTGAACTTCAGCAAGAGCTATCATCCCCACCTGCTGGCTTCAGCTGGCTTTCCAGGATTTCAAGATAATTTGGCCTGGAAATTGCTCTGCATAAGACTTGAGGAAGGACCTGTTTCACTGAACTCCAAAGCTACACCTATGTGAATGCAGGCATGGATGTGGAAACCCTGAATAAAATTATACGAAAAACGTTTAACAACCAGTGAGTGTTTCAGGTCATTTTTACCAGAGGAGAGGAGAAGAGACTCACAGGAGTGAGTTGGTGCCTATACCTTCTGAGACATGGGAGTTGGGGGGTTGCACTACAGATTGGAAAGTCTTTCTGAGAGAGAAACACCATGTTTTTGACAGGTTGGAAGAAGAGAGGGAAACATGGACTCGCAGGAAAAACAATAGCAAGTGCCCTGGTAAGCCGAGGCTTTGCTAGGGTGCATGGTGAACACCATCCAGAAAGAATGCGTCCAGGATCTAACAAGTCTAACACTCGTTGCCATTCCAGACATTTCCATTCCAAACCTCTGGCTCCAATGGCATTGCTTTACTCTCTTCTCTGAGAAACTGCAGTAACGCTTTTATATGAAGAAACTGTTACGCTGCCCTCTTGCAGCAAAATTCCTATGGAATGAGATAATACATCCAGGAGGACACCAGGAGAATTCAGTTGCGTTTCATGTTATTACAGTGAATATTAAAGAGATTCAATCATGTTTTATCTCTTACTGCAAAGTGTTGCAAAAATTTCTGCTATATATATATTTCGTTGCAGAAACTGTAGGGCTGTATAAAAAAGCTGCTTCTGTCTTACTGAAATCTATTAGCTACGATTGCACCTCTGGGTCTCATACCTCCTATATTAATACTCTCCTCTGGTTCAAGAAGCAGCTATTATCACTCTCTTCTTAAGTCAAAGCTTAAAGGTGAACTGAAAAGCTTTTAAAATAAATCAGTAAAGCTATTCTCAAACCTCAGGGTTGTTAAGGGCAAGATTTGGATACCCTTGCTCATATTGAAAAGTATGTTTCTCTTCATTTTCTGTGGGTTCAAGTTACATCGCTGATATGCTTCAGGATGTATTGTCTTATTTCATGGGAATCCCTTAGTGACAGAGCAACATATAAAGATTTGAGTTTAAATTCTTACTATGGCTTCTTTATTGGAAGGAAAAAAAAGATCTATTCAACTTAAGCATACACGTCTGAGCCTGGTTTTGGAGGAATTCAAGATGCCGCTATCTCAGGAGGTTTCTTTCTTTTGAAAGGAGACGAGAAAAGAGAGAAAATTTCCCTCCTTAAGCACTTTTTCCTCTGGAAACAACAGCTCACAGTCATCCTCCTCGCACACTTGCCTGCTGACACTCTGCATTCAGCCAGCGAGAGCTGAAGACAGGCCAAAACCCGAGAGCAGCACCGACAGCTAAAGAAAATGCTGTCTTTGCAAGGCTTAAACCAGAGCTGACCCAAGTCAACCCAAAAGCTTCCCTTTGAGTTCTCTGAGCTCTGGATAAGATCACTTGATGGAGCTTTCTCTATGACTGCAGTTACTTCACCAAAAGCAATGAAAATCTAATTGGCTTTATCAGAAACTGGTCTGGGACCACCATTTCCCTTTCAGCTAATGGGGAATAAGGTGTTACAAAAAATAAGTAAATAAATGAGGTCACTTATTCAAAGCGATGTATGGTACTGTGGGATTTTTGGTCCCTTACTTCTTAGTGTCTTGCTGCAACCTAAGAGATGGCATTTTACTCTCCAGCTCATTCCTTTGAAACTGGGGTGTCAAGCAGGGAAGGTACTGCCCGTGCCCTGCTAAAAAAAAGAAGTAAATTCCACCCCCACAACATGCAGAAACCCTGTGCATGAGATGGACCCACACAATGATGGATCACAGAGGATTTTGCCCCGAATCATTGAGATTAATGAGCTGAAATATAAGAGCTTTAAAATAGGAGCCACCTCTTCAAATGGGGAAAAAAACCTCCACCCAGAAACAAGAAGCAGGTGAAGAACAGCCCAGTGTGTTTCTTTTAACTCATACATGAGAAGCACATACTGGTCCAGAGGAACAGACATATGCATTTTAATGGGATATTAACCCACAGGAGAATACAAGGACTCAGCCTTTCACTGTTTTCCCTTCCGAGATACCTGAAGGAAGGGGCAAACATGTACTGCAGGTCCTGTCCCTCAAAGGAGGATGAAAATACCTATCCCTCTACTTCAGCAATATGCAATACAGCAGTAATTTTGCAAGGTGCTGACACGTTAATAACAGCTATAGAAGAGTAACTGGTTGTGTGGGACCACGGCAGAAACAGTCATTTCTCATGCAACACCACATTTTCCTCCATCAGCACAATTCAAACGGCAGGGAAGGTGCCTTCAGGAGCCTTGACGTGATATCCTTCACAGAGAGGGCTTGGTCCCCATTGCGTCAGACCCCGCTCATGACAACCACAGCGTTGCACGGTGTAGATGTCAACTTTTGCACATTAAAAATAGTATTCCGTGAGGGAGGAAAGGATAGGAGAGAAGGACATGAAATTTTTGTACCTACCTAGCAAACGGAGAAGCAGGAAAAGCACCCCCAAAGCGTAAGACTTGAGTTCGGGGCTCACGGTTCTGTAGGGGGGAGGGAGGGAGAGAGTGAAATCGATTCTTGTTGTTCTGCTTTGATTAACACACCCCGTGGCCATTCTGTGCTGTCAGCCAGGATGCCACCACCACCTCTTCAAAAAGTCATTAATGGGGTTTTTCTTTTACCTTCGCCTGAACTGCCTACAGCCCCAAAAGTAATTGCATCAATGATAGGTTCAGGAATTTAGCTAAGTCATTAATAACAACAGTTAATCTTGTCGTCGGATAGGGAAAAATGAAATTCCCATCCCAGTAAATGATCATTTACAAGCTCCCCATCATGCTTTCAAGGCTCCAGATATTGAGAATTGGAGAGAGAGAAACCTTTTTGTTCTGAAACTTCCCAGACTACTGGGAACAAGAGAGGAAAGGGAGGATGACGGACAAAAAGGTTCAGTCAGCCTGTTAAATCAAGCCTCCCAGGGAGGATGTGCTCAAGAAGACTAGTTTTCATGGGTGTGAGTTTAGCATGCGAATTTTTTTTTTATGCTGGGAAGACAAAGGAAGCGCTGCCTTTCGCTGCGAACACAACCCACTGTATCGCATTAGCGTTATCCTATAAGGTGCTTTAAAAAATAATTCCTGGCTTTCTAATTTGCTTAGCTCAAGGATGTCGTGGTTTATGGCAACTAAGCCCCACATCGCCACCTGCTCACTCACCCCCGGTGAGATGAGGGAGAGAATCAGAAGAGTAAAAGTGAGAAAACTTGTGGGTTGAGATAAAGACAGTTTAACAGGTAAAGCAAAAGTGGTGCACACAAGCAAAACAAAAAAAGGAATTCATTCACTTCTTCCCATCGGCAGGCAGGTGTTCAGCCATCCCCAGGAACGCAGGGCTCCATCACGTATAACTGTTACTTGGGGGGACAAACGCCATCACTCCAAACGCCCCCCCCTTCCTTCTTCTTCCCCCAGCTTTATATGCTGAGCATGACATCATATGGTGTGGGATATCCCTTGGGTCATTGGGGTCAGCTGTCCCGGCTGTGTCCCCTCCCAACTCCTTGTGCACCCCCAGCCTCGTCGCTGGTGGGCTGAGGCGAGAAGCAGAAGAGTCCTTGACTTAGTGCAAGCACTGCTCAGCAACAGCTAAAACATCTCTGTATTCTCAACACTGTTTTCAGCACAAATCCAAAACATAGCCCCATACTAGCTACTATAAAGAAAATTAACTCTATCCCAGCCAAAACCAGCACAAGGATGCTACTGGCTAAAGTCATCCTCTTGGGGTAGGCTCAAAAAAGCCTTTGGAATTTCAGAAATCATTAATTTGGTCTTAAGTCTTATAATAGCATTTTATTTCCCACAGTGTATCAAGACTGGGAAAGCAGGACAGTGATCCCCATATGAATAGATTCATCACACAAGGGAACTTTAAAGGCCTCAGCTGCCTCTTCCATTTGCTCCTTACAGAGGTCTGCAGGCAGCACTGCTAGTGGCATCCATGGTGGCAGTGGTGGTTCTCTGTATAAATACACTGGAGGGGCATCAAACAATACCGATCAAATAGCCAGAAACAGCAATAAGGTATCTCCTTTTCTCACTGACTACAGCAGTGAACAAATGACTTGCCTAGACAAGACATCTAATTTGTAGACACTGAAGGAAGATCCCCTTTGGATGCTAGCTGAGCAATACCAGAAGGCCTTGGGGGTGGGTGGGTGAGTCAAATCTATTCTTATTTTTATTCCCTGCTGCAATGGTCCCAGGCAGTCCTTGAACCCCACCAGAGACTCTCTCTTCTGTAGCCTCAGCTCCGAAGTAATCAGCTACCTCTGATGAAACTGGTTTCAGGTTAAAACTTCAGTTCCTGCCAAGTGGCCACCTCAGACACATGCCAGGGTGCACAAAAGCTACCAGTCCCAGTCTAACTCTTGCTGGCCCAGTGAGGGGAGTCAATGCCACTTGTCACTGCCAGGGACACCAGGGACACACTCATAGGCCAAAACTTTCTTTTAGCAAGGCTTTATCCAAGACAGCAGTTGCAAGAGAGCATGAGGTGGTATACAGTGAACAGCTCTTGCCTGTACATTTTAGAAGCTACCACTGATTCTGAGGGGATGTAGTTACTAATTTGGATGTGTGAATTGTTTATTTCCTATAGCTGTGAGCTGACTATTTTTAATATTGCCTTCGCTTTTCTTATTTCCTTGTATTCTTCTTCCTGGCTGGTGACTGGCTTATCTCATTTGAAGTTGACACTAAGACATCTCCATTCAGGATCCTACAGGTACTGGCAGCTCCCTTGAACAAAGAACTCTTCAAACTTCAAATTACTTTTGCCACAGTATTTATCATGAGAAATCTGATTTCCCTTTAGCTACTGTGGATGCAAAGAGAGAAACGAACTAGTAGGTGGAATATCTCATTTCGTATCCTGCAGGGAGACATGCCCTCACAGAGCTGTTCTGTCCAAGATCCACTCAAGAGTGTGTTTCTAATACAGACCTTATTGATTGAATTTTATTGGAATTTTCCAGGCAGCAGAATGGATCTGCTATTTATGCCGTTGGTTATTATTCTCAATAAATGACAGACCGAACAGATAACTAATCCTGGATAAACGTGGGCTTAGATATATAAGTATATCATAAGGTGAAGTGTTCCATATGTCTGGAAATAACACAAGGTCAGTTATTTGAATAAGTTACTTTCGCCCGTCTATTCATATTGCCTCAACTCAGAGATGTCCTTCAGACTTTCAAGTTCCTTCTGTTCTTGGACTTGGTCCAGCATGAGAGAAGTTAAACTCTAGCCAGGGAAGTATTTGACCAAAGCTAGCCTTTGCCGCAGTCTTTCATTTTTTTATGGTTTCTATGATCTCCAGGCCATCTCTCAAGGTATCTTATTAAGCCATATGGGCTGAGAACATGGGGCTGCAATTCTGCACCTTTCCTGATGCAGCTGTAACGTCCTTACTACCTGGACTGGAAACCGCACTTCTGTATTTCCCTTCCCATGCTAATCCCAGCCTTGGTAAGAACAAGCCTGTCACCTTTCTCTGGAGCATCTCTGCAGGGATCATCTCTGTTTGCAAGCCCAGTCCTTCCTCACTCCCATTTTACCAAAGCTGTACTTAAGCAATTCCCGTATTCTCTCTAGCAGGTCAGCATTGTAGGCACTGAACTTGGTGGGGCTATGGCACAGACGAACCAGGTGCTACCAAGCAAAATAGTGGCTTAGAGAGAAAATGGTTTAAAATTAATGCTTGAAACAATGGGGCCGAAATTCAGGCAGGACTGCTCGGGCTTTCACATCCCCAATGCCTGCCTGCATGTAAAGGCAGTAATGTACGAGAAAGCCTGTGCCCATAGCTCCTCATTTGCTGAGGAGGTTCAAAATCTTTTGAAAATATGGGCGGCTCTTTCAAGGTGTCTCCACCAGGGAGTGCTTAGACAAAGGAGGATTTTCTGATGGCTTGCATGGACGTTCCGTCCAAAATTATGGATCTGGGGACAGTCAGTGCAGCCTAAAAGGCATAGGCCAGGAGCTGTGTGGGACCCTCAGCTCCCTGCAGCACCCCATGGTGCCCCCAGCCCTGCTCCCACCCCAGGAGCAGCCCCCAGTTCCTGCCGGCAGCGGTCCTACCTGATGAGTATGATGACTGACGGCGTCTGCGCCATGGCCCCGATCATGCTGCAAACGCACATCACGCAGAGGAACGTTAAGAAGGCCTCTTCGCAGCCGGGACTGGGGCATTTGCCGGGAACGACGGTGGCATTTTCGGCAGGGACCGAGGTGAGGCACGAACAGCCACTGAGGTTCTGCAGAGGAGCACAGAGGTTCAGGAGAAGGGAGAGCCGTAGTCCCCATAACCTGCCCACTGTAACGAGAGCTTGCCAACAGCAACTCTGAATACTCTAACAGTCAATTAAGTAACCCCTAAGTGCTTCTTTGAGGGGGGGTTGGAAAGAATTTCAGAAGCATGTCAGCTCTGATGCATGCTACCAGCAAGGGAAAGCTGTCCCTTGGCTTGTTTCTTTTCTTCTGCTCCTTTCAAGTCTCTCCCATAAATGTCACCGTGACAAAATTATTACCAAGTTACTCCCCTTTGGAGGAGAATAAAGAAACGATCTGTGTCCCTGCGACACGGAAGATCCCCAAATTACGGTTATTATGGTTCTAATTACTTTCTTATTTACCTCCATCCTCTTGGCTGTTGCAATTAAACTGAAGTACATTAAAAGCAGGTAAATCTGCAGCCCTGTTCTTGGCTGTGGGTTTGGTGTCTGCTTCCAGCACCCTGAATCCTGGGAAGAAGCCACCCACAATGGGTGCTGCGGCTCACCAAGAGCTGAACCATCACAGCTTGGCGGCACAGACACTGCTGGACTCAAGTGCACTACGGGGCTAATAAATGACATCTCGTTCAGGGGGATTTGTGTTGAGCTAAAAGCTGAAGTCAGGCGAGATAAACTTTATCAATATGTGATCAGAAGGAAGGAGAAACGACTGCATTTTTCTTTGATCTCTCCAGCAAGTGCAAGATGTGAAAAGAAGCTTTGTTTGCCAGTCACAGATTTAGGGATTTTTTTTTTTTTTTTCCTTATTTTCCAACTCGCCCTCCTGAATTTCTGAGTGGGGGATGTCAGTGCAATTAAGGCGCACAATACTACCAAGAAATCTCTTAACGAATACAGAACAAAATAATCATAAATGATTCATGGCTTGTCTTCATCAGCCCCCTGGGTTTGCAGGTCACGTGTTTGTAAGAGGAGTAACGTCATAAAATAAAACATACTGAAAAACAGCTATATCTCCTCCCCTTACCCTCTACCACGTTCAAGCAGAAATTCCTTTGCTTTTCCACTGGGATCCCCTTAGGACCATACAAAAGCACACTTTCTGGCTCACTGCCTCCAAAGATAAGGATCCACAGGGATACTACTCCAGCCCTTCTGACACCGATCTCTTTCTTCTGCATAGGAGTCAAATTATTTTCTTCCAAATAAGTGCACAGAGGACAAGAGAGACTGCAGTGCAGAACTCCAGGAGAGCTGGAGTAGACATGCAGGTGCCCTCCCGGCTGGCCAGCAATAATTAACTTAAATTCCTGTGCTGTGAGTTAGAAGCTGCCTCCTGAAGGCTTTGAGATGGTGACAAATAGCACCACTGCAGTGGTGTTTGCACAGAGACAACAGGAATTTGTAGTTCCTGGCTTTTACTGCAGTCCGTTGCTAGCCACCAGCCTGGACACAGCCCTGTGGATTAAAACCCATCTAAGCCCAGGAAAGCACATACCTGCACTGACACATCCTGGGACAAAATTCCCATCACAGCAAACACGCAGAACCGGCTGTTTATTTCCCATGGGCTCTCATCAGGGTACTGAGGGAGCTGGCAAAAGTGCTCACCAAGCCACTTTCAATCATTTATCAGCAGTCCTGTCTAACTGGGGAGGTCCCAGTTGACTGGACATTAGCAAACATGACACTCATCTACAAGAAGGGACAGAAGGAGGATCCAGCAAACTACAGGCCTGTTGGTCTGACCTCAGTGCTGGGGAAGGTTACAGAGCAGATCATCTCGTGTGTCGTCACACGGCACGTACAGGACAACCAGGTGATCAGGCCCAGCCAGCATGGGTTTATGAAAGGCAGGTTTATGCTTGACCAACCTGATCTCCTTCTATGACAAGATGACCCGCTTAGTGGATGAGGGAAAGGCTGTGGATGTTGTCTGCCTAGACTTTAGTAAAGCCTTTGACACCATCTCCCACAGCATCCTCCTAGAGAAGCTGGTGGCTCATGGCTTGGACGGGTGTACTCTTCGCTGGGTAAAAAACTGGCTTGGCGGCTGAGCCCAGAAAGTTGTGGTGAACAGAGTTAAATCCAGCTGGCGGCCGGTCACAAATGGTGTTCCCCAGGGCTCAGTATCAGGGCCAGTTCTGTTTAATATCTGTATCAATGATCTGGACGAGGGGATTGAGTGCACCCTTAGTATGTTTGAAGATGACACCAAGCTGGGTGTCAGTGTTGATCTGCCTGAGGGTAAGAAGGCTCTGCAGAGGGACCTGGACAGGCTGGATCGATGGGCCAAGGCCAATTGTATGAGGTTCAACAAGACCAAGCATCGGGTCCTGCACTTGGGTCACAACAACCCCAGGCAACGCTACAGGCTTGGGGAAGAGTGGCTGGAAAGCTGCCTGGCAGAAAAGGATCTGGGGGTGCTGGTCAACTGCTGGCTGAACATGAGCCGGCAGTGTGCCCAGGTGGCCAAGAAGGCCAACGGCATCCTGGCCTGTGTCAGGAATAGTGTGGCCAGCAGGAGCAGGGAGGTGATCGTGCCCCTGTACTCGGCACTGGTGAGGCCGCACCTCGAATACTGTGTTCAGTTTTGGGCCCCTCACTACAAGAAGGACATTGAGGTGCTGGAGCGTGTCCAGAGAAGGGCAACGAGGCTGGTGAAGGGTCTGGAGCACAGGTCTTATGAGGAGCGGCTGAGGGAGCTGGGGTTGTTTAGCCTGGAGAAGAGGAGGCTGAGGGGAGACCTTATCGCTCTCTACAACTACCTGAAAGGAGGTTGTAGCAAGGTGGGAGTTGGTCTCTTCTCCCAAGTAACAAGTGATAGGACGAGAGGAAATGGCCTCAAGTTGCACCAGGGGAGGTTTAGATTGGACATTAGGAAAAATTTCTTCACCGAAAGGGTAGTCAGGCATTGGAACAGGCTGCCCAGGGATGTGGCGGAGTCAGTATCCCTGGAGGTATTTAAAAGACGTGTAGATGTGGTTGGTGCTTAGGGACATGGCTTAGTGGTGGACTTGGCAGTGCAAGGTTAACGGTCGGACTTGATGATCTTAAAAGTCTTTTCCAACCTGAACGATTCTATGATCAATGGAGAGAAAGTACCCGTTTCTGGCAATGGTGGGGCAAATTGTCCCCCCATTGGCGTGATTTTATACCTGGTGAACTAACCACGAGGCAGGACCCCACCTCTGTTGCCTGAAACTTTGCCCCTCAATCCGCTTTTTCGACCATTTTGCACTAAGGTACTAGTCCAAAGTAGTGCGAGCAGTTTGCACCAACGACATCTGCATGCTTAGTGCTGCACCTCATCCTTACCTGGGAGATCTTTGATCTTTTATTACTGATACACTATACAACTCGAACAAGGAAACATCAAAGATGGAGTTTTACCGTTGTCCTGTGGAGAGGCAACTTTTTGCTACCTGTGCCAAATTGCTATGGATTCCCTTGTCTGCAACCCCACCGCATTCAACCACACATTATCACAGCATTCCACTGCCCAGCAGCTTGCACATCCAGATTTTCTGTGTGCATGTGAAGCTGCACAGATGCAGAGTTTGCACCTTTAACAGCATTCTGAATTTGGGGTAATTATCTATGCAATTACCCATGCTTTTAATTGCTCATTTTTTTATACTCTGGCTCTGACAGGGAAGGGACAGGCTGATTCTTCAGTGCAAAGCTGTGAGATGCCAGCACGGTAATGCCAGGCTGGAATTCATGTGCCTCCAGCCAAAAGGGGACACTGAGACAAGCAATGGCATCAAACAAACAAGATGCACAGTCAAAGGCTTTGTACGCAAGGGTCACTCCCAGGAATGGCTTGAAAGAGAAATTCCTGAGGGTGCCAGATCTCTGCCTATCAGCACCAATACTCCTATGGCTTTTTGGATAGGTGCAGCTCTGCAACCAGCTCAGTAAGAGAGAAGAAATGAAAAAGAAAAAACTGAGCTACTCATTGCTTTTAGAAATTGTTCACAGAGGAAAAGCGGAGAGAGGCAGTCAGAAACATCCAATGCAGTAAAGTTAAATAAAGCATTCAGAGAATTTTATGTCCCAGTAAAAAGCAACCCTTGGCTCATCACAAGCATATAGCATTCACAAGACCCTCTAGACAGGTCATTACCTGGATTATGGGTTTAAAACTTGGTTTGGCAATTTGGCTTTGCCTCAGGGCCATTGCATGGCCAAACAGGTCCATAATTCTTGATAATGCCCTTTCCAGAGGACGCTATTGCTTCACTAACTTGTGTTCAAAACGTTACTGCAAAAAACCTCACAAAACAAAGCGATGAAAAGAACCCCAAGATGATGACAAAAAGGCAAAATAAGCAAGAATGAGTAAGAGAGAGGGTGAGGGATAGCGAGGTTTTTGCTCAGAGGTTTGCTCTTGCAGAGCACAAGGTCAGGCAGCTGCAGACTGAAGGGGCAAAGCTGAATTCTCATTACTGTGCTCCTTCCAGAGGAGCCAGAGCTTTGCCCTGAACCACACAGCGAGGAGGTCGCTCCTGCACTCCAGCCATGGACCACATCAGCTGTATTCTTGCTAAGGGCTCAGTGAACTGGTGAGACACTATTCTGCATGCTCCGTACAAGCTGGCTTCTTGTTAAAACGATCATGTTGCCACCCCGGGTATTGACTTGTCTCTTGTTGGGAGGAGGAGGAGGAGGAGGAGGAGGAGGGCAGGAGGTAACGCTCGTTACCGTTATCAGGAGGTAACACATGTGCCACACACTCGTGGAGTCCCTTGTGGGGCTGCTGAAAGCACCTTGAAACTATGGTATTTCAAAGGGATGCCTATGTCTCCGAGGCTGGAGTGGGAATTGAGGAGAGAAGAGGTTTAAGCAGGACGAGCTCCCAGGTCACCTGGGCCGTGAGGTTGCATTTGCTAGCAGCAAGCTTGCACCTCCGCTCGCCGGCACGCACAGGCGGCTTGTCTCTGTAGGGAGGAAGGGAGGTTTGATGTCTCCCCAAAAAGGAAGGACGAAGCCATGGAGGGATAATTGCATGCGGTGAGCATTGATGTCCCTGCAGCCGTGAGTGGTCACTGCGACCAGGCTGACCTCCCACAGGCTCCACACAGGCAGCGTGGCAGCGGCCACCATGCCCAGCACGGCCCTGGGCAGGGAGCAAGGACTGCAGGAACCCCACCAGTTCCCACCCATGGGAGCAGCAGGCACTCATTTTCAGCCGTAGCCCAGAAGACATTAGCATTTCAGCAGCAAAAAATGGAAAAGCAGGCTTTTAAGATATTGTTAAAAATTCCCCACATCTTCTTTACACAGAGATGGTTTGGTCTTTAAGACTTTTCTAAAGGAAATAAACTCTTAGACATGGAGAACTGAAAAATGCAGAATATCTTTGGATGGAGTCTCTGCTCCCTTGACAACTGCTCTTGCTGCTGCCTCAGAGCAAAGCAGGGAAAAAGAGAGAAGCAAGAGGAGTGGAAGGAAAGCTTAAACAAGGATGAATTAAAACAAGATCTGGTCATATGTATCTAGGAACCAGATTCAGGAAAAGAGCAAGAGGAAAAAGAATAAAAGGGTTGGTCAGGGCAAACACAGGCAGGTGGAGAAGCGTGGAGATGGGGAGCTGCAGGAGAAAAGAGAAGCTGGTCCCACAGCCCGGGCTAGCAAGATCTCGTGGAGGATCTGGGTTCTGCCAGTAGACAACTGTGCAGATCTCTTCTTGTGTTCCTCTGCTTCCGTGCTGAGGAGAAAGACCAGAGGAGGAGGAAGAGGATGGGAAATCCCATCCCGGCAGACTGCTGCCAGAGGCAGCAGGCATTTATGCAACAGAGTGAAAAACGACAGCGACTCAGGCCTGTCTGAGGTGCGAGGTTAGCTTTTCAGAGTGTAACCACTGCTGACTGTAAATGAGCTACTCTACCAGATACGCACTAACCTTATGCACTCATGCTCACAGAATCATTCCTACAGGCAAGAGGTCCCGAGGAAAGCCCACTCACCGTGCTGCTGCAGCCAGCAAAGCAGGCAGATAAGTATGTGACCCCATCTGCCCCACAGACTGGAGTGAAGGAATCAGTTTGGCATTCACAGTTGTTATTGCAGGGGGAATACGGGTCCAGAGATGAGGTTGGAGTTGAGCTGTAAGAGAAAGAGAAATTAATGGGCAGTGTGATGATATCAGCCAGCTTTTCCAATCGTTGCCACACAAAGATGGCTTTGAAGGGGGGTAGTTAAGGCAAACAAGTTACAAAAAGCAGTGGGCAGGCTATCTGGGACCCAACTTTAAGAAATCCAGGCTACAGCCTCTCCTTGGGGACAGAAATGCCATGGTCACTATCCTTCTGCAATAGGGATGCGAGGCTTGGGCTGCCTTGTTACCCCAATGAGAAGCCCCAAGGAAACCCAAAGAGATGCTGCGGAGATTGCTTTGTATTTTTCTAGAACAGGAACCGCGAAGAGCTGAGAGCCTGAAGTTGTCATCTTCTAAAGCGTCGCCACTGCATACTGAGGAGCACCAGATAAGAAAATACAGAGTAATTCTCTCCAAGTTCTGTGAAGGCTACAGGGCACTGCGTGTCTTTTTTCTGCCCTTAAAATGGCCTGGAGTCACGCATATTCTCTCCTCACCATATCTGAATTTTCAGGCATCTAAATCCTGGCTCTACAAATTCCCCTCAGGCACTTAAATAAACGTACAAAGCAGGGCATGTCCCTTGCTGCCGGGAGAAACCAGACGGTGCGGTGGACCCAATGCTACATAGGTGGCCACGGGTGCAGAATCAGGTCTGGCACCTTCCCATTCAGTCTGGCCGATTTTAGTAAAACTCCGTTGTCAGCTGCAGGTCCTCAACTCTCACAGCGATGAGTGGCATGAAAACCTCCCGAAGTAAGATCCCTACATGACATTGCCTTCTATATGCTTGCTCTATATGGTCGTCTAAGGGCCAGCGCTGCCTGAAGGCTGCCCGCTGAAGACAATAACATGGCATTTATGTTGGTAAGGCTGCATGAGACCCTGAAACGCTCTGGGGACTCACTTGTTTCCATAGGGAACAGTAACCCCTGCCACAGGTCCTGTGTCGCATCCCAGGAACAGGAAAGACACGTAGCAAGCTGTGGACACCAGGTTCACCAGCATGGCCATCCTGATGGCTCCCAGAGCAGACAGGCTGAGCTTCTTCACCAAGAGGCCACCCAGGAATATGCCCAGACACGCGCATGGGATCGCTGTCATCCCTGCAAGAGGAAAAATCAGTTAGCAAGAAGTGTGAGCGAGGCTCAGTGAACCACACTATTACAGCTTTTTACTTTCCAGCAGAGAGATCTGTGCGCTAGCATGGGGAAACCTTGTAATGACCAACTGCTGGAGTAGCATCAAGCTGGGGTTGCCCAAAAAGAGAGGAATGGATGCAAATGGGTATGCTGCCTTGCACAGAGGAACCGCGATCTTCTTCCAGTTCTTGTCCATATTGGAGGGAGATGCCAAAATTGCTGAGATTGGCCCACCCTAACCTCAGCAGCAGCATCTCTAATGCTTCCTGCAACCGTTGGCAGACAAATAAAGTCAAGAGTGTCTAGAGGCTTTGGATGAGTCCTGCTCGGTATACTTCACAGCAGTCTGATCTTCAGAGATTAGGCAATAGCCGCATTTGAAAATATGGTCTTCCTTAAAGAATCTTCTTAAACTGTGAGATGCAAAATCACTGCCAGATGTGACTCACTTTCCAAGCACAGAAAGGCATTATCACACTAAGCTTGTCTGGGTTCACTTTTATCCCTTCGCTGCCGGTTATACTCCAGACCTTACTTACCCAGGCTAAGCTTAGAAGTGCATCCAAATCCTGGCATTTCTGGATTGCCACAAATGCCACCTGCGAAATCTGGCAGCAACTTTGTTTAAATTAAACAAGCTGTTGTGAGGACCGTGGAAGTATCAAAGTCTCCTTTCCCACTGCTAGGTCAGCAGCAGGACATGCTCTGGCTGACGGGTGATTCCCTCTCTGCTGACCATCCAGCTGGACACACACACTGACTGGCCAGGCATCCCCCATCAAACAGTGTAGTGGTTTTCTTCTCCCAGTGGGTCAACAGTGAAGTTGCTTTCCTTTGCCAGGCCTTTAATTTTCAGGAAAGATGGCAGACCCTAACATCTTTGAGATCTCTGCCCTTCTGTCAAACCCTGTTACAATTCACCAGTGAGTTCCTGTGTTGCTGGGGGAGGCAAGATTGACTGGAGGGGATTGTTTCTTTTGGAAAACCAGGCCAAAACCAGAAGATATCAATGAGTTCAATGGGAAAATAAATAACTGTCAGGAGAGCAGCTTGCAAGCTCCTTATTTTGATTATTAAGATCCATCCATTTCATGGCATCCCAGTTTTTCACAGATCACTGCCAGCTGCCCATCTGGCGAGCTTTGGTTGCAGATCATCCAAGATCACCTCACAGATATCTTAATTGGGTGCTGCTGAGAGAATAGCTGTCATAAATGAATCGCTGGGCCTGCTTGGGAATGAGCAGCAGGAGAAAATAAATGAAGATCCTGCCTGTGCATCAGTGTCCTGACAGGGAACAAATGAATGTTAAGAAATATATATATGTGGGAAACCGCAGCAGCGTAGCATGGTCAGAGAGAAGGGGCATTTGAAAGACAACCAAGCTGCACTAGCTTGGCTGTTTGAACTGCTGATTGCGATCCTATCATTTCCAGTCCAAGGGGAAAGGAGGGACTAGCAGAAGAAACTGGGCTTCCTAACCCAAATGGAGATGGGCTGGAGACCTCTGGGACAGCTGAACCATGAGACAAGCAGTTCAATGGGCAGCCCTGTTGCTCGGCGAGCAACTGCAGTCTTGGGCAAACAAATGGCCCAGTTTGGTTGGGATTTCTCCTGTACTTCAAGGCCATCACAGACTTTCATATCCTGGCTGTATCATACCACTTCTCACACAACAGGCTCGGCTATAGGGGAAGTGATTGCAGAGGGCTGCAATGGAGAATGCAGTTGAGGAGGAAGGATGCCGGAGGTCTGCTCTGGGTTCTGCAGCCAAGGCTTAGCCGGAGCCCAGCTGTCCCGCTCACGGACACATTTCTAGACATTGGGCAAGCCACTTTCTGAGCAGCCTAAGCAGTGAGCCTGGTTGTGGTTACCAGCCACACTGAACACTTCTAAATACCTTTGGACACTGGAGATTTGGTGGCCCCTGTGGTTACTCACCCAGGAGCTGGTTGGCAGATGAGGTGGTGAGGTTGAACTGTTGCTCCAGGTACTTTCCCAGGAAGGCGGCGAAGCCAGCCACCACTGCTATCTCCATGCAGGCCGCCAGGATGATACAGGTGAAGACGGGATTGGAGAGCAAGTGCTTAGTTACTTTGGGGATCACTATAAGAGAGGAAAAAGGGAGAGATGTTTTTGTGTAGGCTCTACTCAAGGTGCTAGAGGTGCCTTGCTGCTCTCCTGCAGGACAAACTCACTTCAAATCAGGAGTAATTTTCTATTCTGCACAGACAAGCTGGTTGAAATGCGGCAACAGCAGAACCAAGTGAAACACCAGAACAGCGTCATTCAGATACCAGGAGGGTGCAAAAAGAAGCCACCTGTCATTATGTTTACATCTTACAGATGATTTTGAAATTCTGAAGAATCAGTGTTTTCCAATATTGCTTTTGTTTTCCCCACAGCGAGGTCAATCAAAGCCTAGTATTCTCTTTCTCCTTTCCCTACCAGCTCCCCATGAACAACGCCGAGCCAGCCGATGGGTGGCATGAGCACTGTACTCAGCACTGCAAAAATTCTTGCAAGCTTTCAGATACAAGCTAACCCAGCTCACACTTGGCCTTTCCTTCTCCTGCCATCCAGATTTGCTTCATTTTCTTATTCCCACGTAACACTGGCTCGCTTGCTGAGGGACACCTTCTTGCAGCACTTGGGTGCAAGTTGAAATTCTCCTGCTTAGCCTGGGGCCATGGCCACCATGGGCATAAGGGACCTCACACCTGGGACAGGCATGTTAGCCTGCGTGTTCCCATAAACCAGAGCTTCACCAGCCAAGCAACACCTTCCAGTGTTGGTGACTGCAAGAGTGGAAGAGGACACCCCGAGCTATTCACTGTGTAAGACGCACACACACTTGCTTTAGTTTCATGATCCCTTGCTCCTCCCTCCCGAATCATTAGTGTCCGGAGTCCTCTTCTCCAAGCTCGTCTCTATTTCGGATAAGCAAAACATGAGTTACCTTACAAAGGGAAATCTGGCTAATGAATCAGATAGCACATTTTCTACTTCAGCGAACATTTTAATTATTGCCGAGATAACACAGCTTGAAGAGGAGAGCATCCCAGTACAGAAGAGAGCCTTGCTTTGTCTCAATACCTGATGACTAATTTCTCCCTGAATTAAATGTGAAAATCATTAAGTTTGAAAATTACCTTGCTGAAGTGTAGTGAAGCCTCAATGGACCTCTATTTGCATTTTGAAAACCCATCCCCCATATGCCCTATGGTGTACCAGGGTCTGGCAGATGACAGATTTCTCTGGGGTTGGCTTCTGTTTTCCCTTGGGGCTTTTTTTGGTGCAAAATCTAATTGCACTGGCCTCAGCAAGTAAATGCACAGCTCTTTATCAAGGCTCTGCTTGGGTCCCCTTGGTTCTTTCTTTGGGGGGGAAGAAAAAAAGGGTTATAATTAGGTTTGATCTAACCTTTTTGGAAGGGGCCACTCCACAGTTTCTGGTCTCTTTATACCACAAATGTTTTTTCATGCTGTATAAAATTCTCGCTTCCTGAGGATTTTCTGAACATAATGAAGGTGCAGGAGGCATAGTATTTTTTAGTAGAACAGGGAAAAAAAAAAAGAGGAAAAAACAAATAACATGAGGGAGGAACGGGGGTGGGGGGATTTAGATGTGGATAGATCTCAGAAGCCACCTGCTGCCTCCTTCAGTTCCTTTGGTGGCCACCTACAGAATTTCCCCTTCTTGCCAGGAAAAGGAGGGAAAATGCAAAGGTGGACTTGGCAGCGCTGAGCTTGGAAAGCCATATTTAAGATATTAATGCCTGTTGTGCCTCTGGAGTTCAGTTTGTTCAAGATTAATGGATTCCTCGAGACGTAGCTTTGTGCCAATTCAAATGCAAAGACACAAAGGTCTACCACTAACTTTATCCACCAAATAATAACAATGACAGCTTGCCTTTTGGAGGAGGGAGTTAAAGATCATGAACATTTATTTCTGAAGTTGGCAAGGCTGGTACCAAACCATCATGCATCACCAAGGTCAAAATCCATCCTTCGTACTTAGGGAAAGACAGCAAAAATTTTGCAGAGTTATTGCACCATCTCACGCAAGAGAGGAGGCCCTCGTGACTGCCTGGCCCGGCAGTGTTGGGCTGCGAGTCCCATCACTTCATCATTGCTTCTCCCCCGTGTGTCCAGGTGTGAGATTTCTGGGGCAGATTCTGTCCTCCACTGCATGTTTGACTACTGTCTACTGCAACAGGGCTCTGTACCAGCTGGAGGGTATAACACAAAACCCAGTGCAAAGAGTGCAGAGGCAACGCAGGCAATGCCTGGCAGCCCCCACCATCTCCTCAGCCAGGGCCAGCTCGTTCCCTTTCATCTTCTAAGGGAAATGACAGGAGGCTCCCCATAGAAATGAATATCCTTTCATCTTGCTACTGCCACCCATTAAGATGAATCATTTGACACCTGCTGCTGCCTTATCTGTCTCAGTTCTTGGGGTGAAGTACCTCTGGGAACAAGATTAAAAGTCAGCAGCAACATTTAAAAATCTCTCAATAGACTAGAGTGACGTGCTTTCAGCTGCCTGGCATACGGTGCTGGGTATGAAGGGGAAATGGAAAATGTCTGATGGGGAACAGTAAAGCCCCGGGGAACACAACAGCTAAGCATGGTGCTTCTTCACTGGAGTCGATCCCAGCAAAAGTCACGATAAACATTACTCTGCACCTTGTTGGCCCAAAGGTTAGCTGTACACTTCGTAGCAGCACTCTGGAGCTATAAATCTGAGGTTGAAGCCCATTTGCAAAATGGTAAAAGGGAAAGGTCTTTTGGATTCAAAAGAGTCTCAAAAATCTACTTGGAGAACCCACGTGCTGGCATGGCACAGAAAGACTCACCCTCCCACGCTCAGAAGGACCAGCTCATTTAACATCCTTATCCCAACGCACCCGATCTGCTACAGAAACGACAGCAGAAAAGCGATTCTCATTGCCATGGCAAGATACACTGAGAAGAACAAGAAACCTCAGCCTCTTTTCACTGCTGAAGTACTTAAAATCCAGCTCTTCAGACCATCCACATGCAGCACTGGTCATAGGATCATCCATAGGTTGGCAGGGACCCAAGAGGATGTCCCAAAGCTCTCCAGCACCCCTGCCAATCCCTCGACTTCCCACCTTTTAAGACCTCAAGCAACACCCGTGCCAAGGCACCAAGCATCCTCCCTATCTCCTGCTGTGAGGCCAGCTGTGGGTGACAGGCCACAGGCTTGACAAGCACACATACTTATGTACACCAAGTAGCTTTGATTTGTCACTAAACATTGGGGAATACCGGGGATAATTGGCAACCTCATTACATGAGGTTTAACTACTCTCCAGAAACGACAAACTATAATCATCACGTTGGTGCTTGAAATGAATTGTTTGGAACATTACAATCACCAAGGCCCCTTTTTCCAGTTGGAGCACCCTACAGAGACATGTTTTCAATTTGCAGTAAAGATGAGGAACACAGAAAGCAAAGTAATAAATTAGAGGGACGTTTACAGCCCAGTCCACCTAGGACAGTGCGGTGAGGGAAAGGCGAAATGTAGCATTGAGCCAAAATACTACCTTCTAATAGCAACGTAGGCAGCAAGCCTCGGATCTGAATAGAAAACAAAAGGCAAATTCTCCACCTGGCTTGAGGAATAAGGGATGAAGAAAATAGTGTAGGCAGCAAGAAGAAAATACCTCCTGGAAAGAGGCAGCTCCTACAAAAAATTAGATGGAGCAGTAAGACAAGAGGTGCTGAAGATATCTCAGGTGAGTTTAATATGCCAAAGTCCATGTGGCCTTGGCAAAATTAGTATCACAAAGAATATGAAGGAAAAGGAGGACACCTATGTCAAAGAGGCTTCCTGACAGATACAAGCTTGAAGCAACAGTAACGTTCTCGTGCATGGAAAGCAGGTCCTTCTAGTCTATCATCTTGCCTCCAGCAATCACCTTTGCTTGACTTCAGAGGGGGACATAAACCTCCCTCACAGGGAGGCACAGTATCTTTTTGGAGACAGACACGCTCTGCCTGACCTCAGCTGCTGCCCTGAAGCGTGCAGGCTGAAGGCCTTTCTGAATAAATCAAAGCTGCTGATAACAAGGATGCTGGCTTTGAAACAGCCCAGAAGAACCTGCCAAAGCCTGCACCCTCATGAAATCCAAGTCAAAGGAAACTCGGAGACTGACGTGACCTGATCTGGAGCCTTTTGTGATCAGCCGCCATCCCCTTACCTAAGATTAGAACTTCTCAGCAAGCCTTTTACCTGTCGGTTACAGAGCCAAGACCCAAATCCAAAAAGGCATTGAGGTCTTGGTACCCGTCTAGATCTGGGCCAAAGACTCACTGCTCTGGCTGTGAATGAAGGTACAGATGGAGCTCTCTCCAAAAGGTTGTCACTATCATTCGTTAGAGTCATGAGTTTAAAACTACTCGTTAGCCATTAATCCTGCTCAATCCTATGAACCCTCACTGAGGACTACAGGCTCTCCACGGCCCAGGACCCCCCTGCACAGCTGGGAGCTTCTGGCCCAGTGCTACGTGTCTGCTCCCAGAGAGTGCTTTTGGGGAGAGAAATCCAGGATTCAGAGCAGCTCCCTCTCTAGGTATTCAGCAGATTGGTACACAGAGCAGGAAGGAACCGAACAGAAGACAAGACAGCTGTCAGCTGTACATCCCAGCTCTCCCACGCTCTTGGAAATGAAGCTGGACAGAAACCAAAATGTTTCCAAATCTAGGGAATTTGCAGTTTTGAAATTCATTTAATTCCACAGTGAGTTTTCTTTTAATTCCTTGTGAATGAGCTTCTCTCTCCAAACCTGAAGGATTCCATATCAATTTCAATCCTTTTAAATTTTAATCTCTCTCGCTAGACAGACAGGCAGAATGTAATGAATTTCTGGTTTAAATCATTGCAAAACAAAATGCATTTAGCGCAGAACGTTTCAGGGGTGTTAAAGATAAAGCCAAGGAAGCATTTTGAAACCAAATTTCATCAGAACTGACCGCTCAATTCAGTAGAAGTGACGTTTCCATATGAAAAAAAAAAAAAAACTTTAACAAAATATTTCCAAGCACGTCCTGGAGCAGGTGGTGGGTTAGAGGCAGCGTGTTAACACCGAGTGAGAGGGCAGATGCTGGACAGATGCGAGCACAGGGCACAGGTGCCCTGACATAGCCAAGCATCATCTTGGACCCCAAATAGCAGAGAGGTTCCCAAGGCAGACCAGAGGTAGGAAAGCAAAGCTGTGCCCCCAGGACAGCAAGGACTGCCGCAGCCCACGCCTGAAGTGCTTTCACAGACCATACGGAGAGCGCAGGACTGGAACAACCCTGCCAGGTTGCCAGCCGAGAGCAAAGAGCAATGGCAGCATTTATCTATCCTCTCCCTGCTATTAATCCTTCACTTCCCTGTGCTCCCAAATGGATTTGCATTGCTTAACTGAAATACTAATCAGGTGAAGAGGCGCAGCATTCATACGCCAGTTTAGCAACTGTAAGCACCTCCCAGGGCTGTCCCAAAGGTTTCTTGCCTGAGCCACCATGCCCCTGTGCAGAGCTGCCGTGGCAGCCACCCGCCGCCTCTGCTCCCTTTGATTGCCTCTTCACCTTGCGCCGTTCAAAGGCATGGTTTTCCTTTCAAGTTTGAAGCTCCTCTTAAGGATGCTTCTTTTCCTGGCATGAAAATACCCCACCAGAAGAGATGCCGTGGCTTCCCAAAAGCTGGGCTCTCCCTCCTGTTTAGACCTTGATAGAGATGTAAAAGACTTTTCGACTCTGAGCAGGTTGCTTCTATATTAGTCCTAGCTTTTCTGCGTGCTAAGGCTAGAGAAAGCCAAGGAATCCCACCCAGCCCTCCATCTCACTGTCTTTCAGCAGATCTTGTAGTGTCTCGAGCATCCTCCCACGTGCCAGCCGTGCCATGTCGCTAGCTGACAGCCGTGACCCTGCGGGGAGCATGTCTCCAACTGACACCACCCTGCTTCCTCTCCTGCCATGGCCACTCACTTGTGGCAGTCACTGCAAGGCTTGAAAAAAATAAAATAAAATAAAAAATAATCAAACCCCTTCAACAGCCAAAAAGGAGACTCGGTTCAGCCTCTAAGGATGCACTGTTGATGCACAGTGTGTTTGCACAATCAGTCCAGAGAAACAACTCTTCGTCCCCACACTGTGCACAAGAGATGGACAATCCAGACCTTCATGCAGACATGGACTTACAGCCGGCACACACCTGCCCAGGACCGAGCTGCAGAGACAACACTTGCTAAAAAGGAGTCAGAGTTATGGCCACACAAACCCCGACGAGCATTTCCACCCCCAACCACACGTACAGGTACATCCTCTGCTGTTCAGCTTCACAAATACATGCAAACCCCAAAGCCCACAATAGAACAGAAGACATGACTATGCATGCACATATCTATTTTTAACCTCTGTATATAATTACCAGTCTTTTTTATCCTAGGAAAAAGGCTAAACAGTTTAACTTTCCCCAAAGGAAACTTTACACAATCAACAAGGATACAAGGTCCTGTCACATAGGAATGCATATATTGTTCAGCTGCTGGCAAAAGAATGTATATACACGGCAAGATTCAACCCACCACCTTAAACACTGCTCATCAGAAATGAGTGAGGCACGTTTGCCTTCCCTTGTGGTATGTGTCTGAACATCTCCTCCAGGTGGGCACTTTAGCAAACACAACTCTTGACCACGTTCCAACTGTGACAACAGCGGCAAGGGACTTGAAAGGGGATGTCAGCTATCAACACTGTGTCGTCTGTGACAGCCTCAAAGGCATAACTAAAAAGGTCATTCCCTGTCTTATTTGATGTCATGTAAATTGTATTTCAAAGTCCATCTACAAAGAGACTTCTGGAATACCGACTGATCCGAAATGGGGTTACCTGCAATGAGAAGGCTACGATGGACGACTGTGGTGCCTCCTGATGTAATCAATGCTTTTGAAACATATGGATGTGGCAGTTTAATTTCTCTACTTCAATGAGCAGTAGATGCTCTAGGAACCCATGCTCTAATGGCCTCCCTGTGTGCAAGAAACTCAGATTGTTCAGCACCATCCTCAGGCAGAACTGCTGCCCCTCCATGCAGCAGGGACATGCCGTATTCTTTCATTTTTCTATATGAAAACTTGCAAAAATTTCCAGTGCCCATTCCAAAGACCCAGTGGCTAGAAGCAGACGCGCTGATGAGTCCACGACAAAAGCCACAGAATTATCTGGATGGACGTACCATGGGAAAAGCCCATTCCTCAAACTTGAGAAAATCCTTGCAACAAAGATGAAAGGATGAAGAAATTAATTTTGCTGACAAATTTTCAAACAATTTATCCCTTTACCTTCCTTGTGAATTTTCTCATCAAGTCAAAATCTCACATCTTTGACCTTCCCTTAATGAACAACCACATCAACTATTCAAGGCATTTTTGTATTTAAGAAACACTTTTTTCCCCAAAGTCTCTTTTTCCTTCCCACCCGCACCTCATTCAATTCCCACTTAAGGTGACTGCACAAGGAGTAAGTGATTTTGTCCTCATTTATCAAAATGCATTAGGCAGTAACGAAACCCTCTCTGCTGCAGTGACAGAGAGTGGGCAGCAACCTACTGCTGGTACTACAGAACCACCCTCTTAGATGAAGGATTTTCCAGTGCAGCCTATAGAAAGGATATCTATCTGCCCACACTCTCCCACAAAATGCTGGATCCTTAGCTGACCTTAATTAGAGCCAGGTCCATTTCCACCACTGTAGGACTTAACATGGGGTTTTCTACTCTAATTTGCTACAAGCCATGCTCTGCCCTGTCACTTTGCTGCTATTCTGGGCTGGTATCTACCTCTTCCCCATCCCAGTTTAAGAGCTGTGGTGATGCCCAGCACTCATTGCTTTGTATCTGGGATTGCACTAAGCTGCAGCTCAGATGCCAGGAGCTCCCAATTTCTTTTAACTGCCCTTGCTGGCTCGCTCTCCATTTTGGAAGGCAGAGGGGAGCAGGACAGTAGGCTGGAAAGAAGTTCACAAATGGCTTTGGCAACTATGTTCCCCTTCATTTTTTTTATCAACACTACAGGACTACCATGCATTTCCGAAGCTTTGTAGTTTAAAAAAACCCAAACCTTTCAAGTGGAACAAAGTCCCTCTTTAAAATGAGGACAATGTCAGAAATAATTAAAAGCTAGAGACCAAAATTTCAGGATACTGAGGTTTTTGGGGGATTTTTTTGGGGGTAGAGGTAGACAGAGGTAGATAGATAGAGGGGTAGGTAGATAGAGGTCCCAAATCAGAGACCAATTATAAATCCAAGCAGCTGTTAACCTGTTGCTGGCTCTCACAGAAAACATGACAAGAGTCAGTGTCTCACCTCGCAGCTGCTGGAAGCAGGTCGTGCTGCTCTCCCCATCCAGCGCGTGCCGCAGGACCCCGTTGCTGGGCTTGGGTCTCTCGTAGTCCCTCTCGGGAAGCATGGCCTGCTCGCTCTCCCCAGCGTGCTCCGGTCGCGGGGGCAAGGACTGCGGGAACCCGAACATTGGCAGGGACGAGAAGAAGAGTAAGGCACCACACAGCAGGAAGCCTCCCCACCATGCACCGATCCACCGAGGGTCATCTGGGGTTATGTCCAGCTTACCTGCAAGGGCACACACACACGCACACGTCAGTGACTCGGCCGCGGGGAGGGGAAGATGACAGTGTTAATGATCCTATAGGCTGGAAGATGGTTGTTGGGGGCTTTGTTGGCTGGTGAGGGGCTTGCAGACACAAGGTGGGGACCCACAGAGCATCCCATACCATGTGAACCACCAGTGCATAACCACCTCCTCATCCAAGAGGTCCTTAGACAAGCAACCCATCACCTTGTCTATCTAGACGGTACATCCAGCTTCTCCAACACCCCATAATCAGAGCTCCTCTCCAGTGTCTCTGGCTCTGCCAGCTCTAGGAAGCTACCATGTCCCCTGTGCTGGCACTGAGGTTTTGGACATCATTGCCCCAGCGTGTCAAATATGCCCACACAGCTGACATACCTACTGGTACAAAGACCTGCATGGAGAAGCAGCAGCACAGACAAGGACATTGCATCTCCATCCCAGCTTACCCTTCTTTTCCAGGAGGTCAATGCTCTCCCTGCTTTGAATTCACAGCCCTTTTCAGCAAAGGAGAGAGAGGCATTTGGGCTTTATGGGCACCTGTGACTGCGTGGAGGGTGAAACAGTCCTAAATATTGGAAAAGAAACCCACCCACTGCATCAAATGGGCTCAGAAAGGTAGAGAAATCATCAGAAAATGAAGAAAAGCAAAGTAAAAGGCAAGAGTATCCTGTAGGCCATCACTCAGCGGAGATAAGGAAAAAGAAGGCTCTGGAGTCAGTTTAGGGGAATAAAATTAAACAGCAGGAGAGACAAACTGCTTTCCTAACAGCCACCTCACTGCCACAGCTGCTTGGCAAGCCGGTGGAGGGTGCCCAGCGCCGGAGACGACTCCCAGGGGAGACCCGGGTCTGCGTGGCTGGAATAACAAGCTCCTTCGTTCATGATGTCTGTCTGGTTACCGCCACTGTGAAAAATCTGTCTCAAGTGAGGCAATTGAGTTGTCTCTCAAGCAGAGACGGAAGGAAACTCTTTTCTCCTTAGGGAAAATAACACGTAGCTCTCAAATATATATAAAGTTTGAAAAATAGTGTTTTGGAGGGATTGGATTCTTCTGCTGTTATCTCCTCTTGCCTGAAGTGCTTTTTTTTCAGGTTCTTGGGAACCCAGCCACATGAAGAGCCACATAAACCAAGGTCTTCTTCATATCTCCTTCCTAAAATAGGTCCTGTAGGGAGGGCAGCGCAGCAGTGTGCCGGGCATCCCACACCTCCCGCCCGAAACAGGGAGCAGGACAGGGCTCAGCCCTCTCGTGCCGCCCCAAGCTGCAAGGCAGAGCCAGCTGCAACGTGGAAACTCTTTCCCATACAAAAATAGCCGGAGGCCATGCGTGCCCCAGCCTTCACATGACAGCGATGGACCACGGCCAAAGCCAGCTGGACCTGCAGCTGGAATATACCCTCCCCGTGACCTGCTGAGCCACAGCCCCTCCAGGCTTCTCAGTGGTAACACTCCACCGTTCTCCTCCGTGGCTCCGTATTTGTCTGGGGCTTTTTGAGCTGTAAATACGGAGCAATGTCTCATGTTAAAAATGGCCAGAACACATCAAATTAACTTTTTAGCTAGGCCAACATCTTGCCTCTGATGGTAACCAGCTGCAGATGCCCAGAAAGTCCACAAGAATAAAGTCAACATATACCTGACATTATTCTTGTGATTTGTGGTTCAGGGACTTTCTAAGCTAGATTTGGTGTCATGTTCATTTCTTCTTCTATAAACTCATCCAATTGTTTTTGAATCCATTTGTAGACTTCTAATACCCTACAGTGAGGAGTTCCACAGCTTCACCTAGTGGGAGAAGAAATATCATCTTCTGCGCATTCATATTTTGGAGTAAATTATACTTAACGGTCAAATATGTAACAGGGTTCAGACAAGCTCCTCTACCTACAGGACCAAGCGAGTCTTTGGCATATCGTTGCTAAAGCCAAGGAATTAAAAGGGGCCAAGTTTGACCAAGCTGCAGATAAAAGTCCCAGCCATCAAAAAAGATACTTCTTTCCTGCTCGTTCAATATTATTTAGATTCTTCATCTGCCATGTGCATGAGAGACCAAGAAAAGGCAGTACCACTATTCCAGATTTGCACAATTCTGTTCTGAGTCCTGTAAGGTTCAACTCCATCCAAATGCACCCTGTGAAGATGCATTTGCAACATCATATAGACGTGGAATGCACCCTCAAAGGGGACCCCTGCGGCAGGATAAGAGCCTGTGTGATCAGATGGAGCTGAGAACTGTAGAAAAAGCATCTGAACAACTGAGGGAAAAGAATGAAGCATCAGGTTTGCAGTCTATAGCCAAAGGGCTTGGGGAGCAGCAGAGAACAGCTTGTCACACATTGCCCTCTAATGGCAAAGAGCACGTAGTGCAGGTAGCAATAAAAGAATTTGCAAACAATTTGCTTTAACCCAAGTGCAGAGTCAAGGCGAGCAATAATTAGCACTGCTTTGGGAAAAAGCAGTAATGCTGTGGGACTGTCCATCCAAACAGGGTCATTTGCAGAAGGTGCTGGGCATGGGTCTTACTGGTGTGCCTCCATCAGAGAGCCTGCACCGTCCGCCCAGGTCCTGGGGATGGCAGCCCTCCAGATTTCACCCTGTCTCTGGACACAGCTCCCCTGGCCAGACTACGACCATGGCTAGCTGGTGTGCCCTGCCACAGTGATATTTTAAGGTGTCCACTATGAGCTGGGCTGAAACTCATCTCACAGTACAAAAGCCCATGGAAGGGAACAAATTTTAGCTACTACAAATCTGTTATATATGGGGATAGAGTTGAACACTTTTGAATTCCAGTCATAAAACCCCTCTTAAAAGTGACACCCATACATGCAAGAGGCACTCAAGATGGAACGAGAAGCAGTTTCCTGCTTGTAAGCATTAACATTTTTGTTCTGCTGATAGAACATTAGCATATTTGATTTGAAACCAAACCCAGTTCTCCTTACTTGTGTCAATGAAGACAGCATCCACATAGATTTTGGTACAGAAGGAGCCCAAGATAAATCCACAGGCTGGTCCAAATACCAGCATCGTAAACAGGATCCCTACAAGGAGAGACAAAAGAGAAAATTAGTACTAGGTTCAGGTTATTCACTGCAAGTTGTTCTGCTTGTCTCCTGCAAGATGCTATTGCCCTGCTGATGCCAAATAGATAGGGATATGTCTCTGTGTTGAATGCTTCAGGCAAAAGAGCACTCTCAATATTTTTTGCTTTTCCATATCTCTTCAGGAAAAAGAATAGATGGAGCTGTGATAATGCTGAAGGATTTCTACTGAGCTGAGAAGACAGTATGGACGTATACTGTGTTTTGGTCAGCTGGCTGCTCTAAAAGATGTCTTACTCAAAAGCACAAGGTAAAGCAGACCTGCTTTCTCCCCATGGGGAAGTCTTTACCTTTGCCACCTCCACCTAAATTCCTGGTAGACAGGGATATTTTCAGAATTTAGGGCCAGCAAATCTATGAAATACAGCGTTGTCAGAGACTGCTGGATAAAGTCCCTTTACAGAAGTAGCAGCACTCTTCCAAATCTGTGAAGCCCTTCTCCCCATCATACCCACATGGCAAATATTCCCCAAGGCGTACGGCTCTTCCAACCTCTCACAACTGCTCGCTCCTCCTGCAAAACCTGCGTGAAATTACCAGTGTAATGCCAGGCGAAGAGCTATTATGAGTAAATTACTTATTTGCTTCAACACAACATTCAGAAGCATTTATTCTCACTCCCATTTTGGCCCTGAAACAGGAACGCTACAGGCACACCGCCAACGCTGAATTATCCAGGGCAGAAAGGCAGGGGGACACAAAGATAATCCAGAAAGAGAAGCAGCAAACATAACATAAAACATTTGTAAATTAGACAACAGGAACATATTTGGTACCTTCACATTTGGGATAGAAAAACAACAAAAAGTCCCCAAGGGCCCTTGTAAATGGCTTTCTGAAGGAAGCAGGGGCAAGTCTGAGCAGCACAGAGCAGAGAAAGCATCTTCTTGTTCGCTCTGGGGCAGAGCATTGCTGATGGACCCATGGGGCAGAGCATTGCTGATGGACCCATGGGGCAGAGCATTGCTGATGGACCCATGTGCCTGGTGAGGGAGGGGAGCAGCTCTGTGGGACCCTCGGTCAGCGATGTGCCAGCCTGTGCTGGCACTAGTCTTGGTGTTGCCGCACTTCAGAAGTGTCCCATGAAGGAGCTTATTCGCATCGGGGTGCCTTGCTCACTGTCCTTCGGCGGCAGGGTACATCCCACATCTCTCTCCAAAACTCTCTGTTGGTGCATTCATAATGCACTTCATCGCAGCTATCTCAGCCTTCAGGTTCCTTAACTAGAAACTTTTAAATCCCAAGTTGTCTCTCTGTGCATTTCTCAGGAGTTGGAGAAATGATCAGAGCTGCAAAATATTCCCAGGAGACCACCAGCCCTATGCAAGGCAAACCACACCTGCCGATGACAGCTTAGCCAAGCAGAATAAGCTGGTATGGCGAGAAGTAACTTCACCTTCATTTTTAAAATGCAGAGGGCAAACTAATTCCTCCGGGTTTGTGGCACCGTGACTTGGCTGGATTAATAACTAGGTACAAAGCAACAGCATCTCCAGCCAGCCACTCACGCAGAAACCCAGCGCGTTAATGCTTTCACGGCTATCACCTACAGAAGAAAGAGGGAGAAACAAAGGTGGTGGGAGGAAAAAAAAGTGTCAGGTCATATGAGCCGCAGAAACAAGTCACTGCTGTCAGGACAGCGGCAGAAGCTGCCATCCCTTGCCCTGCCTCAGCTAAGCTCAAAGCTGCAGCAACAGCACCGTGTCGCAGCCCATGCTGCCAGCTTCAATTAGTCCCCAGGGTCTCTGCCCATGATGTCCACGCCAGCAGTGGAGCAAGCCGCCTCCCTCCCCGCAGTCACCTTGTCCCCACGCATTGGGATTGTGCTCCACGATCCAACAATAAGTTGGGGAATTTGTGCTCCTCAATCAACAGAGCTGCTTAGGAAGCCCGTGCCTTGCTCCCCTGGGGATCTATAAAGCCTCTTGTGGGAGATCCCAGTCCCTGGTTACCTGCAGAAGCACTTCGTGGGATGTGAAATGAGGGAAGAGACAGGTTGGGAGAACAGGGAAAAGGGATTTCTCTTCCCAGCACACCCAACCCCATCTCCCTCCTTCCCAGCCCCAAGGCCTGCCCCACTTGGGGTTATAAAATTTCCAGTGGCATTTTACAAAATATCCACAGCACTTTTTTTTTTGTCACTAGATGGCATTAGTGTTTGTCATTCGCCCCAGGAGTGCCATGTGGAGCAGGCTGGGTGATGGTGCAGTCCACCCCAGCTCCCCAGATACGATCACGATCGTGTTACTGGGGGTCCTACAGCCCCTGGGAGGATCGCACTGATGGCAGGGTGCTATCTTCACCCACGTATCTGCCATACGTGCAATCAGGCTGCACCCTTTGGCTGTTTGCATGCAGGAAATCACAGATTTTACAACAAACTGTTCTAAAACTGTTAAGTTTTTAGTCAAAGAGTTTAAACAGACAGCATCTAACAGAGGAAGAGCCATGGCTATTACTCTGATGAACAAGCTGGCACTCAAAGAGCAGGTTAATCTTTGATGACTGAACATTAATTATGAATTTCTATGTAATTATGGTCAAGCATGTAAGGACACATTGGGCCTCATATCGGTTAGAGCAGTGCCTGGGGCAGTGACAAACGGAGCCCATGTTTTTGGATGAGGAGCCCTTGGATTTGAGCAGGACTCTGGACATTGCTCTGCTCTTACTTCCCTACTCTAGAAGAAGTAAGAGGAAGGAAAATCCAGGCAGACCTGAGCACCCCCTCTTTCCCAGTCCCAGATCCTCAGCCCAGACCCTGGTACCCAGCACCCAGAGAAACCTGCTCCTCCAGAGCTGCCTGAGGGCTCACGTCCGCAGGGATGACCCCCCCGAGGGAAGATCGCTGCAGGCACCAAAGCACCCCGGGCTGCAGCAGGTTCCCACCGGCACCAAGGAGCCAAGGGGGCTGCTGAAGTGCTGTGCCATTGCCCAACGGGACCTGGCTGCACAAGCGAAAGGACTGCGGGCCAACAGACAGCTGATGCAGGGCACCCACAGCCCAGGAGAGGGCAGCTCCGGGCACCGCAGGGCTGGTTTGAGACCCTGAGGACAGGATAAATCAGGCATGACCTGCTCCTCTCCACAGACAGCAGATATTTGTTCTCCTTTTTTTTTTTAAATCTATTGCTGGTTGATGATTTTCTGTTTAACAGCTCTGGAGAACTGGGAACACACCAAAACTGCCATTTGGCACTGCTGCAGCTAAGCAGGCAGAAGGACAAGGACCTGTTCTAACCCTCTAGGCAACACCTTTGGATGTACCAGTGTTGGGTTGAAGAGGGACAGAAGTTTGTCCCGTGATGATCTCCGTATCTCCAAACCACAGGCAGAACCACAGAACTGGTGTGTTTCAGGGAGCAAAGGGTAAGACAAAGAATGTGGAAAAAGATCGTCCTTCACTAAAAAAAACCCAGGGAATATTTTCCCCTTTTTCCAAAGCAGAAGAGAGCAGGGACCTTTGGCTAACGATCCAGCAGCAGCAGGGAGATACTTCCAGAGGCAGTTAGCTCAAACGAAAAGCAAACGTCAAGAAAGCCGCGGTCAGTGCAGGTACACGCACCGGCACCTGCGACACGGCGAATGCTGCCCCTCCTCACACTATTTGCATGGCATGGCAAACCACCACTTCAGAAACAAGCCGTGCCCTCCGTTATTAAAATACCACATTTCATATCCTGGCGGCTGCAAGCTGGAAGGCATTATTTGCGCTGCCATGTCCTCGCTAGAGGGCAATCTGGGACAGAGCATCCACTGAACAGGGAAACAGGTATCTAAGATCTTACAATAAGATATTAAATTATTATTCACCTCTAGGCTAGCTTAAGAAACCCTCGTGATAATTGTGTTTTTACTTTTTCTATAATTTGTCCTAAAATCAAGAAAACAACTGGCTCACCCCAGGCCCTTTTTGTTATCTTTCTTCGAGACTCCAACAAAACCCAACCACTGCAGTAATAGTATTTTACACTTTATCTCACAAATCAAGCAAGTTTTGGAAAAACCCAAGGCATGGACTGTCACGATGGATAGTGTGGGGCCTGTACAGAGCCCGACCATGCCCAGGGATCAATGGAGAATGCTACTGGGACAAGAATTAGGCTATCAGGCGATTGGGATAGTGCTTGTTGTTGAACATTTATGTGGAATTGAGGCTCAAGGGGAAATTAGCCAAGTTAGAATTAGCTTAAGACATCCTTCCTCTTTCGAGAAATTCTGAATGATTGCTAGTCGCCCCCGTTACTAGGAAAACACTTTTCACATCATCCACCTAGTCATGCAACCACAAAGGTGCTGCCTGGTAGAGAAGGAGGTCTAGCAAAACCCCTTTTTCCAGTCCTGGGTTTGCTGCTAAGGATGATGATGTGCTAAATTTGTGGCTAGCTTTAACACCACTTGCTAGGTCTTTTCCCACGTTTCCCTCTAACTTCTAGATCAGCCTGATTTGACAGAGCCAGAGGGCACTAATACCAGGAGCAAACAGATCAAAAGTCTAATCCTGGCTCCATCAGCCTCTTGCAAAACTCCCACTGATGGCAACAAAACTGGCAATCAGTATAGGAAACTGCAGCCTCTTCCCTTTCATTCTCAGCTTAGGATTGATTTATTTCTATCCCTCAGAGCAGCACATTAATAAATATCCTCCTCGAGGATACTGCCCTGGAAACAAATGCTTCTTGCTCTGCAGGGCTGGCTGCGCCTCTTCAAAAAGGTCTCTGCTTGGTCCCGCATCCAACATTTCAAGGAGGAGCGGGGCATGTTCCCGGTGTAGTTAGCCCTACACAGACCAGTGGAAACTAGGATGAAAAAGGCTTTTCCTTTGTGCAGTTTGGTGGTATTTTTATTTTTAATCTTACAATTATTTTTTTAATTCTTACCAAATTACAGCAATTCTTAGAAATACTCAAGAGATGCAAATTAAAAACCGAAATGACCCTGCTTTGGGTCAATTCAAACATTTTGTTTGATAACTCACAAATACTTCATTTCAGTTCGGGCCCTTTTAAAGCACAATTACATTTTACTTTGAAAACAGCTAATCATTTTCAGCTTTCCTGCTCTACCCCCTTCACCAGTCTCCCTACCTCCGAAAAAGGCAGGAAAAAAAAAAGAAGCAAGCCAGGCTGGACTCAGAAATCAGAAATATTTTCCTCCTCACCTTTTCAAGTGTAACAATTTGCCAAATCCTACGTTGTCCTGTCAACTAACAGACATTTTCCAGGGGCTGAGGAAAATATTGGGACAAACCGGAGTATTAGATCTGACATTCTGTGATGAGATTTTATCACTAGCAAGGCCCAGGACTGGTAATGCAGTTTTCCATTAGAGCAAAGGGAAGGAGCACTACGTCTGCGGAGAGACTGGGGCGCAGAGCTGCTCAGTCAGTCATGCGAAGTGCACAAGAACCAAGTTGCAAAGACAGGGATAAAGGATGTCAGTATTTCAGTAACAAAGAGCTGTTCCTTGGTGATCCAAGTTGCTTTCCAGCAGCAACAGGATCCTGAAACACGAGCAAACTTGTGTTGGTCGCAGCGTGAAACGGGTGAAGCATCAACTCGATCTCTGTAACGAATTAACTGGGGACAGTAACTCCCAGCAGAAACCCCCCTGGCTGGAAGACAGACATCGAGGGAGATGCAGCAAGGCTTGCCAGCCTCACCAAGGCGCAGTGAGGAGGCATCTCAGGTACAGTTTGCCCAGGAATAAGAGCAGGTTTAGCACAGAGTCACAGGCTGAGAAAAAAAAAATGCGGGCAGCTAAAGAACACCAAGTCACTTCTCTTCAAAGCCTCAGCCCCACCAGGGGCTGAGGACACAAGGAAATTTATTTCGGAGAGCTGCCAACACACGCCAGGTGAAGGTGAGCTGGGTAGGTGAAATAGGAGGAGGAAAAGCCGTGCCTTCCATGGCGGGACAGCACGCAGGGCTATCAGAGCAGGAGCCATTCCTCTTACTGAAGCCACACACGTTTCCCAACACACACCCATTTCTACTTCCCAATCCCCTTCCCATACAGTGTTTCCTATGCCTGTTCTCTTCTATCTACAGGCTTCGTTTCTTTACGTGAAACCCTGAAGCACAATGGTCAGGAGTCTGGGTTTTGTTTTGCTTTATAAAGAAACTAATGAACTTTGTAAGGAGATGTAGTGAATAGCGGTAGGAATGTCAGAAGTACCCTGTAACGTGGAGAAATGAGAAAATTAAAAAGTCATGTTAAGCTGTCATCTTGTCCTATTCACATTCCTCCGAAGTCCTGGTATGAAGCATGACCAGCACCTGCCATTTATTTTGCCCAATAACAGACTATGCAATAATGTACAACAGCAGGATACATACTTCTGACTTACTCCTCACAATGTTTAGATACAGGTTAAGGCCTGCTTCAGGAACATACCTGAATCAAGCTCTTTGGCTTCAAAGGAACTGGCCCAGGAACACCGGGAGAAGGTGCTAAACAACGTACCTTGAAACTCTGGCAAAGCAGCAACACTTCCGAAATGATCCATAAAGCCAGGGCCTGGATGCCCAAAGCATCTTCGCTGCTCTTAGCTGTGAAGCAGTTGAATATGGACCATCAGTGGTGAATTACACAGCGTTTCCCAACCATGGGCAAACGCCTGGTGTTGCAGAGGATCCCGTTTTATTTAGCCACAGAGACGTCACTGATATCTGCTGGGCTTATGGTCCCCTTGAGCCAGGCTGCTCCTGCCTCAGCACTTCTGTGAAATTAGAGTGTTGGAGGTTGTGCACCAAGCTCCTAAGGAGCAGCACACCTCCAGCAAAGCACTGGCCAAAGCAATGCCTGTTCCCTCTTGCACCACCCCAAGGGACAGCTTTGGCAGGCAAAAAAACGGTCAGTTTGGAAGATGTGGAAAACTCTCTCTGCTGCAAAGCTAGCACTGTCATTGCATGAAGTAACTACATCCCCGTGGAGGAATGGATCGGAGAGCAAAATGGGATCTCTGTCAAGGATGACAGCGACCAGGTGGCTCAGCAACCGTCATAAAATGCACGTATGGGGTACGCAGAGGAGGGCAGAGCACACACAAGTGCTGCCATGGCCCTGGGGATGCTGCTGTGGACATGGGACAGCATCCCGCCAGGGACGTCATCCCCAGCCCCCTGCCTGCTCCAGGAGCGAGCTGTTTCTAAAAGCACAAAGGGAACCGGCTTTGCAAAGCACAAGATAATCTCAAAACCCTGCTTGTCCCACATTTCCCGCTGCATGGAGGATGGGGCAGGCCAATGCGAAGGGATTACTGGAATACCGTAATTCGTATGCTCTGCGACCTGCCCTTAAAGAGACACCATCCCAGCACAGCCCACGGGAATCAAAGGCGTACCAGTACAGACTGGAGATGCTGTATTCTCCTGTATGCAAGGTACTGGCCCTCAAGAGCATGGGATAAAGGCTTCTGCACTCACACCCGGTGGGCAGAGCCTGTCGCTTCAGTGGGTTTTCTCCAATTTCTATCAGTTGACGCAACCTCAAAAACGCACGGTAAGGGTAGGGGGAGGCTGTTCCCTCGCCAGATGGCTTCTTCCCACAGCAAAACCCACTGGAGTCATCTGGCACTGCCCACCCTCCCCGTCAGACAGCGTGCCCACCGGCCGCCCCATTCCCACTGCATTCCCGCAGAGCCCAGCAACAACGCTCAGCCCCCCGTCTCTCCTTCCTGGAGATAGCTTTCCCCATTTACCGTGGAAAGGCATCATTTTTCCTGCCACTCGACTCCTCGTCTACACAACCACCTCTTGCTCCCTTATCGCTCCTGCTTATTCGCACCGCTGCGATCGACTGTAGGAAACTTGAATAGGTGGCCCTGGACCGACGGCGTGTTTTGATTTGTTCTGCTTCCTCGGTGCAACCACTGAAGCGAAGGAAATGTTCAAACAATCCTGACAGATGTTTCCAAGTGCCTGCAGCTGTCGATTAATGAGGAGTAACTTTGGGATAATTCACTTTAATGTTTAGTCTTTGTTCTGATGGGGATCAAAGTGGTTCCAGCCCTGTATCGGTATGAAGTGGGGAGGGGGGAAGAGGTTGGGTATTTCTGCCATCTGTACAGTAGCACACGTATTATTTATTAGTTTTGCCTCCAGCCTTCAGGAGCTCAAAAACAGTAGACCCCTCAGATGGGGACATCTATTTAGGGTTGCTCAAGTGATGCCAGAGACAGGGAAGGATGTCCTGGCACTCCAGAGGTTAGTGAGAGACCGAATTCCCTGCTCAGCCATGATCTTCCCAAGGACCATTTGCTGCATCTCATCATTTTTCCACCTTTTAACAAAGGCTAGTCCCTCCTTATTAAGTGTTGCAAGATGCACGAATATTATGCAGTGCTTCAGTAATCAGGGACACAAAATGAGTTAGAACAAACATCTGAATTTTGGTTCTGAGCTCTTCTCATTGATTCCACTGTAACAGCTCGTTGCCTGCATTTGTGTGTGCAATACAACACCTGGAAAAACAACTGACAGCGCTGTCCTGAGACATCCTATTTCTCACTGTTGGACCTGCAGCTGCTTTTGGCCAGTAAAACAGCTCCAGTAAGCAGCAAGCCTGCAAAGCAGACGTGTTGGATTGAACCTGACTTCTCTCATTTCCATGGGACCGCTTGTGATGGGAACTCCATAGAGGGGTTCAATATTTGATTTCCCTACCTTTAGCTAGTGTAATAAATGATTACCTTGTTTGAAATCAGGCAGCTTTGGACATCTCCTGTCAGCTTCTTCCCCTTTTCTCCTATCAAACCTTTCCATCAATTTACCTAATCACTTTCTGCAGCCTGTAAAATCAGCTCCTGCTTCATGAAGATTAATTTTTTTAATGCAAGCTACTCACCACTGTATGGAAATGCTGCAGAATGACTTATTTATCCCTGTGTTTAATAAAACTTTTAATGGCTGTATCTAAAGCTGGTTGGGGGGTTTCATTTACTTATCAAGAGGCAGAAAAAAAATAAATGCACCCATGCTACAGATACAACAAACTTCTAATGTGATTCTTCCAGGGTTGCAAAGAGAGCTCATGGTGGTGGCCTTCCTCCTGCCTGCTGGAAAAGACTACTGCTTCTTCACAGCACAGTTCTTTGTTCTGGCCTATATTTAGCATTCAGATGTTAATCCCTAAAGAGGTTGCTAGGATTTGAAGGTACGTTAAATGGAGGTTTCTCCCCAGACTACCAGTGTCCCTTTAAATATTGATTTCTGTCAGAATTCAGAATTTCTCCAAGGAAATGTCTGCTGACTTTGTGATGAAATTTGATTCCTATAAGCAGATATTTTGCCTGGTGAATTACCCTGCATCTTCAATTATTACTGAGCCTTAAGTTTGTTTTATCAGCAAATCCCTGTCCCCAGCACTATCAAGGCTACATTTGAAAGGATCAATGTTATACCAACAACTGACAGTCCCAGGGGATCCTGATGCACACACGTAATGTTTGCAGAGTGGCACAAAAAGCGATTGGACTTTTGCATTAGGAGCACAAGCTCAGCGTCCAGCCCCGAATTTTCCATCGTGATTAGGTGCACTTCTGACAGCTCAGAAACACACCCATTAGCTGGCTTGTGCCCTCATTCTGATAAGCACGGAAATAAAGAAAACCCAAGCAAAAAAAAAACCCAACCCCAAACCAACCAAAAACCCAGCCCAGAGCCCTGTTTGCATTGGTCTTTAGGTCACTGCTTTGCCCAGCTGCTCAAACAGGATCACCAAGATTGCAGAGGAACAAATCATGCAATGACAAAAGCTCCACAAGCCTCAAAATTGCATTTGCAAGCAAAACAAGAATTAAAGTAGCCAATCTGGGAGCTCTGCAAGGTAAACTACGGGGATGCTCCTAGTAGTTGGGATTACTTCGGTCCCACCACTTGACACTGGGAGCAAACTGTTCCCCACTCCTGAACAGTTTTCATCCTTAGCATCCCAGTACCTTCCAGGCAGCGGAGGGACTGTTTGCTGCATTTCTCTCCTTACTGATAGGAAGCTGGGGAAGAAATTTGCTTATGCTAATCAATCCCTGGCACCAGTCATACGAGACACTAATCCACTAGCAATCTCCATCACACTCTGCATATTTAACTAAAGCAGTGAAAACTCACGGAGGATTATGAACGCAGTGGTATTGTTGTAGCAGTGTTTTCCTACTTAAGCTGCAATCACTCTGACGCCCTGTCTCCCAATATTTACATACACCCTACATATAAACAACCTGCAGAATCACATCAGTCCATGCAAGCATCCTGGTCAGACACTGCCTACAAAACCACATGCACCATGTGGTGATTTAATAGATCTCCCTGCACCGTTCAATGCTGTCTCCATTACCCTCTGCCAAAATGCAGAGGTTCATGGCGGTTATTTATCTAAAGCAGCATCCTTGAAGGTATACATATTGCTTAATGCTCACGTGTCTCTTCCTCCAAAGGATTTACAGGTAGTTTGGACATGCATTGCAAGAGATTAGAGACTCAGGCTGGGTTAGGCACACGCATGGAAAAGAGCTTAGTAGTCCAGTTTTCTGTCACTTTCTGCAAAAATCAAACAAAGAAAGAAACAAAAAAACACCAGAACCATGCCCTGTCCAGTCAGATGTATCACAAAAAAACAATGCTGAGGAATCTCTGAAATGTAAGGACAAATCACTTGCTCCACCTACCCTGCTGGCTCACATTCTTGTCCCTGAAATTTGCTTGTTATCACATCAGAAGAAGCCAACTCAGTTTCAGAAGCGGGTGTAAGAACGTACCTAACTATAGCGAGCAAATCCAGGGCAGGCTATATACACCCTGACACACGAGCCCACGAGACATGGATTCCACACCTTCGCCGTACGGTGCAAATACGCCAGCCGTAGCTGTGGGCTTGAACTAGCGATTTCCACCTTTCAAGCAAATTTTCTCTGTGCTAATTACCTTGGGAAGCAGCCACCAAAGAAACCGTGAAAGGAAAAAAAGTGTGCTCAAATGCCAAGTACACTTTTTTAAAGGGCTTAGATTGCATGCCTTTGAGCTGTGTTCATCTCCTCCCAGCCGTTAAACACAAACACCTGTTTTACCAAATCTGTGGTGCCGCTTTAACTAAAGACAGCCAGATTTCCTTGCATTATTTCCCAGGAATTGTGCCAACAGCAGGTTAGTATGGAAATGCACTTCCAAGGCACTTTTCCCTCTCTCCAGGATGGTAATTCTCCTCTGAGTTTCCTGACCAATTTCTTGTTTAACACTGGGTGGTTTTGATCCTACATAGGAATATGGGGATACATTAGGCAACTGCACAACGTCCTTCCCATCTCTCTCCCCCCTGCTCGGGCACGCTGTCTAACGCACCTGCGAGCACGACCTGTGTTTGTTAAATGGGGACACGAGCCCCTTCTGAGGGTCTCATACATTTTTATCTCCATCACTTGATTTCCGTAACAGCCAGCACCTCTCATTCTCCTTGTACGCTAGAATACACTAGGAAAAAAACCCAACAGATCGTACGACTGAGAGTACAATGAGCTATTCACACATACAGGCCAACTCTCAGAGCCTGAAAAATCTGAATTTTGGCATTTGTCAGTTTGGAGGCTGGTGCAATACCGTCTTCCTTTTTCATTTATTTATTTTTTTTAAGCAGTGCACTGAGTTCAGCACAGACATTAACACATTCATTTGAGGATAAGGCTGCCAAAACTGCCTCCCTCTCACTTTAACCTCATTCTTGGGGGTATCCCTTCCCATCCCACATACCTTAAATGAGAAAATGGCGAGTCCTATTTCTAACTGACATTTTATGTCACTACAGACAGCTTGCTGCTTTTCTAAGCAATGATGGAGTCAGGAAGAAAAGTTCAACTGTCTCCTCCCCATTGACCTCCTCCACGCCAGCCTTGCCATTTGAAAGGCTCTTCCCTGTAAAATTCCCCACTCCTCCTTCCCATCTCTCGCCTGACAGCAGCAGAGGACCACTGCTGCATTTCCAATCTTTTTAATGCCTCTTAGTGTTTGCCATTTCTTCCTTGGGCCAACAACACCTGGGATTTCAAGGCCTCCCCTCTGAGCATCAGCCAGAGAAGCTATTTTCCAAGATCAGAGGACACCGATCGTTCAGTCTGGTACAGGGCTGCATACCCCGACAGCCTGCAGCTCCCCGACCCCCCCTCTCCCGCCAGCTGATCAAGCTGCTGCACACACATACATGTGTAGTTATCCATCCCGAACGCGGTACTTGCCACGGAGTCCAGCTCTCCAAAATACAGATGGAAAGTTCATATTTCTGCTGTTCAGGGGTTCCTGTGCCAAGGAAAACCTCCCATTGCCCCGCAAGTCCCTATCACTCCCGCTCCAGGGCTGCCAGCTCAGTCAACAGCTCCCTGAGAACATTAGCTGGTTTAAATTTTTTTCTCTCCTTTGTTTCATGTTTTTTCAAGAAGTCTGGGAGTCTTTCAAGAGTCATGACAATTAAAGAGCAACGTAATATATAGTTTGCTCCCTGCAAAGGAAAGCAGGAAGAAGAGAGTGGCTGAAAAGCAACAGTTCCCCCAAGAATTGTCAGGGCAACCTTTTGCCCTCCCAAAAGCAACCAGTAAAACTCTCACTTTTAGCAAGAACAGTTTTCCGATCTTTTATGATGTCTTTTCAAATCTCCCTTTGCCAGGCTGCTGCTCAGGTAGAGACTATGCTGCACGGTGGAGGATTACTCACAAGCACAGACTACTGAGTAAGCCCATCCTAAATTCCTAAAGCAAAGAGAGGCCTGGGAATCACCGATGACAGGCAAGTTGCTGGGAACGTAGTGCTGTTAACAGTTATCTGTACCAGTCATTAAGGAAAGTGCTGCGCTTTCCTCTAGATTTAATCTAGTCTAGTAATGGCCAAGGCGTCAGGAAGGAAAGGAAATTAAAAACAAAACTTCTGTTGTTCCGTTTCCTCATATTGCAAACGCCGTTAGAAAAAAGTATTTGCTCTTGACAATAGTCATTCTTCGCACCGACCCAAATCTCACTGAAGTTTATGGGAACTCTTCCACTGACCTTAACTGGCTTTGGATCAAATCCACTGTTGGCTTCTATCAAATCCACCTGGCCACGAGGACGGCCACACATTTAGGGTGCTAGCCTGGGGCCTGCCAGACTTTTACTGCTGAGCAGCCACGGCTTGATGCTGGGATCCTCGTGCCTCTTTCCACCCCCCTCCTCCCCTTGAGGTCCCTCCTGCGGGGGCTGCCCAGCCCTTGGCCGTGCCCAGGCTGCAGCTCCACCTGCTTCGTCAGGACGGCGGCAAGAGGACGCTGAGGTCTCCCCATACCATCTGCGGGGATGGCTGTGGGCAACGTGTGGTTGTGCCTCCAGACATGCTTTGCTTCGTGGCAATCTTACTTTTCAACAGGCTCTACGCAAACTTCTCAGCAAGAGAAATTTGGGAAGTCTTAATACAAACTATTTATGGGTGGGACAGCATTACGTTCCCACAGAAGACTTCAGAGCAGGCAGCAGGGGTGGCCCAGTCTGACAACCCCCTCCAAATATCCCCCCCACTCACCCCATGTGGTGAAATCTGAGGGATGCCAGATGCTAGTCGGTTCCGGGGGATGGGGAGGCTGGCTGGATGCAGGATAATCCCCCAATCTAAGATTACTTCCAATATAATTTCTAGCAGTCGGTTGCATTATAAGCACAAACCCCAGAGACTGGATGCAGAGGACTGTAATTCCTGATAGAGTGTTATTCATCCCTAGTGCCCAGCCTTCCCTCCACTTCCCAAAATTACAGGCCACTTGGACGTTTTGCTGAGGTTTCTTAACAAAGTCAGAAGCCATGAGGAGCTGCCAGCCTCTCCAGTGTTGCTTTCATAAAAATATTTTCCTTTGTGCCAAGAAGGACCCTGTCCCTGAAGAGTCTCTTCCTCCCCAGGGGAGAGAACAGCTGCTGCTATCATTATGGGCTTGTCTCCCTTAATTAAGCACCCACAACCACAGCTGAAAGATGAAAACAAAGCCCTTTTCCAGCCCTCCAGGAGAGGGACAGGATGGAGGCTCTGGAAGATGACAGCAACTCTCTCTCACAGTAGACCTAGGATTGCCTTTCAAGTTGGGAAGTGAATTAAAAGCACCTGAATATTCTATTTAAAATCAAACACATCAGAATCACCCAGTTAAAGGCATTTAGTGGGAGACAGACCTTGCCTGAGGGAAGCAACCCTAGTGGGCCAAGTACAATGAACATCGGAAGGTGCATGATAGTTCTTGTTTCTGAAACGGGACCTCCAAAATTGTTCCTGTACTCCTCCTCTTCCCAGGTGCTCAGCAACCTTTCAGGAGCTGGTGTGGCTCTGCAAGGTCACTCTCCTGGGAGTAATGGCTTAAATGCCAAGTTTCCACTTTGTTTGGAAATGTCCACCTCTGGATTTGCTACTTTTTGATGGGGTTCATACCTTCAAGAGGATGGAGGTGCAGGTTTGGGTTTTTTTGTTGGTTGGTTGGGTTTTTTATTTTTATTTTTTTTATTTTAATTTTAAAATTAATACAAGCCCCTTAAATTTCCTTACCTTTGGCTTCAAGCTGCTTTTCTTTGTACACATCCCTTCATCCTGGTTAGACAAAGAAGGGGTTGCCCTCAACGAAGTAATTGCAAATGTCTCAGAGCAGTACTCCTAAAAGTGACCCTGGTACTGTCACCTGCCCATCTCCAATGTGGGTATATTAATGAATTCATGGGGACCCTCTCATTTCTCTGACTGTTCATTACCCTGCTTACAGCAATCACCTCCTGGAAGAAGATAACCCCTCAAGACCACATAGGTAAGCTCTCAGAAAATGAAACCAGTTTCAGACAACCGAACTATTCTGGCTGGACCTGAGCTGGATTAAGAGGTTTACCACCCATATGTTGCGAAAGTCCTGCCAGCCAAACTGCCGGTGCTGGCATTTCCAAGCCCAGTCCTGCAAAGAATCCAAGTTAAGATACTCACACTTGTAAAATAATCCAGCTGAAAGAACTGCTACAGGGAGGAATCCTACAGAGCATGTGACAGGAGGCTGGAGACAGCCATTTCCAAACCAGCAAACAGAGCCGCATGCTTCTTCTATCATCATTTCATAAGATTTATCTTTATTGCAAAGTCCTGGTAAGTGAAATTGGTCAGAAAGCCTTTGATGGACCACTGTGCCACTGGAGAAATGCGGCAGACGAAGTCAGGAGGCTTTATGAGACTATGGCTGCTTATCCTTACTTTCATTTTTGGGAGGGGGGGGAAAAAAGGACAGGATGTTGAAAATTCTCCTTCTCAGAATTTCAAAATGGAACACATTATTATTTTGGGGTTTGAAAAACTATTGTCAATTTTATGAGATAAATTTTCATATTGCGTGATATATAGCCATATTAAAAAAAAAGAAGGGAGATCTCAGACATTTTGTTCTCAAAATATTCTGTTGTGGAAAATTTCAAAATTTGCCGTATTTTCCTCCATGCAGAGGAACGAAGACCCATTCCATGAAAACTCAACACCTGGCGGGAAGCGGAGCCGCTGCCTCCCGCCCCGCTCCGGTGAGCGCCAAGCCCTGCAGGACCTCGCCGGGCTGGCCCCCACAAACTGCCACATGTTTCAGCTGGGGTGGCTTTGGATGATGATCTACTTTTATTATTTTTGGCAGAGTCTGTCATATTCTTTTGGACAGTAATTACATTTTCCAGGGCAGGCTTTCTGCCAGAGCTCAAAACAATGACCAACAGGCCCCTTTTTAACCACCTGCTATGATTCCAGCCTTGATTAGTTATTAATGTGCTGTTGAAACCCGTTGCAAGAACCACCCTCTCTGGTTATGTTACCAGTCTGGCTTCAGGGAGAGGTAGGTTTGAAAGGAGAACAGGGAAATACAGTAAGCAACGAAGACAGAAATTTGAAAGGTCTGAAACAGTAGAGATTTTGTACAATGGTACTTGCCTTTGTCAATACTCAGACTGCACCAGCCTTGTCCCCCACTGTTCCCACATCAGCTGGGACTAAGCAGCTTTGATATGGTATGAGCAAACCCGATGCTAATGATAGCCAAAAATGGAAATAAAACTTCTTGTAAAAATCTGGGGTCTTTTTCACCCGACAAATACCAGGCTCCTATTTTCTTCTTGTGCTCTAGCTGGCTCTGGGGAATGAGACAGGCTTGAAAGTGCTGGGTTTCTGCAGGTGTATGGGTGCCTCCTCCCCAACAAACACTGGCTTCATGGACTGATTTATATCTGACAAAGAGTAGGGGTCTTAAACATAGTAAATTCTTACGACTGGCATGAATATGTGGTCATGGAGAGCAGCAGTAGCTCTGTGCTAGCTCCAAAGGTCAAGTAGCAACAGCCTGGCCACAAATGTTGTCTGTATTTATAGGTATTGTAGATGCTTATTATGTGGTATCACAGAGACATCTCGAAGCACAGCCAGAAGTTCATCTGTGGGTTGGTAGGACGTAGCAAGCTCGCCTTGGCAGGAGAACAGGTCTTTCAGGCCAAAGAAAACCTCATTTCCTCCATCCTCTAATTTCCACCCTCTTAATTTTTACCATCTCCTAGTTCCCAAAAAAGAAATGACGGTTCCTGATACAGGGAAATCAAGCCTTGGACAAAGAAGACTCACACTCTCTCTTGCTGAAGGGAAGTAAGAGGCTCCTGTCACTGCGTATCACACACTTCAGGTACTTTCTTCACTAAACCAGAGAAGACAGAGGACTGAGGCACAAAGAGGCTAAGGGATGTGACCAAGGATATTCCCGGGGTTTTAGGGAACCAGGATCCTAATCCTACATCTCCTTTCTCCAGCACTGCTATCAAGAAATGCCCAGATTCCACATCAGATACTTTACAGTCTACTCTGATTGATCCCTTCTCGTAGTTGGCGCAGTCACCCACTGAACTGCGTGTCCTTCTCCTTTTAATAATCATGAAGTCTTAATTTTATCTTCAGTCATCAAGCACAGAAAAGAGTCAAGGGCTTGGCACACACCACAGGCACACAGGACACGGATGCCTGGCACCTTCAGAAAGCAGCAGTCCCAAAGCCAGCAATCACAATTACACTCAACATGAATTTCCATTCTCTACAGGTACCAAATTTTAAAGGAAGTATGACCGAATGTTGCTGATGTCCTGTACAGGAGCTAAAATGCAGCAAAAAGCACATATCCTTATTTAAAAACACTCAAATAGATTTCTTTGTAGACTTGGTCACGAGTAAATTTTGTTCAGGCTGTATCAAGCCCCTTGACACCTCCTGCATTCCTTCAAAGCCATCAGGGTTTCTCCAGCCAGGCTTTCCACAGCATCCTCCCATCCCCTCGGGCTGCAGCTGCAGGCTGCTAGGGCTGGCTTGTAGCTGCTCTCTGAGTAGACCTCAATAAAGTTACCCACAGGATCTTGATAAAAACTAATGCAATACTCTGCCATGTGTCACCAAATCAGCATCCTGCGGGGGATAGGATGTATGAAAATTACAAACTTAGTTTTGTGGTAAAGTATCACCAATGAAATGGCCATCTCAGGGGAACATTCTGCCTTCGCTGTCACTCTGTTCTTTTATCATCTCCCAGAAGGTTTTTATTATTAAAGCTAGCAATATGCTTAAAAGGAGCCAGAGCGGACACATAGAAAGTGCTTGGTATTTATTGTGATGATTTCTGCTTGGCAAAGCAGGCATGTGTCTGCCAGAAAGCGCTGCACTTCACCTCTGCCAGCGTAACCTGACCTGTGGGGAGGACAAGGGGACTTGTTTTTTTACATTATCCTGTTTGCGTTCCTTTTCTCAATGAAGCTGCAACTCTAAAAGCATTTAAAGTTAATCCCCCTCACCATTTTTCTTCCTCTACGTGGTGAAATCCATGATTTAATCAGGTTAGCACTCCATGGTGATAAACATCTACAAACATCATGGCTTCACAGTTCCTCAGTGCACACCGCATTGCCAGGAAAAGTAAAGCACACAACCCTCAGCTTTAGAGGCTTAGGTTTCTCTCTGGGAAGTTTGGCAGAGCAGTTCAGTAAAAATGAAAGACTTTTCCATCCCTGTGGAAATACTTCCTTTAGTCCAATGCCGAGACAAATCATCAGACCTCGTGATTTTTTTTGCCCACAGAAACATTCCCAAAATGCTTCACTGAAATTACTGAAACATTATGCGTTGATAGAGTAGAAAATAGCTACCTAGAGTTTGTTTCATCTTATTATTACATTATATTAAAAAAAAAATCTGTTGCCCTCATCCAAATGACGTAACATTGACAATCTCCTGTTGAATATTTGGACAAATTTAATGCAATCCTGTAAAACACCTCAATTGGAATGAATTGACCTTATAGAAAATTGCCAGAGTGAGAAGCGTCCAGCAGATACAACCTAGCAATAACCCCGCAAGTTTTACTGTGCAAACCTGCTATGTCTTATTTTCCCAGCAGAAAGGTGCAGGGATGACGAAGGGGGTTTCTGATCCGAAAGCGACCTTTATGAACATCCTCAAACCTGGAGGCTGTAGCAGAAAGTTTTAATCATTTCATCATTGCATTTTGGCAAGATTATGCACAAGACTATAGCAGGGCATGTATCTAAAGGAAATTACCTAGGCACTGAAATCATAGACTGCACTCATCTCCAGTGCACTAATTGAAGCCTTCAGGCAAATTAGTATACCTTTCCACTCAGAAAAGGGAAAAGTTTCCTTTCCCGGTGAATGACCGTTAACCACATAATACTAATGGGGGGTAGCAGCCATTCGGAATGATAACTGCAGCGTGTGTCACGAAGGACAGTTTGGCAATACGCAATTTGCAGAGTCCAAGCAGATTAGAGCCCGTCTAGTTCACTACTAGAGGAAAGCGTGTCACTGCTTAGCTGTATTCCGGCACAGCTGTGTTGTCACCACGGTGACACCAACTTTATCACCACGGTCAGTGTAGGACTGCTCTTCCTGGCCTTGTAAGGGGACCATTTTCAGATGTCCACATGTACAATTTTACTATGCAAAACTGAGCACTTATGCTTATTGTTAATACTGAACTAGTGAACAAGTGGAGAAAAGGAATACAGGGAAAAAGGGTACTTGATGTTGTATGTGAAAACTACTCTTCCTTTCACAGCAGGTGCTGTAATAGAAAAAAAAAAAAAGGTGCTGACTGACAGTCTGACATTATAAAACCCTTCTGGGGGCCACACGGATCTATGATGCCATTTATAAAGGGCCCTTCATCCAACCTGAAGTGACAACACTACACAGGTGCCGCTGCAAAAGGTGTGTTCAATCCAGCCTTTGGACTGCTCGCTAGCACCGATCCTGCGTTCTGCACGCTGCTCGATAGGAAACATGCTGCAACCACCCCGTCTAGCAAGGGCAGGCAGCGAACAAAGCCCTGGCCCCCGAACCACCCCTTTGTGCCAGTTCTCCTCCACCATGGCCTGCAGAGGAAAGCGCTTGTGGTCCTGTCACATCAAGAAAAGATAATGTGGAGGAAAACAGGTCACCTCTTTGTGCATAGATGTTTATAGCCCTTTCATTAATATGGGCATTTGAAATAATTCTGGGCTTGCACAGAATTGTCAGAGATAGAGAAAGGTTTCAATGTGTTTGAAAGGGGGAGAAGGAGCTTGATGAGAGACATCCTGCATACCACAGATATAACACCTATGGATCTCCTCACCTGCCCCTGGAGATGGGCACTGAAAGCCCACCCCTTTGCATGGGGAGCTTGCTTTCATTTCACTGTTCTCAACTTTTGTCATGGGTGATTATGGGATCTGAAAAACCCCTCAGACTGAGCAACTCCACTTCCAAACCTCCTGATGTTCTCGACCCAGCACCTCCATACAAAATTCCCAGTGAGAACTACTTTTTTTTTTTTTTTGGTTTTGTTTCATTACCATGATCAGAAATACCTAACCTCCCCCATGCCAAACCCATGCTTCATAACCTGCCAAAGGAAAAAGAGGCAGCATTACCATTATTAGTCCAGGTATTTGAGTATTCCTCCCTCACCTGCCTCCAGGAGACCACATTTCAACTCCTTCCCTTGCCAGAGGAGTACCTGTACCATTCCCTGTCTGATCCCAAATTTCACACATGACTATTCCTGAATTGGAACCAAGCCACAGGTTCCCGAACTTCCCTCAACTCGTATGCTGGCTCAGGATCTGAATTTTATAGCTCACAAAGCAAATTGGGGAAAAAAAAAGAAATGTAGCAGCAGTCAGAAAAATCATATTTGTTGCATTCTAAAAATCCACCCCTTTTGCTAACGAGTGCTTCTCTCTCAACACAGACACATCTATGTAAGAGGCTTGAAGAAGCTTAGTGACCTGGTTTTGGCTGGGATAGAGTTAATTTTCTTCCTAGTAGCTGATATAGCGCTGTGTTTTGGATTTAGCACGAGAATAATGTGATAGCACTCTGATGCTTTAGCTGTTGCTGAGCAGTGCTTACACAGAGTCAAGGACTTTCCTGCTTCTCACCGCACCCACCAGTGAGTAGGCTGGGGGTGGACAAGACATTGGGAGGGGACACAGCCGGGACAGCTGACCCCAATGACCAAAGGGATATCCCGTACCATATGACATCATGCTCAGCATATAAAGCTGGGGGAAGAAGAAGGAAGGGGGGGACATTCAGAGTGATGGCGTTTGTCTTCCCAAATAACTGTTAGGCGTGATGGAGCCCTGCTTTCCTGGAGGTGGCTGAACACCTGCCCATGGGAAGTGGTGAATGAATTCCTTGTTTTGCTTTGCTTGTGTGCACAGCTTTTGCTTTACCTATTAAACTGTCTTTATCTCAACCCACGAGTTTTCTCACTTTTACTCTTCCGATTCTCTCCCCCAACCCACAGCGGCTGTGTGGGGCTTACTTGCCGGCTGGGGCTAAACCACGACACTTAGCTCTCAGGAATATGTGTCACGCCAGACCCAAAATCACAGCGCTGTGATGTCATGGCCAGCAGCAGTTCAACTCCCAAGACTTGCCTTTTTTGCACCAAAATAGCAGTTAAGCCTGAACAGGAAGTTCTGAAATATTCGTAGCGTTGGAATTAGAGGTAACACTTAATCCTCATTACTCACTGTTGGTATTTAGGCAGCATACTGTCTCGCTCGTAAATAATCCAGAGGCAGAAGGCAAAAGAAGTTAATACATGTGAACAAGGTACTGTCATTTCAGAAAAGTGACTCTGCGCTGTTGGCCCCGTGTAATCTTTATGGGCAGAGGGAATGCAAATACCTCTCCTTTTAACTGTCATTGCAAGAAAAAGTAGAGCTGGCATGAATCAGGAGGAGAGCAGACAGTTGCATATTTTGCTTCCAGCTACCTGGAGCCATATTTACACAGTGTATGAGTTGCATTGAAACTTCCCTGCTGATTTAAAGACAGTTTGGTGGGTGGTTCTCTGTGTCCACACCACCTTGTCCGCCCAACAGCAGTAATAAATGCTGCTGTAAGACTGAAGCCACAGACAAATATTCCCTTTCAAGTGCAGCTGTGCCCCCTTTTTGCTTCTCATTATTTCTTTTGCAAGCAGTAAGCACAGGCCAGCTGGCTGAGCCATGGGTGCAAAGGTATCCTACCTCATTCAAGTCAAGAGGAACCAGATTAGCAAAGACCTGTTTATACTGCTCACAGTCACCTGGCTGATTTTGGTTTAGGGAGGGATCAGATGAGCAGCTCTGCTTGCCGGGATCAAGGGTCAGCAGCTCCTGAATACCAGCAAAAGGAATAAACTCTGCAGCTGGCACAGTAGGGGATAGAAAAGGTCACATCTCTGTGGCCTCAGTTTAGTAATAACACTCATTTCAGGGACTGAACATTCTACAGTCCTTGAGACCAAAGTATTTTGCAAAAAAAAGTCAAAATATTGCCTTCCTTCCCTCTAAAGACAGAAGGAACTGAGCCCAATACACCTGCCTCACTTCCCACTGCTGGCAAATGTCGGAGGGGACAATACAAGCCAAGCTTTTTGGAGTCTCCCTACCACTCCGTCACCAAACGTCTTATCTCACACACGTCGTGCTGGGTACCACGTTACTATCCTTTTTGGCTGCATCTCCCCTTTGATTTCCCCTACAAGGGCAGAAAAGCAGCAGCCAAGCTGAGGATCCGTCTGCCCCCATTACACAGAATTCCTTACCCTCCAGCTCCATGCTCTCTTCTCTCTCTCCTGGATGAAAGTTCCTGTTTCATCCCACTGTCATGCCCAAGGCATCTCACTTCCACTCAACATGCTAAAGCCCTTCAAGAATGGAGGTTGCTGCATTCTGATAACACCATTGAGCACCAGGATTTTGAGTAGAAGCTCCGAGTTTGCCGCGAAGGCATCAGCCTGCCAGGCTGTCAGCCCACCAAGCAGCAATGGAGAGAGAGGGGGCATCCACAGAGTGTCTGTACTAACAGAAAAGAAAAAAAAAAAAAGGCCTAAAAAATGGACTGCCAACTAATAAAGCCCTTCAAAGGATTGCAGGGAAAGCAGTTTTCCTCCTTATTCTTTGCAGTGTAAAGATTCACTGGATATCCTGTAAATGAGGACATGTTGGGTACCACCAGGTCCTTCACAGGTTCTGCAAGTCATTTCAATGACGGGGTGACAAGTGCACGAGTTGGGGATATAGCCACCACAGGCAGGGCTGCGACAAAGTTGTGACTACAGCACAGTAGCTCCCAGCTGGCTTCCAGCCTGCCAGCACTTGTATTCCTGCATGGCAGCCTGCAAAGGGTCACAAAACCCATCTCCAAAGCATTTATTTAAACGGTAAAAGCAAAACCTTACTCTCAACTTGTGAGGCTCTTGCGTGCATCAGACAAGTTTAAAAGCAGCTCAGCTACCTGCCACGTTGCAGAGCAGTCTTTGTGCTAAAATGAGAGGTGGCGTAGGTCAATGCTCAGGTATCTCGGGATGGTTGTGAAATGCTTTACAGATGTGGGATAGCAGGCAACCTGACAGCCCTCTAGTTTGTGCAGAGCACACTGCAAGGTAGCAGAGAAAGAAGAAAAGGAGATTCACTCATCAACATGCAAGAGTGTCAAACTGCCAGAGCCTGTCCTTCCCACTGCTGGATTCTGCCCTGTGGAGAGAGATGTGTAACCACAGAATAAAGCAGGATCTCCACCTCTGACATTAAAAAAAATGAGCAAAAAGCCAGCTGCTTACTCACAGCTCCTTTGGGCCATCCCCGTCGTGTGGGCAGCAAAGCTGATTGCAGATTGCTAACAGCAGTCACCACTGCCATCTTCAAAATTGCCATTTCCAACTGATTAATTAATGCTGCTTGGGTACAGACTGTAATGTTAATTAAGCTAAGGGGGAGTTTTAGAAAGCAATACTGATGAGTGCTACAAGGCGCTAGAAGGGGCTGAACGTAGCTGTCTTTCCCCTCCAGAAACAGTGAAAACAAACAAACAAGTAAAGTATAGACCTGAACAAAATGGGTCCTAGTACATTTTTAAACAGATCGCATTTGGTTAATTTCAAATAAATGCTATGCAATTTAATTTCCAGGGCTAGAGACAAGAATAATACAGCCCTGCTGTGTTGTCTTCATCTGTCTTCTAATAAACTGATTAGAGCCCAACACGTTAAAGCCCTGTGCACCATTATCTATTATTCAGGTCCCTAAAAGATGTTAATTAACCCGCATGTTCTGAGAAGCTCCATTGTAACACATACAATAGGGAGCCACATGGCACAGTCAAAGCACGTGTTGCTTACTCGTTTTGACTTAATTACATGGGCATGACGCCAAGGTGGTTCTAGAGGAAAAAAATATAGTATTGCAGAGGCAATGTCCAGATGCACACATCAGTTTACAGCTCATTATTTTACTAGGAAAAAAAAAAATAAATCCACCTTTCTCTGTTCATACACAACAAAAGAATTCTAGCTTAATCAGAACTAGTTTAGTGTCAGATTTGCCTGACATGACCAAGATACGTTTGGGTTCAAAAAGCTGCACTCAGAGTTGATCCTGCCATGCAGGAAGATCTGAAAAAAAAAGTGCTTTTTAGATTGAAACACAAACTATAAACTAAAGCAATTGTAGAAAGATGAGTGGGGTTTTGACTCAGCTCCTGGTCCCTCAGCCATTGAGAAAAGAAAGCAAAGACCAACTAAGAATAAGAAGCCTCTTGGTCAGCTCCTGCAGCCATGGCACGTGCATGCCCAGTGCAGATGAAGAGTCTGGAAAAGGTGCGTTACCCAGATCTCCACCAAGAGAAAATCTTTCAGAGCTCCAGGTTAAACACTCCTCTGCAGTGATGACAAAAGGCTCCTGTTAAGACTTCAGAATTATCTCCCCCCAGACTGCAAGGCATGGGAGTACATGATAACTGTAAGAATTATGTTACTATCCAAACATGGTAAAATAACATGTGTTCAACCAAAAACACTGAGACGCAGTTATTTGTGCAGAAAATTATTTGTCTTCCTAAAAACTAATTCTGAGGTAGATACTTTGCATGAAAAACTGGGGGTCAAGTTTTGAAAGTTGGCAAAGTTATAAGCAGTAAAACCAACGCAGTGCAAAGGGATGTGATCAGCTGGTAATGCTGCTTGCTCCATCTCCAACGCTGCAGGGCACAGATTTCACAAGGCACCAGGCAGACCATCCAACCCTTTGTAAAGCCGGGAGTACTTGAAAGGTGTCTTTTAAACCCTGTCATCAAACACTGAGGTAAAGTCCACGCAAACTGGGAAGGTTTCTGAACTGCTGGTGACTGGTTTCCCAGCATGGGGTCTCTGGAAAATGTGATGAGCAGCTTGTGTTGCACTAATGAGAAGTCCCTGTACCACATGGGTTAAAATACATTACCTGTGAAACTGAGACGATGAGTATCAACATAAATTACTTACAGGTGTTAACCGCCAATTTGGAGCCAACCCAATCATTACCAGAGATAAGCAAACATCACCCCTCCAATAGATCAAACAGGATGAAAGGCAGCACTTTGGACATTACGCTAACTCCCCTTTCCCTCTTGCAAACCTCTCCCTTTTTCTTTTTTTACAACATGTTCAAAAGAAAAAAAAAAAAAAAACCAAGCAGGCTTTTCCTACAAGACTCCAAGGATGACGGGGCAGGTGAGGTTGCAAGAGGAGCACAGCAATCCCTGGCAGGAACTGTCCCTCCAGCTGGGACTGCAGCCGAAGCAACACGGCAGGGCTTGGCTAGGAGCACACCATGGTCTTGTTTAAAGGAGTCACAAAACGCAGGTGACAGCAAACGAGCTCAAACCACTCTTCTGCAGCCAGGCACCTGGCTCGGAGCTCGCCGATAAGGGCAGGTCTTTGCTCTGGGGCAGCAACCGAGACTGTCCCCCAGGGCCTTCATGTTCTGTTTCTCTGCCATAAATCTAAGCCAACTCCATAAATCTGCGAACATAAACTGCTGATGGGAGTTATGCAAACATGACGTGTGCAACTGGAGGTTTGGAGGGAGCCTACCTTTTTGTTCATCTCCTAGCGCTGCTGGTATTTTTTTCTAAAAGCCGTTTAAGAGCTGCTAGATCTGCCAAGCATGCATTTCAGCCAGCACAACCAACAGCCTTTGCGATCATATTACTCTGTGGGATGTATTTTATGGCCATACAAGACCTTTGTGATGGGGTTTCAGATGTCTTTGGTGTCAGGATTTTGTACTTGAATGCAGAAGGACAATTTGTTCCTTGTTCTCAGAAAGAAGCAACTTGAAGACGTGACAAAATTTGTATTACAATTTAATATCAAATAAAAAAAAACCTGGAAGGGTTACTTAACTCAAGCTATCCTTAAGCCCTTATATTTGTAGGGAACCAAGTATCAGGGACAAGTTATGCCATGTATATTTATCACAGATCTCATATCTTTCCTCACGCACATGGAAATTTGGAGAAGAAAAAGGCAGTTTGAGGTTCTCTTCCATTTATCCTGCTGAATCAGAGATTTCTCTTTACCCACGCAGCTCCTGCTTTCCCTACTACAAATGTCAAGCTCTCCCTGTGCTTCCTCTGAAGCCTCAGTAGTGCAGCCTTTACAGACAGACCACTGGACTGGAGAGATTGTGGGTTTGACAATTCCTTTTTTTACAAAAACAAAACAAAACAAAACAAACAAAAACCCAGAAGAACTTGGTAGTTGCTGAAATACCTACCCAGCAACACAGAAAATACCCATCCAAGGTTTATTCTGCCGGCAGAACTGCAAACACCAAGCAGGTCCCCTGATGGCAAGGAACGCCGCTAGCCGAGCACCAGCATCACCAGGATTTTATTGTATCTTACGTCGACCCTTCTGCACATCCACCCAGCAATTTCTACTGCTGACAATGGCAGTTTTTTTTATGATCAACCAATATCAATGCAGATGCCATTAATGTCTGTGTATATCAGTGTAAGTAATAGTGCAGTGTTAATTGAATAGCTCAGTGTTCATTTCATCGCGCATTAACACTGCTGAAAGTTATATAATTCAGTTCCCAGGGAACATTTTACCATATACCATAAACTACCTCAAGAAAAAAAAGCAAAGACAAAGTAAATCAGAAGATCAGAAGGCTGAAAGCTCCTAGCAGCTTCTCCCCTTTTGGAGGGCTGTTATTTAATCAGCTTTTATTTCCATTATTTATCATGTGGAAGCAACTGTACTGTTTCAGTTGCTGTAGCTTAAAATGTAATAAAATATGGTTGTGACACGACAATACCTGGATCCTCCAGCCAAACCCTGCATTTCAGTATCAGGATGTACAAAATATTAATCATCTGATGCAGCTGCTGCCGCCTTTGTGAACAGAGCATATATTTCACTGCACCCTGGTACATCTCTTCTCCTGAGGGCTTTTATTAAAAAGAGCCTGTGAGTTACTGAACTGTAAGGTTTGCAAGCCAGAAATTTGACCCAGTATCCAGGTTCATAATACTCTTGGAAAATATTTAAAACAATGAGCAGACCCAGACCCTTAAACCACAGCAAAATAACACCCGACACACCATTATACAATAAATCTTTTTTAAGAAGAGGCGGCTGATAAAGCTTAGCTCCTGGCATCATCATTTGCCATGTTTTGTAACCAAGGAGGCCAGGTTCCTACTTACAGATTAAGGCAGAGTCAGAAAACACTTGGGCTGACAAACCCCTTCTTAGGCTTCATCTTTGGGTTGGGAGTTTTGCAACACTTTCATTAATGAGAATATTAGTCCACTGCAGCTGCGCAGCAGTAACACATGCTTTGCTCGGAGGGGAGCGCCGAAGGGAAATCTCCCCGTCCGATGAGACTGACCACGCACCCGGGCTGCCGAGACCAGGTCAAGGCTCTGCTCTTGCCTTGGCATGGCACAGGTAGGAGCCCAGCAGAAGTGTGGTTCCAGCTCCTTGGAGCTCCCCAGCTTTCAGACCAAGCTCATCTGTCTGTTCACCCCAGACTTTAAGAAAAAGGAATACAGAAACACAAAGGAGGATAAGAACATTTCTTTTGGCTGCAGTGTCAGTCCTGATGAGAACTGGGTCATTAAAGAACAGCTATTTCAGCCATTATATCTAATTACAAAAAGGAATCAGTCTCTAAAAATAAAGCTTCAAGTGCCTGAACTATATTAAAGGCAGATAATTAACAATCAAATAGAAGAGGCCATCTTCCCCATCACGTTGAGTCCGGGTCTCCCGCTGAGACATATCATTCAAGCGCATCGCTAACACCGCAGCCCCATGCAAAGGACAACAGCCACAGCTCCTGACTGATGACACCAATATACAGTAATCTCTTTCTTGGAGCTTTTGAAAACAAAAAACCCCACAGCACTTCTGTATTTTTTGCTGCTGAAGGAAACTTGTCTGCATTGAATTCACAGATATAACTGACCTACGAATTGGCCAAATATCTGTTACCTCTCTCCAGCTCAGATGCATTCCTCCTACTTGGACACATAAGTGATGCATCTAATTTATAGATACTCCATCCTCCAAGGACGGAGAAACATGCTCAGAGGCAATTCAGTCCATATGAGACACAAACCATCCTCTGGCAATGCCTACTTCTTTCCACAGGCTCCATAGTCAGCCTTCTATCTCTGAAAAAAGTGTCAGACATTGGGACTGTCCCTCCAGATGAGGATGTCTCAAGGCCATCCTTCATCCCAACTTTAGCAGGGATCTCCAAGCCAAGCTTCCTGGTGGGAGTCGGGAGCAAAACACCTTTGGAACAAGAAAGTGGGAAACAGGGTGCACGATTGCACAGCCAGCAATGGGCAGAGCCTCAAAGCTTGTTTGATGTATGTAAACATGCCAAAGATCAGACGTATCTTTGAAGCTCTTGAAATTGCAAAGCTGGAGTGGAGTCTCACAAAAATAATCTTGTTCATGGTACATCTTGTTCTTCCTATTTCTGAATGTGATGGGAACACTGCGAGAACAGCCTCTGCCATCGCAGGGTAGCATATTGTATTCCCAGGCCGCGCAGCAACAGAAAAACAGAAGTGAATGGAGCAAAAAAAGCATATCACTTTGGCATTATCACCCTCAAAATACTCTATGTTAAAAAAAAGTCCAAATTGCCTAATATGCCATTTGAAAGTTTTTCACGCCTGTTTTATCATCAGGGCACTTCTCTTGAGGACAATTTCACAGAGAGGACCTAAAAGCTAAATCAGATTTGAGAAATTCATCCATGTTGGGGTGAATACCCCTTCCCCCCCTCCAGAAGAGGTGCATGCAATTTATCTGTGCAAACCCAAGATAAAGGGCAGGAAGGACGGGAGGGAGAGATCCAGCCCAGCTGCGATGAAGGAGGGGCATCAAACGCATCAGGAAGAGCAAAACTGCATCCAGCCACGAATGGGCAGTTCTTGCCCCAAACCTAAGTGTGTGCAGAGCAAAAAGCTGTGTCCACTGCCTTCTTCCCCGCTCCTCCTCCTCCCCATATCTTTCCTAGACTATTATCTCTTGCTCATTAAAAAAGAGTACAGCTATTAAAAAAAGACAGACTTGATAGCACGTTGGGGATTCATGTAAGGCCAAAAGGGATCATTACGAACATAACCAGACAGCCTGCACAAACACCAAGAACTTCACCTAGCAATTTCTATATCACCCCAGAGCATCTGTTTGAGGCAAGGCAGACCTTTTAGATGAAAATCTTGGCCTGGACCAAGAGATTTCCCATGACAGACAATTGTTCAGTAAATTGTTTCAATGGTTAATTAACCTCAGTATAAAAAAATACATCCCTTATTTCCTATCTGAACATGCCCAACTTCAGCTTCCAACTACTAGACCTCATTTGGCCATCTCCTGCTCAGCCAAAACACCCACTGCTATTGGATATTTGTCCTGTTAAAATCATTTGCTGGGTGCTTGTATAATACCACAGTAATAGGTGATGTAGAATATGAGATTAAAAAAGACAGGAGATGGGACAATGCAGACACGTGTGTACCTACCAAGCTGGAATACCCAGATGTAAAAGCTGGCATTTGCCAGCCCTCCTTGCCCTCGTCCCAAGCCGCTGGCCAGGCAGGCAGTGCCAGGGGAGCGATGCCAGCGATCAGCTTCACTACAAACAATGCTCCAGCCCAACACAAGCCCCTTTAGGAGTTTTAATAGCAGTTTGTAAAATCTGTTAAAGTAACTTTGGGAACCTTTGTGCTGCTGCTTTTGAGCTCTCTCTCTGGAGGGAGTGGGGGGGCCCCCACCTCTGATGCTGGGAGATGCAGATGCTCTGAGGCATGGCTAAGCCGTTTGCTCATGCCGTTAGTTACAGGGCTAAAAGAAGCATCTGCTTTCCATGTAGGCATCGCCCTCCCTCGGGTAGTGACAGACTGAGACAGGGCAAGCCCGCTCACAGCATCAGTTCAGGAGCATTTTCCACTGTGCTCTGCCCATTGCTTACTGGTGAGACAAGCTTCTTCAGCTCTCTGTGCCTCAGTTTCCTGCACTGTTAAAGAGGTGAAGATCTAGTAATGAACTACATAAAACATAGGCATTACCACCAGTAAAGCGAGGAAAAGGTAGTGTACTTGAGCCTAACATTTGCTCCTTCAAAAGGATCAAAACTATGCATGGAAGAATGGTCAAAGTTCCCTTGAATGCCACCATCCTGTTCTCCCTCTTCATGCACCCCCTTCCCAGACTCTGCTCTTCCACTTCTCAGGACCCGGCTGTTACCTGAGCATTTAAGAGCATTTGGATGAAAAACCCAGGCAAAGAGCAGAGTTGATGGGGAACAGACACTTGGAGTCCAACAAGCTGCTGAGGATGACCAAGCCCTGGAGTCAGAGTGTGAGCGCACCGAGATGCACCCTTAGGAAAGATAGCAAGGATGAATCAGATAAAGACTTAAAGTGAGAAGAATCAGCTGCAGAAACCCCTCAAGCAGAGATGACCAGGCAGATCACGCAATTTCTGACAGCAGCTTTTTCAGCCTGTTGCTCAGGTTCTGTTTGAACCGTCCTCTCCCTCACTTAGAGGATCATTATCTTACACCCTCCCCTCTCACTTTCAGCCAAACTCCTTTCATTCTTCTCCATCTCCTTCTCACACAGGAGTCTTACACACACTGTTCACCTTCCTGTACATCACACCCCTCCCCGCTCTGTGTTTATCGTATCTATTCAGATCCCAGCTCTACAAAGATGCTCATTACGTCACACCTGCAAAGACATTGTTAGCCAGACTTTCAAAAGCTTACAAGTGGGATTAAATAGCATCTAGTAGATAGTGAGTTGCGGGGAATCAGCAAGTTTTTCACACAGGGCCATTCAGGGTAATTACTAATCACACATTCATTGCAGATGCAACCTTTTCTGACCCAATTCTCAATAGGCAACATCTGCCTGCCTGCAAAAACGTGCATCATTGTGCTACAACTCTCATATATGTAAAAAGGAGCTATTATGTTCAAAAAGCCCCCCTTTTCCTCAGAAATCTTGCTACAGATTGGATGGGTTTTGCCACTCTCTCGCCCTGCCTTCCCTCCCTTGCCAACAGCCAAGGAACTTGTATCTCTTGCCACTGCACCTCTTCGTAGCCGTGGGCTGTCCTGTCCCATGCTTCACTGCTTACCGAAAACTTGCCCTTATAGACTATGGGATGCTCTTTCCTGCTCCTAAGAAGCAGAAGCGTCAGGGCTGTTGCTGGGGCCGAAAGCTCCTGAGGGTGGGGAAGAAGCAGGGGAGGGTTGTGTAGCATCCGATCCTTTCTATTAATCTCCAAACATCTCACAGCTCCAGCCAAGCTGGTCTGTCTAACCACTTGCTAATCCAAATTTGCTCACTGCTCACAGGTTAGCAACCTCTTCTGAGAGTGGTACTAAGGGATGCTGAAAGAAAGAGGAAACTAATATATACCCATTTTGTCACTGGTTAACCCAGTGCAATTACCACAAAGTTCGTGTTCCATAATAAGGAACAAGCTGTTAATAAATCAGTGTTGTACAGAAGCTCCTGTAGATCACAGCTGGGAGCATGGCTGAGAGCTAGGAAGCACTCCTGGTTAAAAATAGGACAGTACATGGAAGAAGTAGGATTTGTAACTTCTAAAAATAGGCTTCCCTAAAAGGATGCTTTTTACCTTGCTCACACATCACATGTGCATCAGGCCTCTTGGCTAGTAGCCGTATCAGGATTTTTGCCTGGTCCTGACTTATTATTTCAGAAACATCTAATCCTAACTCACAAATTAAAAAACAAACAACAGTATTTACCATAATGACTCATTCTGAGAACTACATTCACAAGGGCTCTCTTCCCCCTACCAGGAGACACATTCTGGGACCATGTAAGCAAGAAGACACAGTGGCAGTTTCCAAATAATACAGGCTCTGCTTATTTAACAATTCTGGCAAGCCTCTGTTTCCTGATTCAGTGTTTCAGATTTGCAACAACAGAAGTGAGAGATGACAGAGCAGGTTTCATGTGGAGACTGAGATAAATGTAGGTCGACCAAAGTGAATTTCCTGTGAAGTGTAGGAGAGCAGTGTTGTCACACCGTAATGGTCTCCAGCTGTTACACCACCAAAATACACAGCTAACATTTACAATACATGCATATAGCGCTTAAAAGCATGTACAGAGCTGGCTCGTCTGACAGAGCCACTAATGCAGGACTGAGTATTTATAGAAAGCAGAGAGAGTGATCACTTGGTGACACTGTTTACATGGGTCTGTTCCTGCTATGTTAGTACCTCAACTAAATCATATCGGGACAAGGAAGATTAAATGATTCTCCAGATTCCTGCCTTCTTCTGTTCCTCTGCCAGCATCCCTGCTAAACTTGTTGCTAATGCATAGCATCAAAGTTGTTGTTCCACAGGGACAAGGAAAGCCCAAAGCGCACTGCTGGGCAGAGAGAAGGAAGAGGCCATGTGATCCAGCAGACGCAGGATCTGGATCCTACAGGACTAGCAATAGAGCTGCTGTTCCCAGCCCTGCCATTGGCCTACAGTGCATCCCTGTGCAAGGAAATCTGCCTTTTGGGCTCTAATTTCCTGACCTCCAAAGTCAGATTTCTCTGTTAAGATCTTTAAGATTCATGCATGTTCAAGAGCTAGACTGGTTTCTGCTAAAATGAGGGCAACAAAGCCTCAGGGCCAATAAAGACCCAAGGACCACCCAAGCAAAACGCATAAGTTAGTGGAATTCCTCCAGTTTTTCATTTGTCTATAATAACCAACAAGCCATGACGCTGGCAGGTTGCACAGGACTCTGACAGCAGCCGGTAAAAATTATGGGTTTGGTTTTTCCCTTGATTTGGGCATAATGAGGGAAAAGCACTGAATATATCGGTCTATTTTTAAGCCAATGCAGTAAGCAGCACCACCTGACAAAAGCGCTGGGCATTACAGATTTTCAAAAGGAAAAGTCTGGACTGTCAAAAGGATATTGCCTTTCTCTCTGGGCTCCACAGCCCTGACTGGAAGACTGGTGTGACTCCACATAACACGAGGTAGAAAGGCCAAAATCAAGGTAACCAGAATTAGGTGTCTTTCAAAACGCACGTCTAAAGATTCTTTTCCTAGGTGCTTTGACTTAGCCTTTGGCAGAATAGGAAGGAAAGAGAAATATAAGCATTTCTTTCTCTACTACATTGCGGGCTGGCTATATTTATAATGCCACACAAATTGTTGACAGATTGGTTCAAACATCATAGTAGCAACACCTGAAAAAGCCTCAATTTTCTCAACAGACTCCTTCAAGCGATACACAATGATAAACTACGTACAGTATGATACAGTTGCTGTGTAACCAGGACTCGAGGTTTGCACTCTGACGTAGACAAGAGATGCATTCGCACTATTTCTACCTCCTAACGTGGGCTCTAGTATGCAGGTCAGAAAAAGCTCATTTGGTACAACTTGCCTCAGGGCTTTTGTTTTCAGCTTTAACATTTTACAGGACAGGATGGCCTGGGAGCAACTTGAGACACATCCGGTCACAACCGACTGCAGGTAAATGGACTCTCCTTACATTGCAGAATTGCGCTTCCCAGCATTTAATACCAGAAAAGATCCTCGTATCAGCTAATCTTAGTTTGCTTTGCGGAGTCAATAGCTTCATCTGTGCCTTCCTCCAAGTAACCCGTGCACCGAGACCCCAGTCGCTTGTACTTAAATACGATCTCTCAGAAAGGTGCTTAGTCTTGACTTTAAGACTTCAAGAGATGGAGAAGTTTGTCCACAGGTTAATCGTAGAGCACTGGAAGGAAAAGCGCTGGCAAAGCTGACATATGATGGGCAGCCTGCCTGTTACGTAATGTCCTGGCTCACTGGTTACCAGTCTGGCAGACCAGTTTCTAGCCTTTGACATTACAACTTCGGGAGTTGAAAAGTTATTCAGCAACAACAAATGGTGTAGGCCTGAGGAAGGCATCTGCAACCAAGCCTGCTCATGGCATTATGCAGGGAAGAAGCAGAGCTATCAACTTGACACTACTGCGGGTGGGGAAATTTAGCAATTCCTCTATCTATATGATAAACTGAAATAATCAGAGGGAATTTGAAGTGGCTGAAGGAAAGAATTGCTTGTTCCTGGGATATGGATGTAATTGAGGCCCCATGTTTGTATTTTGAGGTGGAAAAAACAGAGCAGGCGAGCATGTTGTATTGTACCTGTAGGCAGAAATGCCTATTGCATCTCATTAGATCTACCATTGAAACAGAAGTGACCATGAGGCATTGATCTCTGGTAGAGTAGAAAAAGCAGCAAGAAGGTTTCTGTATTTTTTTTTTTTTTCTTTACTTCTAGCAACAGGTTAGTGTCTGGGCAAGCAGCTCTGGTGCCATGTAAATCCGTGGCCTCCCTATATGTGCAAAGGCACTGAAAGAGATGAATTTATTAAAGGAAACAGTGACACGCCTTTGATGCATCAAAAGCTACACTGGCTGCCTCTCTGAACAACTGAGTCATAAATCACAAAGGAACCTCTTCTGAAGTTTATTTCTTCTCTAATTTGCATCTTGTTTTCTTGCTTCTGTTTTGTAACCAGTGCTTTGAAAGCACATTTCCCTGCCAGCAGCAAAGCAGAGCCCAGGAGGTGAGAAACTTCCCTCCCACCATTGCAAGGATTCCTCGCTTGCTGCCTACATGTCTTCTAACGCTGGGCTGACCCTACCTACCTGTGGGAAGGAGGGAGCTCCCTCTCAGAGCTCACCCACTACCCACCCACAAGGGCTCTGGAGAGACCTCCATTCCCCATGCTGCACCCAACGCCTGGAAAAAAATTGTGCTTCATCAGAAGGAAAAAAAGAAAAAGACACGCTTACTGTCGATTCACACGCATCCCACCACAATGAGTACATGCTCCCATGCCTTCCTCAGCCCAGTTTCTAAGAGTATGACTGGCCTAATGCAAACTAATGCAACAACCACTCTGAGCTCAACTGTCTGACCATGATGGAGCATCATCTTGGGCTGTATTTGATTAGAAGAAGCAATAATCGTATATTTAATGGTCAAGACATTTGCTGAATAAGGGCAGCTAGGTACAGGTCTATGAGAAAGTTTTGCATTTCTCTAACATCCTTTATGCAGTGCTATGGAAACACGTTACAAATTCCAGCATCTCTCTAAGTCTGAATTTGTTTTCACTTTTGCTCTTTCCAAGGGACCATTTTGCAGCCCTGAGCATATTAGGGTGGGCCCACTCTATACCCATACCCCTGGGTAGGGTTCTGTGACTGTGGCCTCCTGGGAGATGGTTTAAAAACACATTTATTGTTTTGTGACGGGATTTTAAATACAACAGCATCTCATCTCCCCAAATTCCAGGGGAAAAAAATGCAACGGGCAGGCACAGTTTTCCAATGTCTCTACTACTGAAGGCCTCTTTTTGAACCTAGAACTCATTTTTAGAGGAAGTCTATTAAAACAACTAGAAGACCATGACAAAAAGATACTTTAGTCGTACGTTCAGACCACTGTCTGCAGTGCCAGTTTTGCCCTGCAGGAGTTACTACTCTGACCTTCACACTTCTCCTTCAAGGGGCAACACATAGACTAGACAGAGCTGCACCCACACCTCCAAGTTCAGTGGGTGGTCCTAGAACTCAGCAAAACTGACAGCTCCGAAATTATGCAAAGTTTTTGCATGGGAAAGACAGATTTATCAAGTTCCTGGCATCCTAGCAACAGCTCCATGGCTACGGCCTATATATCTACCCCTAAATGCAGAAATAAAGAAAAAAAAAAAAAGGGATTTCAAGGTCAAAACATTGTGTTTAATTTTCTCATGAATAATGCAATAGCAGCAGTATGAAATCTTGCCTTCTACCCCAATCATGGTTTCTCAGTCATCAGAATTCTAGTGGTGTCTTTCCATCTCTCTCCGACTCTCATAGGTAGATACTTGACAATTCAGTAAACTAAACCGAAATGAAGGCTCAACAGAGCACAAAAATTGAGGCTAGTTGCAGCCTTTGAACCAGGCTATTATGATATTTTGGGTCAGTGAGTAAAGGAAAACAAGTTGGGATAGAGAAATGTCAAAGTGTAAAACAGAAAAAATAAAGATGTCAGAAACAATATACTTTCATTCCTCCCTGAAGATGACTGTGATACAATACAAAAATCATTTTACACACCAGAGATCCAAAAAGTCCTTTGAGACGGAATGGCAGCAACTGATATCTTGCTCTGGAGCAAGTAGAGTGAGCTTCATCACTCTTGAATCTCATGTTTCAAGAGTTGACTTTGACCATGAAATTTTATTGGTAACACAAAAATTTTTCAATATAGCTAAGCTGATGGTTTTGTAGTGCCGAGAAAAGGAGACACATTTATTTTGATCCTTTTATCTCCTCAGAGACAAAACTAAGAATTTAGAAAAAGACGTGAACTTCAAATCACAGATGATCTAACATGGGTAAATTGAAAGTTACAGTATTTCCTTGTTTAGGAAACACAGAAGTTAAATTAATTTACTGATCATTCAAAAAGCCTGACAGTCAACCTTGCAACACTGTCTTGTTTTGATTTTTTTTTTTCTCTTTTTTTTAAGCAAACTGCAACATAGAACCTATAACATCATCACTAGAAATATCCTTATGAAAAGGTAGCAAAATACTTGCTAAATCCACTTAGGATAAACTTGCACTCACTCATGTATTAAAATCGATGACAAGAGACAGAAACATCTGAAGCGATGCATGAGCAATACTGTAATTCTTAGCTCAGTTGCACCCCGAAATAACTTGGCTAAAGTTTTTCCCATTAGACAGCACTGGGATTCAACAGTTAACTTTAGCCATTGTGTGAAGTATCTAGGGTAACTTCACTGTAAAAGAGCAAATAATTTGTAACCGGAGCAAGAATGTGTCCCTCGACAAACATTTCCGAGTATATATAATATGGGGGGAAGAGACCGGTTGAAGGCTCTAAGTGCCTCAGAAAATCACAAAAGATGGAAGGTTTCAGATTTCATCTAAGAACCCCATCATCAGTAACCACAAGTGATCATTATCATCCCACGGCTATTAACAGATTTATGTAAAAATGCATATGAAGGTCTCCTGCCGCAGCCCAATGTGCCACTCCCACAGCAGCTTTAACTGGAGTCTTTGCTGAAAGCTCAGTGTCAATGCCAAAAAATCTGAAGAGATGTGAAGTTTGAGCTCCCCCTGGGATAGTCACTGAAAGACCACGTAGACGAACACCACCAGCTACACATGGGGAGCTCTCCCCACTGCCCCAGCTCTCTAGATGGAGAAGGATGCTCTTCAGGGTAGACAACCTGGCACTCATGAGCATTAAACTAATTTCAAATACTTGAAAATGATAGTTTTAAATTAACATTCGTTTTCTTCTCTACATTAACTATTGAATTGAGTAATCCCCTTCCTCTGGTCCCAGGGGAAAGCTAGCACAAATACACCTTGTCAATCACAACCTATCAGTCTGCAGCCCAGACTTCCCAAGGGGTACCTTAGCACATGAGCATACATGTTGTTGGAAATCATCTGCATTCAACCCTGAGACGACAGGGTTGTAATAAATATTTCCAAACTCTCGTTTCTCCGGTTCCACTCAATGTACTTTTGTTAAAAAGATAAGAGAAGAAGCAGAGTTAAAATAGCCACTTGCAGAAAATGCTCAGCTTGATCCATCCAGGTCAAGGATCCTGGAATGTAAATACAATGCAATAGAAGGCTAGCAAATAATGGACTTGATTGTTTTCAAGTGGGTCTTTCTCCAGGAGAACTGCCTTTATATAAGCCATGGTGCCTTTGGAAATACAGTACCCTCAATTAGCAGAGTAGTCTCTGAGTGAAACTGTTGAATTTAATCTAGGATCTAGAAGTCTGCTCTTTTCTCATGCTTATTCCCTAATCAGATAGTTATTCAGAAGGAGAGAACAGCAAAGACAATTGACAAGCGTTTTCATCAGCTGAAAGATGTCTCAGTGCCTTGTAGATGACCCCCACCCCACCTGTGATCACACAGCATGCCATCCCCCCTCACCCAGATCATTGTGCCAAGGAAAGTCATTCCTTCCCAAGAAAAGTGATGCTAGGTGTGTATCTGGCAATGTATCTCAGGGCATTTAAACCATCAAGAAGAGGAAGACCAAGCACCAAGTAATCAACCAGGGATGAGTCAGCTGCTTCTCGCAGATAGCTCACAGGGAACAATTTGGCTTACTCTAATATTTATTATATTACTGTATTCCAAAAGAGCTGAAACAAATGGAAGAAAATACCTTTTCTCCCCAATTAATTTTTAAGTTGTGAAACTCACTGCCACATGATGAGAGCCAAAAGTTTAGATGGATTCAGAAAGCAATTGGACGAAAGAAATCTCTCTTACTGCCAAGTAACATAGTATGTGCACGCAGACAGGAGAGAGCAGGGTTTCACTTAACCTGCTATGAGATGAGACAACAGGCAACGCAATGAGGAGTTAACATCACACCAAACTACCAGCATTCAAAATCCCAGCCCTGGTCCACATAGAAATTTGAAGAGACAGACACTCAACTTATATGACCCAATTGTATTCTGCTCGTTTATGTTTGCTTAACATTTGGCCCGTGAATTTTCCATCATGGAGAGGTCCTCATACAGCCACAGAAACATGACAGCACAGGCAAGAGCTCCTGTGCTCTGCTTGGTGCCCAAGCTTGTATTGATGGCATTGAGTCACAGGTTTGTTCATATTGATTCTGACTGGCATTACAGAACCCCAGGAAACCTCCCAACAGCTTTTGGGAACAAAAAAGCATTACTAATTTTGCATAAACGTATATAGAGCGAGACACAGAGGTACAAAGATATTGAACTACAGGGTCACAAACAAGAGGCAGTAGCATAACAACCACCCGGATCCCAGCTCAAGGATCCTCAATCCAATAATTTGGGCATATCAGCATGAAACCTTGAAGTGGATTCTGGCTGCAGCCACTGTGGTTAGAAGCTCTTTTCTTTGTCATTCCCCTCTAATCAAATGTTTTACTTTGCAGAGACAAATTACATTCTTAGCTTTTATTTACTTGGGGACTGCTGTGACCTGGCACTCAGCTCCAACACTCTTCCATCAGGTTTAAAATGCTGATGGCCAAATAACATGAGAGGTGATTCATCTTTCAAATACATCAAGCTGCTTGCTTTTCACACACAAAGGAATGGCTGGCTTAGGGGTCTGATATTCAGAAGAAACAGGATTCCTCCAAGTGACATTTACAACACATTCACAGATGTCCCACACCGGTACATGTAGGCTCTTTTCTTGAGTTTCATTGCATAGGGGAAGGTATGGAAGTCATTCACCAATAGGCAGCATCTCTATAAAATAGTGAAGAGGTTCCAGGAACAGTAGATCCAACCACCTCTCCTGCCACCACATGCTCAAGATGGTGGAGCAGCCTCTTTTTGCTCCCAGCTGTGCTCAAACTGTAGTCTGACACCATGATCCACAGCACAGTGGGTTGAAAACACACAGGCTACAAGCTGGCCAAAATTTTGTCAAATCTTATTTTATTAAGAAGCAGTTTTTCTATAAAAAGGTAAACAATAATTCCAGTAATTATTTTTTTCCACTAAAAACTTATTTGAGACACAAAAAAATTAATTATCAGGAAATTTGAGAGGGAAAGGGTGATTGCCAAAAACTGCTTAGGTGCCAGAAAGGAAACTCCATCCACCCCCTTGCTACTGCCATAGTGGGAACATGATGCAATTCACTGGAGGCCTCAGCGCAACAGACTGGCTGTTCATAACCACTATTACACTCCCCCAAACCCAAAGTTCCTCTTTCTGTCCCAAGTGCTCCTTCCACAACAAGAGAACAAAGCTGATACACAAAGATATGGATGGATGTCTTTGTGCCAGTTGTTCAACAGACAAAGAAATCAGGGCAGTTAATTAGTGCTCGCAGCTGGCACAAATTTAACTTTTCTTTGGAGATACGGACCACAAAAGACAGCCTAAATCTCCATCCCAACATCAAACAACCGTAAGCGTTGACGTATGATTTCCAAAGGATGCAAGTCAGAGAGGCAATGGCTCAGCATATCCTCTTGCTGCAAGTGGAAAAAAAAAAAATAGAGTCCAGCACTAATTCTTTTATTTATTAGAAGTCAGTGCAGACCATATGTGCTCCAACTTTCTGGACTCAAGACAGCCACCTGGCACCAAAGCACTGCACCCAATTAGTGTGATGGATTGATTTCTCTAAGAGACCAAATTAATGCAAAGCATTAGTGTTATCCAGCTTGTATCAGCATCTCACAGTTCGCAGAGCAGGTGACACCAGCCTGGCAACACTATGAAGATACGGGGAAAACGTGCATCCCTAATGCTGGCCGGCTAGTCAAGCGTACAGCCAGGATTTGAGGAAATCTCATGTGACTGCCATGAGACCTCTGCTTAGGTAGAAAACTTCACTCAGCCCCTGATTATCTGCAACCTTGACTGCAACCTGCTAGTATTTTCATTAACCAGTTGCTCTTTGTCCAGTAAATCCCATGCCTCACATCACACTTCAACATCTTGCCAAAAAGGACTTCTTTTCCTTCTTCCCATTTATGCACGGAAAATACCTTCCGCTGCCTCTCAGCATTATTATAGGCAGCCTTGGGGTCCCATGTTTTGTTCGCATAAGGAGTGCTTTTTGCAGGCAAGAGAACTGGCTAAATTCATCTGCCAAGCCTTCACAGCAGCAGTAACATGGATCACACTTAAAGGGTCCCGTTGCAGGTCACAAGGTCTTTTCAAACTAGAAGTAGACGAACAGCACTTCAGGAACTCTCACTATAAGGAAAAACAGCCCTCGAGACCCAACTGCTATAACAGACTCAACAGCTTCAAAAATGAGGCAGAATTTCACTTTTCCGTAAACCCAAGAGCAGATTTATTTCCTTTGTAAAGCCAAAAGCGGGAGCAAAGAAGGTAAGGCAGTAAAATGAGGCTCTCATCCCCACGCAAGTCTGTAGGCATTGCTGCGGTATACTTCACTGTATGAGAATAATAGACTCTTCTTGGGGTATTTTGGCTGCTGCAGCCCAGCTGGAGTAGAAACATGCACTGAAAGCCATAGAAACAAAGAATAATGAAAATAAATCATTATTTCTTAAAAGCTGAAAAAAAATTGAATATGGCATACATGTTTAATTTAAAACTGCGACAACTGTACCAATAAACTTATTACAGCCTCTTCACAGATCGACAGGTTCAGGGCAACACCAAATGTTAAATTATGACCACAAACCTTCAAAACCACAGGCAGCTAAACACACACCCAGCAAGTCAAGCTCATGTTTAAGAGTAAAGCCTTAGTGACATAACTACAATTTAAACAGGGGGGGAATAACCTAGATTCCCAGGAACATTAACAAAAATATGTTTGTTTTGGTTTCGATGGGTACACCTTTGGCCAGACCAGTAGGTACTCTAACATTGAGTGTTTTACATTAAATGATGCTGCAAACTATGCAGCACAGAGGCATTTTGCTCCCAGCTGTGAGCCCCAGGCTCCCAAGGTAGCTGGTCTGGTGTGATTTTGTAGCTAGCAGAACATCAGAACAAACAGTGCAGGAACCAGCTTGGTCCTTTGGAGGAAATGACTCAGTACCTTATGCCAAGAATCAATTCAAGGGAAAGCAATAGGGGTATCAAAAGCCTGATTTACTCATAAATTGGTAATTTTTTTCCCCATGTTATCTTTATGGGACAAGAAAAGGGAGGAATAATAGGAACAAATAAAATAAGATTTCACAACTGGAATAATTTGCTCAGGTAAGTATCTTCCCAGACATCCCGTTAACAGAACAGCTAAGCAAGATCAGCCAAGCAGCAATAACCAAGCCAAGCAGACCAACTCCTTACATGCACTGAATTGTCTGAGAAGATATGTCGGGGAAGGGAATAAGCATCGCTTAGAGCTGGAAAGGGAGAAAGTATTAATGGTTTCATAATGCAGAAAAACATGAAGAAGGAAAAATCTAAAAATTTATGCTTGGGTAAAGGTCATCAGGGCTTATAACCCCCATGCTTCCTCCTTCCTTCTCCTCTCTCCTGAGATCCTTGCTGAAAAGGCATTTACAACCCCCTTGCACGGCTTTGTTGTAAGACAACCCCTTAGTTTCCTCTTCTTTAAGTTCCTTTTGACAGGTTTGCCCAAGGGCATGTTGGAGCAGAACCTCACAGACATCTGTTGCTCTGGCTCCCTTTTCAAGCTTGCCAAGAGACATCAACTGGATTGCTTTGCAAATACAGATGGGAGGGTGCAACCTACGGGTATAACCTACATGGCATCCCTTTTATAGGTAAAAATAATAAAAACAGCCTACGTGCAAGCTCTAGTTGCTGCCTTTTTATAATATCATGTTATGGTAACACCTGGCCACTTCTGTTAATGCTCTGTTCTTTGGCAAAAAGGAAAACAGAAGCTTATCTACAGGGATCAGACTAGAAGGCTCTCGTCTCCTGGAAACAGTGCACACCAAGAACAGTCACGATGGAAAAGTCACCCAGCGACTGTTTGCAGAGCACTGACAGAAAAACACAAGTTCTGCCTTCCCCACAGCATTGTATGCAGAAGCATCTCTCAGATGCCAACCTCTCAGCTCTCAGCTTGACACCACCAATATCATAGCTCTGGCTTCTGCTAACAAGATGCCCGCACTTAGGACAACCCTTCACAGAAGGGGCAGCTCCCTTCTTCATGTGAGACTGAGGGGTCCCACCGTCACTGCCCAGTGCAGATGCCACCTTCCAGAAACAGTCTGAGGACATTGTGATGACTTCCACCCTCAGATGTAAAGACTGAATTAAAACTAGCTTTTGGGGGCAGCACCTGAATTACGCTCTCAAAGTAGTTCAGTGTCTGTCCATGAGATTGGGAGTGTGCTGCTCAGCAGCCAGCACCAGGAGCAGAATGAAGAACAGCAACACCACGAGCGTTGATGTGAAGTGAGACAGACGGACAGAAAGGCTGCAGACAAGCCTGCGGAGAGCGGTAGCGGGGACTGCTGGAACGCCAGATGGTTACACGGAAAAGCCTTGCCCTCCTTCACAGCTAACAGCACTGCCCTTTGAGCAACTCCACTGTCAGTGTAAAAATCTGTTCTCGTTCAGGGTCTTGTTGATTAATATTTGCTCTCTGGTCCTCCTGCGCTGGTGCAATGTAATGATGCACAAGACCCAGCTGCTGCACTGGCCATGAGCGAGAGCGAGGAAGGAAGGCGCTCAGCCATCTACAAATAAAGTGTTTGTCTTGCAGTTTAGACCCAAATAAACCATTCAGAAACTTGCCCCAGTGATTCTGGTATTCTATAGACTCTGTCAAATGCCTCAGTAAGAAGCTGGGTACCCTGGTTCCTATGGATGGGAAAGGTTTGCCTGCATACGTCTGTGCACACAAGCATGGGATGATCCAGACTGCCTAAAATAACTGAGTAAGCACTGGCAATCAGAGGCAGATGTCGCCATTGACATTGATACTGATTTTTTTTTGAGGTCATGGGAAAACCCCTGTTTGAGGCTTTAGCAACTGTGACCCCGAGCAATAACTGGGAAAATGTTCCACTATCAGACCTAATTTACACAGCTGTACATACAGGATCACAAAAACACGTCCCTCCACACTACAGGATTTGGAAGACTGCAAATATCATCATTTTGTCCTGCCCTATCTCACCTCCAAGGCCAGGCTCTCAGTCTCTGGCACCTGCAGGGGCTTTGGCATTCATGAGAAGAGAACAAGGATTGCCCTCTTGCCTTGATGCAAGCAGACTTTTGGCTGCCACGTAAGTGAAAACCACAGAATCAACCCTCAACAGTCCACAATAACCCACTGCACGACGCGTGTATCATTAAAGAATACTACTGATTCAAAAAGTAGGTTTAGTATTTGAAGGGACTTGCAGCGAGTCAGTGAGGAATACACCACTGTCCCTCATGCACATAGTAAATGTTATTCCCACCTTGCAATTCTCCAGCACAAATATTCCCAAAGCTTCATGCCCTCTCCCAGGAAAGGCAGCAAGCAGCACATTAAAATGGGCTCCTGTACACAAAAATCCCAGGCAAAACTTCTAGTTTCTACCTCCACATTTATGCATTAATGACACCGCAGCCACTTGCGATCTATAAAGTTACAGCTGTAAGATTACAGCATCAGTAATGATATAAATAGATGGTGATGGGCACAGATGACGACAAAGATGAATGTTCAGGGATTTATCGTCCGTCAGGTGTTGCATTAGCAGATGACAGCCAACAGCAAAGAAGCCCGCAGCCACCCTGGACGGCTTTGCCCCATTCATATCTCGAGCTCCAAATCTGCTGTTAAGAGTTTCCACTTCCTGAGCAGCTGCCCAGTATTGGCACAGTGGTATTTCCAGTCCACACTATCCACAGACGAAGCTGCTGCCTGACCTCAGCTACACTGGGGGCAACATGCCACCGGACCCCATCTCCCCCCCGCGCGGCAGGGATGCGTCCTGACCCCCGTGCTGCACCGTACAGTCCAGTGCTGTGACCTACATCAACCAGCGTGAGCACATGGGCAGGCTGCTTAGAGCTAAATGAAAGGCCTAAAAACTTGAAGATTTGGAGGATTACAAGGGAGATCAGGCTGAGTCAGGTCCTAATCCTAAGTATTTGCCCGATTTTGTGTGCTACAACAAGATCTCTGTGACACCACATACTGCAAGTTTTCTTGTTTGTATTTGTTCACAACCTTGTAGTGTTGGCCATCTCAGCCCCTTTCCTCCCCATAAATTTCATCACTAGAGCCTGGAAGACTACGCATTATGAGTGGGACACCCTGATTTGGCCCATTGGATTTAGTGTTCTCTTGAGATGGAGAGACACCTGAACCCACAAATTCTCCCTCTCCCCACTGCTCTGACAGCAGTGCTCCTTCATGCCAAAAGTCAAAGCATCAAAAAACCCCAACTGCTGAGTAAGGTCAAAAAAAAAAAATGTTGCTTTTTCACAGCATCTTCTTGACTAGGTACATGTAGAAACATCTTAGTGAGGAAAATCAGGATCTAGAGCTGTATCCCAGAGGTGCTGGTAAAATACTGATTGCTCAAAACATGTAGAACTTTATTGTCCCTCAGAGCTGTTCCAGTAATACAAGGGGTCTATAAAGAAGATGAAGCCAATTTGTAAAAATGACTTCTGCCATATCGGGAATCCTCATCAGATTGGAAGAGCACTGTAAGCAGCAGTGCAGCTCGGTGAGCACGGGTAAGGTGTGGTGGTCCTGTGTCAGCCGGTACTTGCCGCTGCTCCCGGGTTGTCACAGCCTGTCCCCAGGCATCCCCAGAGGACAAAGCCCGGTGAAGTGGCTTCGATGACATTTCACAGCTGCACCACATGGCGTAAGCAGTCCTGCCTGACACCACGCAGTGATCAAACAGTCCTCGGCCTAATAAAATTTCTTTAAATATCTTAATTAGACACTTTGTCCCTCTATTTAGTCACACAAATATCACACGACAGGAAAATGCAAGTCGGCAGCATAGAGAAGAGGAAGAAGCTCAAGGGAAAAAGGGAGAGTACTCTCAGCCACAAGCTGCCCAACTAAGGACAAGAAATTCTGAAGTGTGAATTTTGGTTTAAACATCCCATTTCCATTACATTTTCATGAGAAAAGAAATATCCATGCTCTGAAGGTTCAATTACTGACAGGACAGCATAAACATAGGAAAAGCACTTAGATACCCAGAAAAGTCAGGAAACCTTAACTACAGTTTAAAAACTAATCCACCACCATCACATTGTAAGACCCTGATGAAACTTGTACAGGGCTTTAAGGGAAATTTTAGACAGAGCACTAGGATTTCATGGATCAGACAATCCAATTTAAGTGTTTGCCTATGCTAGGAAGTTTGCTGCCTTTACTTGCCTGCGGTGGTTAAAATGACATCCTGCTCACCCAGCCACATGCCTCAATATGGGTGCAGTTGTGCATGTAATGCTAATTTCATTTGTATAGCTTATTCGCTTTTGTAAGCAAAATAAACTATACCAAATAAGATAGTGTTTCCCTTTGCTCTGCACTAGGAAAACCATGAGTACAAAAATAAAATCACATCTCTGACAACACATTTATTAGTCTGTGTTTTCCAGTATAGGCAAATATTTGTACACCTATGGAGGCAGAAGGTGAGCAAAAAACCAGGAGAGAAAAAGAAATACCTCACTTTCCAATTTGCATGGATTTACTAGTGCCTTAGCAGTGACGTTTCACAGCATATTTTCCCCCAGGAAGGGAGGAAATGGGCTGACATCCCACTATCTTTTCCATCCTGTGCTGTATTCACCTCCAAATTAGCTCTACATGGAAATAACTTTCTCTTAAAGCAAATAAAACTTTTCCTCATAGCACAATAAGTTTTTCTTCTAACTCAAGACACTAGAATTTAAATACAAACTTGCTCCCCTTACACCAATTTCTTAACATTAACGGCGTGATACGCAGGCACAAAACAGGATTCCTGGTAACACCTACTCTTCATGCAGCTTTCAACCTTGGTCAGGATGTGATATTAGCAGAGCCCCAGTTGGCAATTTATTTGAGCTATTTTCACATCAGAAAACTTAGTTTCTCGTGGTTCAAACTGAAGGGGACAGTTTAAAGTCCCTTCTCTTCCAACCACTGTTTGGAAACATTTTTGAATCCCCCCTGTATTTTCCCAAAGACACCTTCAAAATGAACAGTATCATCTTTTCCAGTCTGGCACAATGTTCTGCTCAGAAATTTCAAATTAAAAGAAAAATTAAAAAGTAAATAAATATTCTAAAAGATAATCCTTTGTTTAGTATCTGGAACTTGCTTTTTGACCACAACACTAAGATTTTAGGGGTTCATTCTGGCTCAGAAAGGGTGGGGAAATGGCACTGCTGCTCCAGTCAAAGTATCCCAGCTGGGGGAGAAGCAAGGCTGGCAGTAATGCTGCAAGCTGGGCACCGTCGTGGGATCCATCTCATCTCCCATCAAGCGACACCTTCATTTTGGAGGATGAAAGCAAGGCAACAGGAAACACCATCCTGACCCTCTTGCTGACTCCCTGCTTTATCCACTTGGTTGCAATGTCTTCTCCGACCTGAGCTTTTGTGGGGTTGGGGTGTGTGGGTGTGTGTGTGCCTGGCCACCATCCTGCCTCCTTCACCCGCTGCGACAAGCGCAGGCTCTCACCGCACCACGAGGATGCCAACATTCAAAGTGCAGACAGAAGTTGCTGGGTGGCACTGCCTAACCCACTCAAATGCACAACTAAGTAGTGTTTTATTAGCCAACATTGTTTCTGCACTGGAGCTACTTAGCTTGTTAGTCTTACAGTGCCTCCCTCCCTCTTCCTCCAAACAGATCCACGATATTTCTTTGCCCGGTGTGGCTTCATGGATTCGTGCAAACCACACTCCTCTCCTCCCCCCGGCCTTTCTCCAGGGAAACCCAGCCAGCAGACAACACAACCTACAGAGTATTATCCTGCCTTTCTTTTCTCTTTGTTGTTTAAACTGCCCTGTACATTTCTGGGATCCAGAACACCCTCTTTATTAAATAATGTAATTAGCCTCTTGGATCTGGAGCACTATCATTATCTGCAGCTTAAGAACACAGGTTAGGAAACGTGCAGTTTATATACGGCGTGGGGACTCGGATCATGGCCCAGCGTCAGGGTGTGCTCAAGTACTCCAAAAAGCATCTGAACTTCCTGAGCGCCCAAGACCCACTTGTCCCACAGAGCTGGACTCGCACACGGTTTCTGCCCTTCCTGCGCTCACCTCCTGGTCTTCTCTTCCACCAGCCACAAGCTGCAATATCTACAAGTCACAGAGGGCCAGATGGCTGGTTTTTGAAAGCTCTTCTGAGCTCACACCTCCCCACAAGAGCGGGGAACACCGGTCCTTCAGCAGGGCCTTTCCAATGCTCCCCTTGCATCAGCAATCCTGGAGCTCTGCTTCGCCAGGTAGACTCAACATGTGCACAAAACGGGGCTGGGATAGCAGGAGAGAGCCCTGGCCGGCGCAGCAGACCCTAGCACAGCACAGAGAAAGGGCTAATTCAAAGTCTGCGCAACTAGAGTTCGGTTCAAATTAGTTTAATCTTGCTCTGTGATTTCTCCTTCCACCCCATCTGCTCTTACAAGATTCTTCTTATCTAGGTACCCATTGCTACATGTGGTTTGATTAGGCTGGTGGATGAGGTTTTATCCTGTGCAACCTGTCAGAGTGGTGAACAGAACTGGCTCATGAATAACGGATGCTCAGAGAGGAAAAAAAAAAAAAGAAAACCAAGGCTCACTTATCCTTGTGTTTTTAGTGTTATCGAAGTAGGTTTTCATTAGCTGATAAACATTCTGACAGTGCAATTACTCCAAGAGAAATCATCATGCAGAACAAATCAGTACATCCACAAGGCTGTCTCCATTCTCCAGCCTCCAAGGGGACCGCTTCCCCCATCAATCAATGCGTAGGGGAAGGGGATGCCAATTCTTCCTAGTAATTCTTTGCCTTTCATCTGAGATTTTCAAAGCACTCAACACTGAGCATTTGTTTTGTTAATATTTAGAGGATCCAAAAGAGTGGAGGGCCTCACTGCATTAGGAAACTGATACAGTCAAAACAGCATCATCCCTATGCTGAAGACTGCGGTCTGACTGGACCAGTCAGATAAGGTGCATCAGAGGAAGCCAAGACAAAGGAACTTATATAATTACCCACTGAGATGATTATGAAGACAATTCTGTTTCCCTGTGTCTCAGTCTTCCACGCTGGATCAGGCTGTGAACGTTACAGCCACGCTCCCTGCACCAGAGGCACAATACCCCCATGCAACAGACAGGAGAGGCCAAAGGAACTTTGATTTGCAGGAAGCAGAAGTCAAAGAACAGAGACTTATTTCTCTGGCCCCTGAAAAGGCTCCCAGATATCTCCCTGATAAGCTATGGCTCAAATACCTGCACAGAGACAGATCAACCATAAATGCCAGGAAGAAGTGTGTGGAAAAATGTATATGTGAACAACAGTCACTCCTCTTTTCAATTTCAGCATTTCCTTCCAAAGCAGAATGTATTGTATATTACTTGGATCTATAAATAATTTATGTATCTGAAAGAAAAAAGGCAAGGTTTTACAAATTTAAGTACCATATACCTACATACACATATTTATGTCTAGAAATATATGCACGCACAACACTCCACTATTCTGGCACTCTGTTTTCTTCAGACAGCTCATTTCTTTCCCCTCTCCTCCTTTGCAGGATCACAATAATGAAGTTAGGCCTGGCAACATTAGTGAAGCACTTATTTAATCCACCCTTTCAAATTCAACTGATATCTGCCCAGATAATATCAAGAGAGCAGCTGAGGCCCCTTTGTCAGCAGCCTTGAAGGAGTCATAAGCAAGAAGATAATAAGAAATCTTATTACCAGCTTGGAGACGAGAGAAAGAGAAAATAGGGATTTGGAGAGACGTATAAGCCAAAATCTACCCTAGGCAAATGCATGTGAATAGGGCTTTCAAATGCACTACATTAGGAGAGCTCTATAATAGGGTTTTAAATGTGTACAACACACCTAACCAATTAAAAAGGCATTTTATCAGATGTTGCGCAGCTCCATCTCTGTCAGGACACAAGTAAATACTTATCCTCAGCTGAAGAAAATAACTTGCCTTTCTGTTTCAAGTCCAGGGCATGAATTTTCTTCTGTTCTCTCCCCTTCTACAGTATCAGTGAACAAATAATGGCATTCTTGGTTTACAGAGGATGCCTCTATATATCTCTTCAGAAACACAGAAACTCTCCGCATGTATCTGGAGATGCCATCTAGATCTTAAAATGCATCCCTGAAGTTGACTTCAGTAACAAGATGCTTTTGAAATAAGCTATCTTGAAAAGTAATAGCACTACATACTTGCCTGCAAAGTAACTGAAGTTTTATACTTGAAGCTGGGTATTACTTCAAAAAATATAAAGGTTTTGTAGCCCTGCAAAGAAGAGACAGCCATATAAAGAAATCACAAACGATAGTCCAATCACCAGAATGACCTACACAAACCCTTACGGTAACTATTATGTCTGAATTAGTGATTCCTTCACCTCTGTCCTCTTTCCTTAAAATAGGGCTGGCACTCAATTACCCACCTCCTGGCAGAGCTCCAGTACACCACTGTTTAAGTTTGCACAAGATGGGAGAGGAAGTTTTGCTAGCGAAGGCACAAGGACCCATCATCACTATACCTTCAAAGCCAAGGCTAAGCAATGCTTTGAGGAAAACATTTTCACTGATCTGAATCTGAAGAGCAAAAGGGAGAAGAGGACGGCTCGTTATTAATGACAGACAGCTCTCAGTAGCGGATCTTCACAAGGGGAAGTCTGTATCATTTCCCAGTTTGTGGGCTTGGAAACGTGAGACGCCACGGAGGTGAAGAGGTTTGGCAAGGGGCACTCATGGTGACTCTGAACCTTCTGATTTATTAATAAACTCTATATACACTGATTCAGCTGGAAAATATGATGGCCTCTAAAGACAGATGGTAGCTGGTTTACAGCCCAGAAAGGTAACACCAGTTGAGCATATTTCTAAGCATGTTTCTAAACCCAAAGTTATATTTAAGTGCTCATACATTACAGCTGATCTCAACCCAGAAGATAAAGTCTATTGTGCTTTGCAGTTAGCAGAAAGGCAGCATGTCCCACTGGGGGTAGGAGTAGTTATCTCAAACAACTGCATGTGGAGGGTTTTTTTTTTGTTTGGATTTGTTTTGTTTTTTTTTTTTTTTTTTTT